>CM053627.1:131257802-131296173 GCA_028646595.1 Phalanger gymnotis
TCACAGAGATTTCAGCTGCTGCTAGTCTGACTTGCTCTGTTCTCCTGGGTTCTCTCACGCTTATTCTTTCTTACCTCTCAAAGCAGGATTTCATGTCACATCACAGGATTTGAGGGACACTTTATTTGCTCTGACAGACTGGGCTTCCATGGTTTTAAGAGCATTGGTGACAATACATATATATATATATATGTATGTATATACATATATATATATTTATATAGTGATCCTCTTGGAAATTTAGATTACCAAATCTAATTACTCTTTACATAGAATAAACCAAATTTTAATGTTTAAGAAAGATGAGAGAAAAATATTTTAAGAAGTTGTTATGTTTTAGAAAGGTTTTATTTCTATTTCACATCCAGAAAATGGTCAAAGATAACAAAAGATGGGAATCGTCAATGTGGAGGGGCTGTGGAAACACTGATGCACTGTTGGTGGAAGTATGAAGCGGTCTAACTACCCTAGACGGAAATTTGGAACTATGCTAAGAAAGTGACTGAGATTTCACATTTTGACCCACAGATTCCTCTACTGAGCATATAATACAAGGAGAGTAAAGGCAGAAATTGGGAAATATTTAACAAAATAAATAAAAACACCACAGAACATAGATAATGTTAATATGTGATTTTCTAAGTGAGTATGCAGCCCTTATGTCTAGTTTAGTGGCCTGTTTCAATTCGAGCTTGACACCATTGCCATATACAACAAAATGACCCTAGCAACACTTTTTTTTATAGTACCAAAGAATCAGAAACGAAATATTTATCCATTGATTGGGAAATGGCTAAACAAAGTATGGTGCATAATTATAATGGAATATTTTGTATTGTGAGAGATGACGAATATGATGAATAAAAAGAAGCACAGGAAGACATAGGAATTAATGGTAAAATGAGCAGAAGTGAGAAAACAATATACACAATGACTACAACAATGTTAAAAGGAAAGAAAAAAATTAAAACCAAAAGTTGTATGACAGTACAATAATTTGAAGAAAGAAAAAAAAACACAAGGAAGACTGAAGGAATCAGACAAGGTTTCATGAATGTGGTTTACATTTAGGAATGGTAACAACTTATGTTTGTAGCACTAAGTGGAAAGAACAAAAAAGACAACAAAACTAAAGAGGACAAAATTATAATGACTTAAGATTTTTCCCTGAAAAAAGAGATGAGAAAATGCATCACTCTTTTTTCTTTGCAGAAGTGGCTGATATATTAGTTTGTCTTGTTGACCTGCTTTTATTTTCTCCTCTCTAATTTTGTAGTGAGGAATGGCTCTCTGGGCAGGGGATGGCTATCTATCTATCTATTTATCTATCTATCTATCTATCTATCTATCTATCTATCTATCTATCTATCTATCTATCTGTCTGTCTGTATCTATTTATGTTTTCACACATAGCTCTAAAGGAGCATACACACATATGAAAATAAAATATCAATACAAATTTAAAAAGAAACATTTTGTACAATTTTTTAAAAGAAGGTAGATTTTTTTAACTATAGTAGAATTATTAGAACAACTCAACTCTAGTCCTTCCTACATCAGAAAATGCTAGATAAAATATTTAGATTTGATTTAAAGGTGAAAGTAGAACTATAAAAAAATAGAAATTTATGAAATCAATTTGCCGTATCTATGATAAATTACTTATTGTACTAGGGCTTTCATCACTTAGCATTGGACACAATTTTAAGTCTCCTTAGGCATTCCTTTTGTATTAAAAAAGACGATAGGACTTTTTTTAAAAACTTTTTTTCATCACATGATTCCCCTACTCAAGAATCTATAGTGATTGTCTATTGCTTCAACATGAAATCTTTCTGTCTTACTGAATTTTATTTCTCTCTACTCACTAACCTCTAGCTGGCCTCTTAGTCCGCAGAACAAGATTTTTCCATGCCCCTATTTTGTGCTTTGCCCACATTCTCTCCCATTCCCCTTCTCCAAATAGCGAAAAAAAAAAGCATTGCACCTAGAATTAGAAGAGCTAGGCTTGCATGCTGACAGTAATGCACTTAGAAACTGTATGTTCTGTGAGCAAGTCAGGTAGCAGAGATTGTGCTAAACTTGGCATCATGGGAGACCTAGGTCTTGACCCCACTTCCTATGCTTATTGACTTTATGCAATTATTTTTTCATCTGCAAAATGGGGATTAATCATTATATTTACCTCCCTGGGTTGTTGTGAGGCTCAAATGAGATGATCATGAAGTACTTTGCAAAGCATAAAACACTATATTCATGTAAAATATGATTATTAAAATGAGAATTATAACACATTTCCTATGTCACAGGGTGTTGTGGGGAAAGCACTTTGGAAGCCTTAAAGCTTTAAAAACATAAGCTGTTGCCATACCGAAATATTCCCCATGCTTATAAAAAAATGCTTTGTCTGATTCCTTCAGCCCTCATTGATTTTTCCCTTCTCTGAGTTATTGTCCTTACAGGGAGAATGACACTGTTTTAGCTCAGTTGTCCTCTAATGCTCCTAGGTGGGTTAGTTTTGTCTCCCAAACCATATGGTTAGCTTTGGGCCAGGGACCATGTCTGATGTTTCTTTGTATCCCTTTCTCCCCAGTTAGTTGCTTAATGAATAATTGATGGATTGATACCTGCCTGTGCGTGTTGTGTACATGTTGGGATTCAGACTAATTAAATTCCCCAGAGGTTTATTAAGTACATGCAAAACTTGTACAAGATGCTAGAATAAATATTTTAAAGGGGTTTTATGGTTGGTGCTAGAAGGCATAACATATACATTATGAATGGTAAGATATAATAATGCAAAGCAATGTGGCTTTGTGAATAAATAGCTGTCCTCAAAGCCAAGAAGACCTTAATTCAAGTTCTGCTTCTGACCCATCCTGTATGTATGACTCTGGTCTAGTCATTTAACATCTCAATTTAGCATCTCAATACTCCAGGCAGCTCTTAAAGACTGTAAGCTGAAGAAGAGGGGTCAACCTTTAATGGTAGGGGGAGTTTCATCAACTCAGTTTCTCCATACCAAATTTTCCATACTAATACCAGTGTCTTTTCCTAAATTTATATATATATATATGTATGTATATATACACATATCATAATATAATGTTATCATGTTATGATATGTATATAATATATAACGCTTTATATTTACATAGTACTTTATATGGTACTTTTATATCAAGAATTTTCAGATATATTATTTTATAATTTCTTTATTTCATTATTTTGCAATTCTATGAAGTCAATGGGGTAGGTAATATAATTAACTACATTTGATAGATGAGGAAACAGACTCAAAAGAAGTGAGTGACTCATCCAAAGTCACAGAGCTAGCTAGGAAGTCAGGAGTTTTCATTCCAGTTTCATCATTTCTGCCATTCCATCACACAACTGAGCTCATTCATTCAATTATATCTATCCATATCTGTGTTGTTATCACCGAGCTAACAGAATTGTAGGAGTAAACATAGACTCTGAGCCATTAGAATTTATATTGTTCTTGTGTTCTACACGTTTTTCTGAGTTGCTTCTTTGAATTATATGCCATTTGGAGTTACATAGTATTGTCATTTAAAATGTTATCCTGTTTGAAATCATCATCATTTCAATACTGAAAAGAATGGGAAGACTTATATAAATAGATGTTGAGTGAAGTAAGAAGAACCATGAAACAAAATCTACAAGTGACTTTTTTTTTTGCCTTTCTTTGTATCCCAAGGGTTTAGCGCAGTGCCTGACACATAGTAGTCAGTCAATACTCATTTATTAAGCACCTACTATTTGCCAGGCACTGCCCAGCCCTGGGGGGTACAAAGGAAGGTAAAAGATAGTCCCTCTTTCAAGGAGCTTACAGTCTAATGGGGGAGACAACATGAAAACAACTATATGCAAACAACATATGGAAGGTAAATTGGAGATAATCAATGAAAAAAGGGAACATGACTAGTATTAAAGGAAATGAAAAGCTTCTCAAGGAAGATGAGATTTTAGCTGTTTCTTAAAAGAAGTCACAGAAGTCAGGAGATAGAGAGGAGAGGGAACATTCCAAGCATTGAGAATAGCAAGTGAAAATGCTTGGAGCGTGGAGATGGTGTGTCTTGTTTAAGGAACAGCAGCAAGCAGGCCAGGGTGCCTGGATTGCAGAGTACATTGTGGGTGGGGGATAGGGTGTAAGAATACTGGAAAGGTAGGAGGGGAAAAGTTTGGAAGGGCTTTGAATGCCAAAGAGAAGATTTTCTTAGTGCTTAATAAATGCTTATTGGCTTGACTTAATATTTATAATGACCAAGCTTGGTCTTGAAGAAGAGATATGGGAATGTGTGGAACATTGCATATAACATAAAACTTAGTTGAGATTTTGGATAGCTTTTGTTGAACAGCTGTATCCTCTTTTGTTATACATTGTAAGTGAAGGCTTTCTGAGATGGGCGGAAGGAGGAGATATATTGGAAAATGCCGGTGACATAAAAACCAAAGATAAAAAAGGTCATTGTCGGCTACAGCAACACGAATGAGTAATATGGCACTGGATGCAGGTGCTACGGAATGATGTGATGATGGCGGTGGTGGTAATAATAATTAGTAACAACCATAATAACAGCTAGCATATATATAATGCCTACTACATGCCGGGCACTGTACCAAGTACTCCACAAATATCTCATATGAAATGATTGCCACCTTCACTGTGCTTCTGATCTCATTTGGGACCATTATATATATAAAGTATATAAAAGATAAATAGATATAAGTGGCTAAATGACCTCTCAGTTTCCTAATCCAGGTCTAATGACAATAACGAACTCTAAGATCCTGTGATCCTGTGTTAAATGCTCCAATGTCTGTGTTGTAAAGATAATAAATGCCACAGGCCTTCGGGGGAAATGCTTCAGGACATGGGGAAAAGCTTAATGGAGAAGATAGGACTTAGACATTGGTTAAAAAAAGAACCCAAACATCCAATCAAGTAAATGAGGTGACATTAGATAGCATCCTGAGAAACACCTGTAGAGTTTAGTGGACTGCAGGGTCAAGATGAATCCATAGTGTGTTGTAGCCAGGGAAGCTACTGCAATCTGGGGTTGCATTGAAGGACATGTAGCTCCCAGGAAAGGAGAGATGATGGTGCCACTATCCAGGGCTTCTGAAGCTTTTCTCACTCTCTAGCCCTTTTGAAGTTCCAGCAGTATTAGTTGGTGTCGTGTGGCCTGATGGTACATGCAGTGCAACGTGGGCATGCTTTGTGTTTCAGAAGATGCAACACCAGCAAGTGCTTCCAGAAACGCCTCAGATTCATTATGTGTTTGATTTTTAATTAATATTTGGTCATTGCACTTTCAGAAACCTTTTACTGTTGCCAAATTTTTCACGACCCCACATGGGGTCGTGACTCATGGTTTAAGAAGCACTGCATTATACTATGACCTGGTTAGAACACATCTGGAATATTGTGTTCAGTTATAGGTGCCCCATTTTAGGAATGACAGGCTGGAAATTGGATTGGTAAACTAGAAAGTGCCCAGATGAGGGCAACCAAGGTGGTGAATAGCCTAGAGTTCATACCATATAACAGTTCCTTATAAAAATGGCAATGATATCAACAGTATAGTGCTTTCGGATTTATGAAGAACTTTTTATGTATTATCCCATTTGTTCCTAATAACCCTAAGATGTGAATGCTATAGATTTTTTCTTTCTAATCCCTGTTTTACACACAGTTGAACTGAGGCTCAAAGCAGTTAAATGACTTGGCTAGGTTCTCACATATAGTAAGCAGATGAAGTAGACTTTGCTCCCCGGTCCTTCTGATTCCAAGTCTAGCTCTGCCTAGAAAACTAAGGACTGCCTGAAGGAGCTAGACATGTTTAACCTGGAGAAGGGAAGATTTAGGCGAGACCAGATAGGCCTCTTTAAGCAGTAAAAGTGCTCTCACCTGGATCAGCCTTGTCTTACTTGGGCCCAGAAGGCAGAACTCAGAGCACTGTGTGGAGGTTACCAACTAGAGTACTTAGATTTTCAACAAGAAAACAAACAAACCAACAACTCTCTGACGACTAGGGCTATCCCCAAGTGAAATGTGCTGCCTTTCGAGGTGGTCTTTGCGCAAAAGGCAGAGAGTGGCATGTCTAACAGGTGATAGGGTTCTTTTGGGGTTTGGGTTCTACTAGGTGGCCTCTGAATTGCTTTTCAGCTCTGAAGTTCTACAATTTTGCGACTTCAGCAGGGTAAAGCATTTTGCATAGTTTGAAACACCATAGAAATGTAGGATATTATTATTGGAGATGAGATAGGATTGGAAATGGGTGGTGAAAGACTGTCCCAGACAGGGGCGATGGATGTCTTTATTGGACTGAAAGAAATGATCAAGCAAATCTCAAAGAAGAAATGCACTAGTGTCGCTATCATTCTGAAGTCCAAATTTATATCCTAATGCCTGACATTTATTTGACAAAAATGGAGACTAGAGAATTCCCACGAAGTCTCAAATAACACTGAGAGCTAGCACTTACGTAACACTTTAAGTTTTGCAAATCACTTTACAAATACTATTTCATTTGATCCTCACAACAAGCCGAAGAGGTAAGCACTACTACCAGCCTCACTTTACAAATGAGGAAACTGAGGCAGAGAGAAGTTAAATGCCTTGCCTAAGGTCACACCTATTAAGTGTTTGAGGCCAGATTTGAAATCAGGCTTTCCTCACTGCAGGTCCAGTGCCTTAGCCACTGTGACACCTCCTTGCCCCTAATGACCTGCCACTTCTAGCGAATATATTTCCTTCCCCCACCCCCTGCATTCCTTCTTCTTGCTTGGAAGAAATTTTCCTTTTGTATTCTCATTTTTCATTTGTAAATTTTCTTCTCCTCCTTCTGGTCTTTTAGGACACTTTTCTGAGCATCAGTTCATCCATCTGCTGAATCTCATTTCATTTCCCTACCTTAGAGTTACCTTTCTCTCTCTTGATCATTTGATTGCCATCACATAAAACCATTTTATTTTCTGGGCTTGAGTAAATATTTCTCCCTTTTAGCTCATCCTTCCACCTACATTCATTGCCTTTTGGACATTCAGGCTTTCATAGAGCAGGTAGAGCAGGAAGGCAGAAAGGCAAGTTAAGAATAATATTCATAGGAGTAAACAGTTAATTTTCCTGTGCTGCCCCTGAAGGCCAGAGAAGTTTCCATGACTTCGTGTCTACTGTCTAAAATCCTTTACCCAAGCATTTTGTTTCTTTGCCTTTGATCAAAACAAAAAAGTCCCTTGCTTCATACAAACACTTTCTGAAAACATCAAAGGCAAAGGCTATGTTAGAGAATACAATACAAAGAATATTTACAGTAGATTGCTTGTACCTTATTAGGAACTCAAGACAAATAATAGTGAAAGGTTTGCTGAGACTACAAAGAAAAACCTGTTTTTGGTTTCTGCTCACTATACAGAACAGAATATAATAAATATTGCCGGGTTTTCTAGTTTTATGATGGAAGTTCTCACTAATCTCCAATCCATTAAGGATCAAAAAAAAAAACATGGCAATTTGGGCACATTTGGCAATACTGTGTTGATATCTGTAGAGGATAATGACCACTGCTGATTCCACAGCTGTAAGTCTGGAAAGAAAGTACAAATGTCCTGCATTCCTATTGCCCTTTCTAGAGAGTTCTTTCAGAGAGTTCAGGCTCAGAATTTTCAGGAGGAGGAGATGACCACATACAGAAATGCTCATATCCATTCCATTGGCTTGAAATAGCCAGTCCTTTCTGGACAGGCATGTAAGCCTCATTTGAGAAGAAAGCCAGTGGTTCCTTCAGCTCTGGATTCTCCTAAGCCATACCAACTGCTTACCAAGTGGCTGAGTTCACTGCATAATGCACAATCGGTAACAATGTAGTCCTAGGTGGTTATGTAACTGAGGTGACTGTCATCAGATCCTTTGCATAAAAACAATAAACTTTATATAAAAGTACAATTGTCTCATGACATTGTTTTCTGTTCCTCTAGAATAGATATGAATATATTATTGAGACATCAGCACAATATTATTTATATTTGTTGATGAATTACTAATAATAGTAATAGTTAGAGGGTCACTGTGTAGTAAATAGAGCATAAGCTCCTCGAGGACAGAGAATCTGGCCCAGGCCTTTTGGTAGTAGGCCTAGCAACTGGTTCAATGCTCTATGCCTAGCAATATTCAATAAAAGGTATAGTGATGATTTCTCATAGCAGAATTATTTAAAAAGTTGCTATGGTATGTGATAGTCTGAACCTTAACTCTGTTGAGAATTAGTCTCTGTTGAGAGATGCTATTCTAGAATGTGTGACCTGATGGAATGGCCTCATCTTTGGATTTAAAGTAGACTAAACTTTCTGTTGACTCAGAGATGTATCCAGGTCAGGATAATAAAATCTGAAGGATGTGAAAATGTAAAATAGTGATCTTAAAAGATTGTACAAATTCAAAATTTGTTATATTTATGGTTTGAAAGTACTCGTACTCCCATGGCAGCACAGAAAAAACTCAGCTTAGCACCCAATTAGTAAAAATAATTAGTTAAAACAATAAGCTGCCAGATGGTGCTTCCTTCCCTTGGTGGCTGAAGCCCTTCTCACCTGATAGCAACCTCCCCAGATACAGCTTTGCTATGTCCCTAGGTCTTTTCTACCAGGGGACTATTGATTTCACCTCCCCTGGCATTCAACTGAATTTATCTTAAGTACTTCTTGAATTATTCTCATATCTTAGCTTACAGAGCTGATTCCAGAGCTCGGTTCATGCCGCATACCCTGGATACTCAAATTGCTAGTTAGAGCTCTCTCGAGGTATCACGTATACCACCATAAACAGGGTTTCCCCAAAGTCTTATTGAAATTCATCTGCACTAAGAGTTTGAGGACACACACGAGCATTCATTACACACTTACTATGTGCCACGCATTTTGCTAAGCCCTGGGAATATAAATACAGTACAAACAGAAGAAAGACAGCTTACATTCTAATGTGGGAAGACAATACATAAGAGGAAGGTGAAAGAGGAAGGGGAATGAAGGTACCCTGAGTTGGGGCATTGTAGAAAAGCAAGTCTCAGAAAAGCAAAGAGGAGAATGGAGATGTGGCTGGTCTGGGCATCCTCCTCAAAATGGAGGAGCTGGGTGGAGCCAGCCAATCAGAGACACATACTAAAGATGTGAAATCCAGGGTTGGGGTAAGATTCCAGAGTCAAGAAGTATCCAGAGCATTGCAGAGAAAATTCAGGAGGAGAGATGGGAGCCTACCCTGGAGAGGACTGAAGACCTGAATGCAGGAGTGTACTGATAAATGTTTTAACATTTCTGTGATTTTATAGTGTGGAAAATTCCCAATGAAGAAACGCCTTCCACCAATGCAACAAGTTAGGGTGTGGGGGAAGGTACAATGGACACACTTTAAAATTTAATCTGTATTATTAATATTCTCCACTATTTTCTTAAATCAAGAAATCAACAAAACAATAAATTAAGCCCTGATTTGCAGTATTGAATAAATTCTGAGATGTAAATGTTCATATCGAAAATTTAACAATCAACTCTCACAACAATCAGCTTTTGTTGTACTACATGTAAAGTTAGGATAATTTTAGTTAGATTCTGAAGATCTGAGTTCAGGGGTGTGTTGGAGCTACCTCAAACTGGCTTGTGAGAACTGATATGTAATATACCTCACATACATATCCATATGCATATACGCTATGTAGATATTGATAAAATTTGGGTTAAGTATTTGATCATAGGCTATATTATGCAATACTATATATATTTTATGCATTTCTGGGTTTCTAAACTTTTCCTGTGTCATCTGCTGGCTTTCATATGTTGTCTGCAGCTTCTGCAGAACTGTCCCAAAATTCCCATTTAAGTTCTTATGCCAGACCACGATAGATTGAAACTGTGATAGGAAAAATTGCAATGTGGAAGGGATGATTGTACTTATTTCCTTCCTATCCACCAAGGTGTCATGATGTATACCACTGGGAGGAGGACTTCCCTAAGTGTGATCTTAATATCTTTTGAACTATTGAGGAAGCTTGATTGTTTCAGTGGGAGGACGACAACATAAAATCTTTAAATGTTGTATATCCTAGGAAAAAGTCATTTTTTTTTCTGAGCAAAAGATATAAAGAACATTGATTTGATTGATTTCATTTCCTTCTCTCTCATGCACACACACACACACACACACACACACACACACACACACACACCCCTGCGCATGGCCTTGGGGAACATTTTTGGTCCTTATTTGCCAGGTTGACAAAAATGTTTGAGAACCTCTTCATCTCTTGGTGAATCCACGATCCCAACCCAGTTCTTCTGATTCCAAGTCTTCCACACAAAGAAATGGTTTAGGAAAGGGTCACATGATCCTCAAGAACCATTTGAGAGTACATGGAAAAATGGTCTCCCACTTTTTCTGCTACACTAATTATTCTTTCTTCTATCTTTCATTTTCAGTGTTTCTATTTCTGCTTCTCTCTATTTCTCTATTGGTCCTGTGCCCTTTGGGTGCTCATTCTCAACATCGATGTCTCTATTCCCTCTCTCTTCTTTATGGATCCCACACTTCCACTTCCCCCCTCCCAAAAGGGCCATCACTTTAAACTTAAAATGGAAATTTAGAGGTTTCTGTGGGTTGGAGGGGGGTATTTCTGGTTTTTTATGTTGTTTCTTCATTTCCCATTTTACAATTTTGTGGGATTTGGGGGCTGGGAGACGGGGAAGGTATCTTCCTCTGTTCAAACTCCTCTTTCCATAGACACTATGTCCTCTATTCCCCTCTGTGAAATGTAAATACCACTTGGCTGCCTGTATGTTTTTCATTTCTTGAAAAACAGCTTTAAAAATAGCTCCCTTATGCTGAGGACTTCGGTTTGTTTTTAGATTTCAGACTCTTCTCCTAGCCAATTTCTTTTCTTTTTAGCAAGTTCTAACATTCTGGGCCTTTATCGATGAAATGGCAGGAATTCAGTTAGAACCGAATAATCTTTTCATCCTAAGTTGCTTTTCTACTCAAGAGACTGACTTCTGAGGGATTGTGTCATCAGAGCATTTTTTCATTGGTAGGTCTATAGTCCCACAAATGGACTATTCGAAGGGTGATCTTTTAGCTAGGGTGTGAAAATGGAGTCATGAAAAAGACTTTTCACCTTCACTCACCTTTCTGAACTGGACATGGGGTCAGTAGATGCATGTCAGGGATCTATCATGGCTATGAGGAAAAAGTAGGAGACATCAGGAATGAGTCATAGAAAAAAGCTGCTGTGGGATTTCTGAATTTCTACAAATGGAACCCAGACCCAAAGGAGAGAGCTCCAGTCGGATTGATTGTCACAAGATTTAGAGGTGGAAAAGATGTTACAGGTCATCTTGTCTAATCTCCTTACGTTACAGAAGAGGGAACATGGGCCCAGTGATATCAAGAGAATTCCTCAAGGTTACACAGTGGAATAAGCAGTGGAGCCAGGATTCAGACTCAGGTTTTTCAACTACAAATCCAATGCCATTAAATGTATATGTGTATATATATGTGTATGTGCATGTGTGTGTATATGTATATGCTTTATTGACAATATTTTTTACATTTGTCAGGTCCCAATGACTCCATTGTAACCCCAATATCTTGTACCAAAAAAGTACAGTTAAGAAAAGAGAATCAATACATTGGCCATATTTAATGTACGCACCTTACTCCATGTCTGTTTTCCACCATCTTTCTGTTCAGAGGTGGAAAATATGCTTGACTATCCATTTTTTGAAGTCATTTTTAGTCATTGCATTGATCAGAGACCTGATTTCTTTCAAGGCTGTTTTTCTTTACATTATTATGCAAGTATAAATGGGACACCCCTCCTCATTCTATTACTTTACTAGGTGTTAATTTATATGAGAATTTACAAGTTTCTCTGAATTCTTCAATTTCAATGTTTCTTATGATGCAACAATATTCCATTACATTCATATACTACAGTTTGTTCGGTTATTCTTAAATTGATGGACACCCTCATTTTTCCTCTTAGTTTTTTGTTGTGTGTGTGTGTGTGTATGTGTGTGTGCATACACACACATCTCCTATGAAATCTTTACCTCTTCTTTTTAACTTCCTGGGGTGTATGCCTTGTAGTGAATTCTCTCACATCCATTCCATAATACCATGTTGTCTGCAAATCTTTGGTAAGCCACCTTTCTTGATTTGCTCTTTTATTCCAAACCTGTTTCACAATACAAACCAATGTGGTCATCCACCCAGATTTTCACCAGCCTATAGCCAAAGAACAGTAAAATAAACAAAATATTATTATTTTTAGGTTTACAAAGAACTTCCTTCCCAAGGGCCCTGGGAGGGAGTATATATGTATGTGTATATATACATATATATTTAAATTTTTTTAAATGTATTTTATTAAATGTTTATTTAATTTTTTGGGGCGGGGGGTTACATTTTGCATTTTGACCTGTCTCCCTCCCTCCCAACGCTGAATTAAAAAAGGTCAACATTTAACATAAATATGTATATGTGTGTGCGTATGTATGTGTGTATATATGTGTATATATGTACATATGTATATAAATATACACACTCACATATATGGAGCCATATAATATATGCTTCCATATATCAGTTTTTTCTCTGGAGGCAGATAGTATTTTCCTTCCTAATTCCTTCATAGTTGATTTGAATGTTCATATTACTCAGAATAGCTTAGTTATTCACAGTTACTCTTCAGACAATATTGCTGTTACTTTATTCAACATTTTCTTGGTTCTGCTTGTTTTACTTTGCATTATTTCATGCAAGTTTTCCCACATTTTCCTAAAATCAACCTGTTTTTTATTTCTTACAGCACAGTAGTATTCCATAACAATCACATATCACAACTTATTTAGCCATTTTCCAATTAATGGGCATCTCCTCAATTTCCAGTTATTTGCCACCACAAAGAGAGCTGCTATAAATATTTTAGATATAGGCCCTTTTTCTTTTTCCTTCATCACCTTGAGAAACAGTCCTAATAGTGGTTTTGCTGGGTCAAAGGGTATATACAGTTTCATAATAAACAAAATATTTCAGACTGAGTTTTGTTTTCCCTTCTGCTAAGCATTGCATACAATCATATTTTTCTAACTTTTTCTTTCTGTTTTGGTTTTATATAGCCTGTTTAAAGTTAATACAGATTGTTGTCTCAAAGAGGGATACATTTGAACTTTATGTGGTCATACTCAGGGATTTTCTAAAAACTCCATTGGAAGATCCCAGGGTTACCAAAGCAGAATTTTGGGGCCATTTTCAGAATGACAAACTATGAGTCAGGAGTAGGAGAAACACCAATTAAAGAAAAAAAGACCAATTGAAAACAAAGTCCACAATTTTGTGGTATTACAAGAAGCCAAATCAGCTGAGGACAATGGCAGAAATAGTTGCTGTGAGAGTAGGGATGTTCTCCAAATTTTGGCATATTATAAATTAAAAAGGAATTCTTTTCTATGTTCAGTTAGGTCACATGTGGATTGATGAAAAATAATGCATTCTGAGAAAAGAAAAATGAAACTGGCCCAATCAGCACTGATTCTGAGAACACTGTAATGAACTGACTCCACCCTCCAGTGCCCCTTGACAGAAACAAAAGATCATCTTAATAACTTTTCAGAAGGCAGACTTTGCTCATTATTTGTGGGTTTAAGTGTCTGCATATGTTCTTGGGCATTCGGTCACAGATGGTTGTTTAGAGCTACCCTTCACTAAAATCCCACTCTGAAGCGTCCCTGTAGCATGGACAGGAGTGACCTGTTGAGGGGACAGGGGTTCCCTGGAGCACAATCTCCAGAAGGTCCTACCAAGAGGAAAAGGCTTCAGGTTCAAGTCCAATGACTATGTTTGCCATTCAAAGGACTGAGAGGCTCTTGAAAGAAAACTGGCCACCAGAGAATAAACTTGTTTGGTCATGGAAATAACATCATCTACTAAAAGTGTATATATGTTTGGGAATGCAAGAGATGCCATGCTCTGTCAGTGAAGGCAAAACCATTTCAAGTGTGCCTTAAAAAAATATTTGAATTCAACTCCTTTAAGCATTGCTAAGTGGTGAATTCAGGATTCTAACCTAGGTCTTCTCATTTCAAATCTTCTGGTTGATTATGCTATACAATGTCACCCTGCAAAGGTGTGCTGGTAAATGTTTAACAACCAGCTCTCTGGAAAAAAAAAAGCCATCATGATACAGTTTTGAAGTTTAATCTTCATTATTACCATTATATCCATTCCTTTTTTAAGCACAGTTAATCAACAAAATTATAAATCCTCATCTATAAAATAAGAGTAATAATAGTACCTACCTCTCAAGGTCGTTGTGAAGGTCAATTGAGATAATAACGGTGAGGCACTTAGCACAGTGCCTGGCACATACCACTCTATGGATGTTAGCTATTATTAATACAAATATACCCAAGGGTATGTTACTATAATTATTGTTATCATGCTTTCATTTGTAGCATTTGTTGATTTCTGGAGTATAAATGGTCACCCTAAAAATTTGATAAGCTCAGAGTCAACAGGAGCTAGCTCCAGAATGCTAGTGTCTTACTGGCCACACACTGAGAAATGAAATTAATGAGTTCGTAATATCTCAAGATGAATATTTTCTTATCTTCTCAATAGAATGCAAGCTTTTTAAGGGAAGGTTCTGTTTCAATTTTTTTTTTCGGTATCACTAGTTCCTAGCATAGTACCTGGTGCAAAGAAGGTTTTCAACAAAAGCTGTTCTTGTTGCTTTCCCTTCATCCTCGAAGAGGTCCATGACATCAGAAAGGAGATGTCATGACCTGTAAGTGAATTGGATTTAAGCAAGGGAGGACTGTACAAAGTCACCAGCCTCACTGTCTCCTCCAGAGCCATCTGGGACCAGCGGAAAGATATAAATCAGGATGACTGGAGATGGCCCCTGCTAAATGAATGACTCTATCCATACATTTCAATAACATCCCTGGAGGAATAAATACATTCCTTGAAGACTTTGAATGGAACATAAGTGTAGGTGGATATTACACTTTTTTTTAACCATTGTTTCATCTAGCTGATAAAAGTGAGTTTTTTTTTCTTATCTTTGCTATTGGGGATATTATTAGAGAAATCTTTAAAATTTTTAAATAGAAGTGTTATTAGATTCAATTAATTATATTAAATTAGATTAGATTAAATTAAATTAGATTAAATAGAGTGATAGAGGTGTATACTTTAACTCTCCTAGTCCAGTGTGTCAGTACCTTCGGTTACATTATAATAACAACACCTGACATTTATATAGTAGCTTATATATGTAATTTTAGACAAACCTTCCAACAACTCTGTGAGACAGGCACTATAGAGATTATTATCATCCCCATTTTATAGATAAGAAAACCAAGGCTCTGAAAGTCTGAGTAATTTGCCCTGTTTCACAGAGCTAATAGGAATCAGAGGTGAGATTTCATCTTAGTCTTCCTAACTCCGGGGTCAGCACTCAAACTACTACACTAGTCATCATAAAAACACGGTTATCTAGCTAATTACTTCTTCAAGTTCCAATCTTCACATAGTTTAAGGTTGTAACCCAATAGTGATTTGGGGGGCATTATTTCCTTTGGGGACAACTGGGCTCCAAATGAAAGTCTCCCCAGCCCTATCATTGCCTCTCCCACTCACCTATAATTTTATGTTTTTCATAATTATTTCTAGTGCTCCATTAGTATATAATTCCTACATAGTGTGTGGATACATTTTCCCTTGGTAAAGAGAGTTCCCTTCTCCTCCCCAAAATATAGTTTACATAAAAAGTACCTGGGGGGCTTAATGACTTACAAATTTAATATGACTCAACAGTGTGATGTGGTGTAATGTTAATGGCATATGAAGATCTTCTTCTCCCATTAATAGGCCTCACGTGGAGCCCATTAAGGGAAGCTTGCTTAGGGTAAAGTTGCTTGTAGGAAGGCTTCCACACCTTTTAGTACTAAGTTGATTAGGCACTGAGTCACAAGGGTTGTGATACTTTCTGGCTCTGAGAAGTGTATATATACTCTGAGTTGGTATTTTGTTTTGGGGATTCACTTATGAGAGGGATCTTTTGATTCCCTGGTCAAGACTCTGAGCAGCCATATGTTCAGAGCTCCCAGCTGCTCAGATGTAAATGCTCTCTCGATCCAGTGGTGTATGTAAAGTGCATAGCAATATCGCTTTGATTCAGGCAGTCAGAACTCTGTCTGTTGGTCTAATTTCTATGCTTGCATTTTCTCTGTGTTTTCTCTACTTGTATTTTCTCTGACATTCAGGGTGTTGACCCTTCCCCTGAACTAGGGAATGTAATTAAAAGTAGGATTGTTGGGTTAACTGCCCTTTTCGGGCAGTCTTTCTTAGAAAAGCAGATTAAAGAATCTGTGTTAGCAGGCCATCCTGGGTATGCCAGGATGCTTGTTGTTACATGTGGCCACTCAAACAGCTAATGTGTTCTTTAACAAAAGCATAGTACCTAGCAGGAGGGTGATACTCCCATGGTACCCAGCTCTGATCAGGCCACATTTGGAGAACTGTTTTCAATTTTGGGTACCATATTTTTTTAAAAAAAGATTTTATTGATGGATTTTGCTTTAACATAATATTAATTTGTATATATGTTCCTCTACCCTTCTGACATGTTATCTTCTGTTGTAATAAATATTAAAGGCAAAGAAAAAACAAAATGCATATAGAAATATAGAATATGGAAATGCAGAAAGTGAGGTGGAAATTTAGTTATTTTAATCTTCATTTATCTCATTATTAGTGATTTGGAGTAATCTTTGATGTCATTTTAATAGTTTGCAATTGGGCTCCACAAGGTCAGTGACAAGCTGGAATATGTTTAGAAGACAACGAGGAAGGGTAGGGGATGTAAAGTTATTCCATAGAAATCAGTTAGTGTACTTGGGCATGTTAAGGCTGGAAAGCAGAAGCCTTAAGTAATACGTGATAGCTGTTTTAAAATATCTAAAGGTCTATTATATAGAAAAGACATTAGACTTGCTTTGCTTGGTTTCAGAAGGCAGAGCCAGGAGCATCTCTTAGAGAGAGATAGATTTCCTTTGACATATGGATAACCTTCCTAATAATTAGAGTTATGCCAAAGTGTAAAGGACAGCTTCTGGTGCATTAAGTTCCCTAGCTACAGAAGACTTCATTCAGAGATTGGATCAACAATTCTCCAAATTGTTATAGACAGGATTCCCCTTCCGGTATGAGATAAATTAGATAACCTCCGAGCTCCCTTCCAACTTCAGGAGCAGCCATGGTGTGATGGGTATAATGATAGATTTGGGGTCAGGAAGACCTGTATTTGAATCTTGCCTCAAACACTTAATAGCCGCATGATGCTACACGAGTCACTTAAGCTCCTTGAGCCCGTTTTCTTTTCTCCAAAATGAAGGGAGTGTACTCAATGATCTAGTTCTAAATGTATGATCCAAGATTCTAGGATTCTAGAAGTGCTGAAAGATATTTTGAAGTCTGCCATTTATAATGTTTTCATATCTGGTGCTTTCTGTGTGTGCCGCCTACCTCTTTGTTCTCATGTTAAAAGTGAGGAAGTTTCATTAGTGAGCAACTTTCATACTTTGATTTCTTGATGACTCTGGAATCTCACTATACAATCCCTCCCTCCAGCAGTCCAGATCCTTACCCATTCATGCTCTCTAATGGTGTGATATTCTTGTCGCATCTGTGCCTTGTCCCTAGGGGTTCTGCCTAACATTCTGGGGTCTCTTCTACGTTTCTTGATGTTTCACGGACACAATTAGACTAACAGATACCATGCAGACTAACCATTGCTCTCCCTCGGTTTTTCCATGTAACTGGCCTGCCTTTTTTGGGGGGGCGGTTATCACTGACACTGCTCCTCCTGTCTAATTCTTCCCTGGTAATACGTTGCAGGTTCCTTATGGTCACCACCTGCCTCATCGTTGTGTTTTTGGTGACCTTTAATTTTAATTCATGAAGGAGGCTGTTGTATTCTATGACTAGCGGTTATACAACATTAATGGAGGAGTAATCATTTTTAAAAGATGGACTTTTATTTCTGGGAGAAGCTTGGGGTCATTAAACTCATTGCACCATTTCCCAAGGGCAATCCAATCTGCTTTTTTTCCTCCTATTCAATTGTAGGCCATTAAGTTGTTCATTTACTATTCAAAATATACTTACCAATGGACCAACTTAATGGGCTGTCCACCTAACTGCATAGTCTGAACAATAGGCATTTTTTATCTCCTTCAGTAAGCTGATATTTTCTTGGTGTCGAAGAATTGGAAATTGAAGGAATGTTCATCAATTGGGAAATGCCTGAATAAATTATGGTATATGATTGTGGTGGAAAACTGTTATGCTATAAGAAATTATGAACATGATGGTTTCAGAAAAATCTAGGAAGACTTATATAAACAGATACAAAGTGAGGTGAGTGGAACCAGGAGAACATTATACACAGTAACAGCAATGTTATAATAGTGATCAACTGTGAAAGCCTTAGCTACTCTGATCAAGATAACAATCCAAGGCAATTCTAAAGGAACAATGATGAAAAATGCTATTCACCTCCAGAAGAAACTAATGGAAATATATTTTTCATGACTTAACATGTGTAATTGATATCATAGTGCTTGCCTTCTCAACGGGTAGGGGAGAGATGGGGGGGAGGAGGGAAAGAATTTGAAACTCAAATTAAAAAAATTGTTAAAATAAGTAAATAAATAAAGGGAGTAATTAGGTTGAATAGTTTGGAGTGGTTATGAACCTCATTTAGATAGTTCTGCAATGTTCTGAGGCTTGCTGAAATCAGTGGAATATTACCCTTAAACAGGACCATTTGGAAGACCTTACCTCTTCAATTTTGGCTCTCTGCTGGATATCCTAAATGCAACTAGCAAACATCTTGGTGATCATATTTCTCCCTGGTTTGTTTGCTTGACTTCACTTGATTACCGGAAATTAATTACTGGAAAAACTGTCTCCATTTCTATATATTTGAAGGGATCTTGTGGGATTTCTTTTGAGGTGGGGTTTTGTTCTACCAAATCAAATAGTTTTTTTTTTTTATAGCCAGAAAACAATAACCATGATGGGATGTTGTTTTCTCATCCTCTTTCATTCAGTTGTATATTGGTACAGATACAATCTGCTGCAGAAAATGCCTTTTGCAAGACCTGAATGTTAACTTCTTAAACCTTCTTCGAAGATGCCTTTGATGTGCACGTAGATTGTCTTCATAAATTGTTTTGTAGAGGTGAGAAAACGGGTTAACGGTTTGGTAGTTACTAGTTTTATCCATCACCATTTTAGAGAAGTAATTATAAGATCCAAGATGTTTCCCAAACATTTATTATTTTCCTTTATCTCAGATATATTAAAAATTAATTCCTTACTGCCCTTACGGTTCTGTAACTGATATATGTGGTAGCTAGACTTCATTGACAAAAGTTTCTGGAAAGATCTTTTCCATTTTTGTTTGTTTGTTTGTGGTCCTCTCAGTTTCATCCTTAAATGGTCTTGGGATGGTTTTGCATAGGTGTGTTTTTCATCAGTGAGTTCTCAATAAATGAACCTTTCTCCTCACTACTTCTCTATAAGATTTTATAAATAGGTCTATATTTTGATTAATTAATTTATATCAATGAACATGGTAACGGCAACAGAGGAAATGAACTTAGCAGGCATTGAGGCTTTAGAATTTCCCTTTATCCTTAGATATTGCTGCTTCTCTTCTGGTTTTCTATATCTCACCACTATCACTACCACTGCATTTCAAGATGGGGGGGAGGGGAGTTGGCACAGAGGAATTGAAAATTGCAAGGGAAAAATGTTATCTCACTTACCAAAGGTAACTTCACAGAAATCACAATTGTCTAAGATAGAAGGTTACCACAAGAAAATGTCAACTAGGCCCCTGACTAGTCAAAGTAGATACTACCAAAGAATAGTAGTTCAGTCCTGTCTGAATCTTCATGACCTCATTTGAGGCTTTTTGGGCAAAGATACTGGAAGTAGTTTGCTATTTCCTTCTCCTGCTCTTTTGACGGATGAAGAACCAAGTTAAGTGACTTGCTCAGAGTCTCACAGCTAGTAAGTGTCTAAGGTCACATTTGAACTCAAGTCTTTCTGACTCCAGGTCCAGCCCTTTAGCTACTACATCACCTAGCTGCTGGAAAGACAGACTAAAGCTCATATGCTTTACTTCCCAGAGAATCCATCAGGTCCTTATTCAGATACTATTTACTTTTATTTTAGAAATAAAACAAACAAGCTTCATTGATTTTCCATACCATTGCACATAAGAAACACCAGATTAGAAGGAAGAAATAAGATATTGACCATGACTTTTGCTACATGTAGTCCAGTATCTATCTCTGTCAATGGTACCAAACCAAACATGTAGATTACACATTTTCCCTCCATGACATCAACCAGAAAAGATTGGGGACTCCTAACTCACACCAAAAACAAATAAACAAAAAATATGAAGCATTGTTTTAGAGCACTACCCTGTGTCTAATCCGAATGACACCAAATATGAGCTTAATAAATTATTGCTAACCTAAACTGAATTGGATTAATTGAATTGGTGGATGACATATTCATGTTTAAATCTTGGTTAAATTAACTTTTTCACTGAATAATTCTCCCCCCAGTCCCAAAATTCTGTATATGTCTACTGCTTCAAATTTCATTTGAATTAATCAGTGCTGAGAAAAGTGTCATGATTAACATAGTAAATTTATTTTTATTACTGTATTCTTTTATTTAAAAAAAAGATTTCAAAAGGCATGCACAGGGAGCTAGACAAAATGAATTTAAGCAAGCTAATAATAAAGAAAGTGAGAACCCAAGTGTTGCTGAATTAAGCATTTAGCAACATTTCCTAAGAAATGGAAAATTATACCTAATTATTTCATTGTACTTAAGCTTCTATCAATCACAAAATTCTCTGGCACAGAGTGAATTTCTATAGGCAATCTTTTGTGATTTAATATCAATTAATATCTACTTGTATCCAAGTGTTGACAATAAGTTTTTATACCCAAGAGCTTGACTATTTTTGCAGGGCAATTAGGCATAACTGAAAAGAACTTTCCAGCACATTGCTAAAATCTACTCATGAAAACTTGCAATATTTTAATATTTTACCAAGAAGACAGGGCTTGGAGCTATGATGTCTGCCAAAGTTGTAGGCATTGGTTCTTGGAAAATGATTAAGAAGCGAATCTTTTCATTTTTCTGAAGCCCTATTATCAGGAGGTGGGATATCATAAAACTAGGAAGGAAAGCCTTCTGTTGTCATTGGGTCAGGAAGTGTGTATGAATGTCCTGAGGGGAATTCTGGGGGTCAAAGGAAATGGTCCTTGACTTCTGCCTATGTGACTTTCCAGCTGACTTCTTAGACATGCCCAGGAAAAGGTCAGAGCCAGTCATCTTCCAGGCAGCTGGCTTCCAAGTCAGGCTGCAGGACAGCATTTAATAAAGAGCTGGTGACATTTCTGTGATCCAAAAGGCACCCTCCAAGTTTTCTCCCATGGCCTCCAAATTGTATACCAATAAGACATCATGACCTTAATTTTTAGAAATGAATAAAAGTAGACAGCACCTATTTTAAAAGAAGAAAAAGATGTAATTCATATATCAGTGATTATTTGTGTAATAATGAAAAAAAAACAGCCCTTTTCACATTGAAGCTTCTCTTGTGGCCTCTCCCAAGCTAGTTGTTCTCTCTTGTGCCTCCATTCCCAGACCCCCCACTAACCTTCCATTCTTTACTGCTGTTCTCTGAATTAAGGCCAAAGAAAGATGTGAAGATTGTACCAAAGGCCTCAGTGGTTGGTTGAAGAAGCAGCTGGAGTTTTGTTAGTAGGAGGTAACGATGTACTAATTAATGTGGGCAACACTGTGGCTGAGGCTATGAGTAGAAATGGTCTTGTACGTGGCCTTGACTTCTATCTGTCACTGTTTTACCAGGCAATTCTTCCCTCTGAATCCTTTCCCAATATACCCTCTCATCTCCACATTTATCTTTGTGTTTGGGGAGCCTGTTCTTATCTGAAGATTCTTACAGACCATTTTGTAGATCATTGGCATCTCTAATTTGGGTCTTGAATTGAGACTGGGAACCAATATTTTAGAGTTGTTTAGTTAGTAAGTTCAAGTTAAGCCTATCATCCTTTCTCTGCCTACAGGTTAGATTTGTTACAATATTTTATCAGAATAGCAGTGCCCTTTTCTTTCCCTATAGGGAGAATTCAATTCAATTCCCAAAGCATTTATATAGTACCTACTAAGTGCCAGGAACTATTCTTGGCACTTTAGATACAAACATAGCAAATTAATTCTTTTCTTCTAGGAGTTTATATTCTACTATAGAGAAGTAACATGTACACAGATAATTTTATATCTATTTATATTTACAGTATATATAGAATATATGTATACACACATATACACACACTGTTGTTGCTTGGTTGTTTCAGTAATGTCTTTTTTCATAACTCCATCTGGGGTTTCTTGGCAAAAATACTGCATGATTTTTGCCATTTCCTTCTTCCAGCTCATTTTACAGATGAAGAAACTGAGGCAAAGAGGGTTAAGTGACTTGCCCAAGGTCACACAGCCAGTAAGTATCTGAGGCCGATTTGAACTCACATCATCAGTGCTCTATCCACTGTGCCACCTAGCTGCTCATAAATATATGTATGTGTGTGCGTGTATTGTATATATGTATAATACACACACACACACACACACACACACACACACACACACACACACGGAGTTTTTTTGAGTGAACAGCACCAACAATGAGGAGTCAGGCAAGTCCTCTTGAAGGAGACAACCCTAATACTGAGCTTTGAAGGGAGTTAAGGGTTTGAAGAGATAGAAGTGAAGGGGCGAATATACAGAGCATGAGCAGGTGCAGCCTTGGGCAAAGGTCTAGCAGTGGGAGAAGGAACCCTAAGGAGGCTAGTTAGTTAGAAAGTAGATTGGGGGGGGCGGCACGGCACACATATAATTAATCAGCCCGAATATCAAGGTTGGACCCAGATTGTAAAGGGCTTTACATAACAAAGAGAGGGAAGGCAGGCTCCTAGAAACACAAGAAAGAAAGTGACCCCGCTAAAAATGGTGCTTTGATTGGAGATGTATTTGCATGAAACAGTCCATTCTTTCAGGATAGAAAGCAGCCTGAATCTGGCCAAGAGGAATTGGTATTGTTCTTCTCCGCCTCTGAAACTGTTTTGCAAACTCACTCACTGGGTTTCTTTGCACTTTAGTCTCAATCAGTAAAATGGAGATGGATTTCTGGGCGGGGATGTGTTGTGGATTAAAGCAGTTAAGAATCACTGAACACACCTGCACGAATTCTTATCTTGGTCCCCACCCAAATGGAGAAGAGCCAAGCCCAGAGTGAGAGCTTTGAAGTTACTGGGAATACCAGGTAGCCTAGGTTTCACCAAATAAGGAAAGGCCTATCCTAAAAACAAAATTTGCCTCACATTAGGAATGAATAGGTACCATAATTACATATTTAATTCGTGGGAACAGGAGTCTATCTGTAACATTCCAAAAGGGACCAAAGGTTGAGGAAGTGGATTGTTCTTTTATTTATGTCTCATCTAGCCAGTGAAACAGAATGTCATTTCACTTGGACACATCAATTTTCAGGCTCTGATAAAAGATTTTGCTGAAAAGTAAGTTTGCTTCATGGGGACATCAGAACCCTCCTTCTCTCTAACTCATGCTCTCCAGGGGAGCAATCAGCTCTGCCTGCTGGTTTGCCTGGCTTCCCAGCTAAAATCCCAGCTTCTACAAAAAGCCTTTCCAGATCCCTCTTAATTCTAGAGTCTCCCTCTGTTGATTATCTCTCATTTATCCACTTTATGGCTTATTTGCGTATTATCTGTCCTTTTAGATTGTGAGCTCCAAAAGGAGCCCGCCCTGTCTTGCACTTAGCCCTGTGTAGGTGCTTAATAAATATTTATAAACTGACTGACTAACACAGCTCCTAGGGTCTAGAGTTGACTTCTTTTTCTTTATTTTATCTATATCTTTATTTTCTTTATCTTCTTCCTCCTCTTCCACCCCACCCCAGGCCATCAGTTTTCAAGTTCAGTCAATTCTCTCGGCAGGCTATCTCTGATTTGAAACCACCTCCCTTTTCCCTACTTGCATGACCTTGGGAAAATTGCTCAACTTTTCTGGGCTTCAGTCTCCTTATCTGTGAAATAAAGGAGTTGGACCTGTTAAATTCCATTCCAGCTATAACAGGCCCTCTTTACCTTTGGTTTGGATTATTATTATAATCTCCTAGTTTACCTGTCTGCTTTTGGTGTCACTTCTCTTCTGATCCATACTTTTATTCCTATTGCCAATGCCGGTGACTATTGTTGTTCAGTTGTTTTAGTCCAGTCTGACTCTCTGTGACCCCGTTTGGGGTTTTCTTGGCAAAGATATCAGAGTGGTTTGCCGTTTCCTTCTCCAGTTCATTTTATAGATGAAGAAACTAAGATAAACAAGGTTAAATGACTTACCCAGGGTCCTCAGCTAGTGTCTGAGGCCAGATTTGAATTCAGGTCTTCCTCACTCCAGGCCTGACACTCTATTCACTGAGCTACCTAGCTGCCCTGCCTAGCATATAGAAGGTGTTTAATAAGTATTTATTGATTTATTTGTTGACCTGCTATGTGTCAGGCACTGTGCTAGGCTCTGTAGATGCAAATACAAAAGTAAGTCCCTATCCACGAAGAGCTTGTATTTTCCTAATCTGACTGTCTAAAAGAGGGTAGCCAGGTTGGTGAAGGGCCTGAAGTTTATGCCGTTTGAAGATCAATACCCTCCCTTTCTCCATTCTCCCCACTTTTTAAGCTCCTTTTTACATGTCATCTTCCCTGGTTAGGCTGTGAGCTCTTTGAGGGAAGTGACTGTCCTTTTGTCTTTCTTTGTATCCCTTAAGTTAGCACAGTGAGTGCCTGGCATATAGAATGCACAAGTGTTTATTGACTGACTGTTGACTGACTGGAAGAATTGGAGATGGTGAAGAAAAAACTCTTCAGGGATAAGCTGTCTTAAACCATTTGAAGGGCTGTGGGCTGCAAGAGGGATTACATTTCTTCTGTTTGACCTCAGAGGGCAGCACCAGGAGCAATGAGTGGAAGTGGCAAAGAAGAAAACATAGACTTTTCAAAAGGAAAAACTGCCTGCCAATTAATTAGAGCTAGCTAAAAATGGAATAGACCACCTTGGGAGATAGTGGAAACTTTAAATAAAGTCAGGCTGACAATTTATGATACTGTAAGATCCAATAAATATTTATTGAGGGTAGCTGGGAAGTGCAGTGGAAGAGCTGAATTCAAATCTGGCCTCAGACAGTTCCTAGCTGTGTGACTTTGGGCAAGTCACTTCAAACTGTTTGCCTCAGTTTCCTCATCTGTAAAATGAGCTAGAGAAGGAAATGGCAAACCACTCCAGTATCTTTGCCAAGAAAACCCCAAATGGGGTCGTGAAGAGTTGGATACCACTGAAAAATGACCAAATAGCAATGAAATGTGCCAAACAACATCCTGCTAAGTACAGGAAATATAAATAATAGAAGACAGCCTCTGCCCTCAAAGAGCTGACAATAGAATAGGCCATAGGGGAAGATAATATAAACCAGGAAGTGAAGAGGTGGGGGAAGTATCATGGGAGGTACTCGATGGGGGGGAAGAGAAGGAGAAGATACACTGAAGATGATAGTGAAGTCAAAACCAAGCAAAGCAGCAATAAAGGCAAATAAAGATGTGGGTGGGAGGCTATGGAGGAGTTCTTTGCTTCGTTGTCCGGCCCTCTAATCAGAAGGGCAGAAGCCACAGAGAATACTGATGAGGTGTGAGTAGCAGTACTGAAGCAATCTCCGTGATAATGAACGTCCTGAAATGTTTAGTAGCCACCATTTTCAGGTGGGGGTTGGATTATTTGGCTTCTAGCATTCTAACTTAAGGAAAAACATGCAAAAAGAAGGTGGGCTACTGTCAGATGGAAAGGCCCAGAAATCCCAAGGGGGCTGTGGATGGCGTGGATCAAAAGGCTCAAAGGTCCTAAGGTTACTTAAGTAGTTAAGACGACAGTGCTAGGGAACAGGTCCAGGAGGACATTAGAACGCGGTGGTGGACTAAGTGCTAATAAGTGCTGGTGGTTGTCCCTCTCATCAGAAGGAATGGAGTCGTTAACTTTGTTAAGTTCTTAAGCATTTCTGGTAGTGATATTTCTTTCTCTCCTGCCGTCCTTGATGGGTGCTGGTTCAGTCCCAGCCTGGGTAGGGGTGAGAGGGAAGGTAAGAGGGTAGAGCATCCCTAGTGATGGTGGCTTTTCCTATTCCTTGGCTGTCCTGGACTAAGAGGTCAGGGATGTAGGGAGGATGATGTCCTTCGTTCTGAAAGAGGACCACGACATCAGAGAAATGATGACATGACATACAGTTGACTTTGATTTAAGTGAAGGAAGGCCGTGCAAGGTCACCAGCCTCACTTTCTCCTCCAGAGCCATCTGGGTCCAGTGGCCAGATATTCATCAGGATGACTGGAGACGGCCCAGGATGCAATGGGAGACCCTGGCCCTTTTAGGCTAAGGCTTTTTCAGGTTGAATGGGGAGAACAAGGAAGAAGGTTCATAAATTTATCTTGAGGGTGGAGGTAGATAATTATAAAATATGGTGTATCTGACCTCAAGGTGCTTTGAAAAGTTGTCCAATGTTCTACTAGAGAGCTTAAGATGATGGTTTAAATTGCTTTCATTGCAATCCGTTGGTTGGAGAAAAAAAAAAATTCCTATATATTGGAAGCACTCAGCTGACAGTATAAATAGGTATATGATGAATGCCTGGCCCAGCAGGTGGTTAAAAGTATAAGGGCTTCGAATATGTATTATATTCAGAGGTGGGAAAGAGAAGGCTTCATAAAGAGCCAAAATACTTGTTGACATTTGATCATGTATTACCTATGCACACACACATATAATTTAAACCATTTAAATTAGAACTTCTCTGATCCCACTTTCCTTATCAGTAAAACGAGGGAGCTGGACGCAGTGATCTCCGAGGTTACGTCTTGCTCCTTAACCTTTGATTCCATTTGACTCAGAGGTTTGTATAGTTACAACTCAGAAAGCTGCTTTACAGTTTTGTTTATTTACATTTATTTACAGCTCCTAAGAGACAATCTGGTCCAGTTCCTTCATTTTAGAGGTGATACAGGAAGGCAAGTACTTTGTGTATCATCACACAGGTTGCCAGATTCAAATCCAGGTCTTCTGACTCCTAATTCAGCCCGTTTTTCCCCCCTGCACCATTCTATTCAGAATAACTCTGTGAGACAGACATTAGTACCCCTATTTTTCAGATAAGGAATTTCAGATACAGAGGGATATGACATGACTTAAGCAATAATAATGTAATGGAAGGACTAGCCAATGAGGGCCACCCTTGTGGGGTCTGATTAGCCTATATCTTTAAGCATATGGTGATATGGAAGGGAAGGACTTTGTCCCCAACCAGAGCATGTGAAAGTATTCTGATAGTGGACTGTCTTCTTACTGTGGGATAGAGAAAAAGCTTTTAATTGTCATTTAGGCCAGAATGGAGGGGCCATATAAAAGATCCCAACATAAGAAGTTCAGTTCTCATTTTTTCTTGCTGATAACAAGGTGTAAGAACACTTCTCTTAGCAATAGAGGGTTGGTAGGGAGTTCCTTCCTCCACCAGGCTGGACCTTGAGTGAATGGCCTTCAAGACAAGTTGTATCTGGGATAAGGCTGTATTCCATTTGTGTCTTCTTTATTTTGGTCAAGGACCTCAGGAGATCTTGCAAGGTTGAAAGAACTACCAATAGCTGTGCCTGGGAGGGAGCCAATTCTGAGAAATGACCTTCTTGACCCAGCCCAACAGAGATTCTAAAAAGCAGACAAGGCACGGTGTCCATTGAGGGAAGGGAATAAACATTGATGTATCACCTACTACGTGCCAGGTGCTATGCTCAGCACTTTTGTAAATACTATCTCATTTGATCTTCACAACAACAGTCGAGGAAACTGAGGCAAGTGATAAGTGATAAGACTTGAGTCTTAAATGGAGTCTGAGGTTTGGATTTGAACTAAGGTCTTCCTGAGTCCAGGTCCAACTCTACTGAGTTATTCACTGCCTCTAAAAGAGGAAATAAAGAAAGTGGCTTGTCCATCAGCTATACTGCACCCAGAAGTTTATTTGGTGGGAGAAATGTTTAAATTGGAGTTCATTTTCCCCAGAGATCAGGATGGGAGAGAAGAGAGTGTGCCCCAGTTCCGGAGGATGTGTTTGTACTTCTCTTCTTCCTATATCTTCTTGGTAAATATCCTTTAGTAAAAGCTGATTGGTATTAATTACTTATCAATAATATTGTAACCAATGGGTTAAATGTTATTAGTGAGGGATATGGTGGAGAACACACCATAATGGGGGCTTGATCTTGTAGCATTAGAAGAATACACCAAGCCACTCAGTGGGTACACCTAGTCCTCCCTCTGGACATCTGACCCTCTTGTATGAGTGTGGATTGGGAGAAATAAAACCAGTCTCCCTACAACAGTATGACTTATATAACAGAAGTATTTGAGCCAGAACTCAAATCTAGCCCATTTTTACAGACGAGGGAAGTAAACCCCAGAGAAATGAAATGGATTAGAAATGGCCCAAAGTCAGGCTTAGTAAGTTTCAGAGCTGGGTTTTGAACCCCAGGCCTTAAACATCACAGCCAAGGATCCTTCTGCTCTCTCACACTCTAAACCCACTGTACCACACAGACAATCTGAGTCCAAAGCCCATGCTCCCTCCACTGCAGCCCAGGCAAAAGCGGATTGTACCAACACAAATTCTGCCAGCTGAATATCCTTTTTGCAGGCCTAAGCACTTCAGAAAACTATTTTCAAGGAAGCTTTGATCTTTTTCCTGTTTTCTGACATGTCTTTTCTTGACCTCATCTGGATAGTGCTGTCTCTGCTTAGAATTTGCCTGGAGCCTTGAAGCCACCTTCAAGAGAAAGGAGAAAAATCACGTCTTGTCTATAGTCAGTAAAGGGCTCAGCAGTTCAGAAACAAAGAGCCAATAGAGACTTTGGAACCACTCTCCCAGCATCACTGTACCCCCCCCCCCAACTTGTTCAAGAAATCCCCAAACTTCTTATAAGAAGAGTTATGAAGCATATTTAGCAACAAGTTTCTCCTTGCCCTAGAGTAAGTCAAAGATCTAAACTTTGAAATCTCACAGAAAATGTAGAAGATCTGTGAGGTTTGTCGTTTCCTGGCAACAGGAATCTGAGCTGTGAAAATGTGAAACTGGCATTAATTCCTAATTCCAGAATGCATGATGTTCCCCCCCTGCCTTTTTAGTGAAATATTAATTAATCAACCAGCAAGGATTCATTAAGTGCCTACTACGTGCCAGGCAGGTTTCTAAGCTCTTGCAAAGTTGCAAAGACAAAAGTAAAACACTCCCTGCCTTCAAAGAGCTTACGTTCTATCAGGAGAAAAGAATGAATTAATGAATAAAACACTTATTAAGGCTTCCATTGTGCAAAACACTATACTAAACTCTGGGAATACAAATTAAGAAGGCCATTCCTGTTCTTGAGCATCCACACTTTAATGGGGAGAGAATACATATGGAAGATTTAATGTGTATATATATTAAAAACATACAAAGTAAATATGATGTGTGTGTGTGTGTGTGTGTGTGGATGTGTGTGTGTGTGTCTGTGAGCTTGTGTTGGGGAGGCTCTAACAGTTTGGGGGATCAGGAAAGGTCTCATGTATGACATGAGACTTTTACTATCCTCATAAAAAATTTCACATTTGTATTCTTAGGGATAAATGGGGGAGCTGGGTGGCATAGTGGATAAAATGTGTGTCTGGAATCAGGAAGACTCATCTTCCTGAGTTGAAATCTGCTCACACAGTTACTAGCTTTGTGACCTTGGGCAAATCACTTAGCCCTGCTTGCCTCAATTTCCTCATCTGCACAATATGCTGGAGAAGGAAATGTCAAAAGCACTTGAGTATCTTTGCCAAGAAAACCCTAAATGGTATCACAGAGTCAGACAGTATTGAAATGACTGAACAATAAAAATAGAGATAATTCCTTTGTTGTTGAAAATGTATTGGTTAGAATTTAGTTCTTCTAGGATTTTATGATGGAAATTCCTAGTTAGGGCAGGGATTCCAACCATGCCTCCCTATAGTGCCATGGGGCAGTAAGAGAAAGAAAAGAATTTGTTAAGCCCAATAGGAAAGATAAATAAAAAATGAATTCATTGGAAGATGGTAGGTGTGTTAGTCAATCAACACTTATTAAACACCAACTATGTACTAGTATTAGGGAGGATCAGGAAAGGCACCTTCTTGCAGAAGGTGGGATGTTAGCTGGGATTTGAAGGAAGACAGCAGGCAGAGATGGGGTGGGGAGATCATTCCAGGCATGAGGGACAGCCAGTGAAAATGCAGTCTGTAGATGGAATGCGTTGTTCATATATTCCATGGTCCAATGAGTGGATCATACATGGGTTAGAGGAGCAGAGTGTAAGGCATACGAAGACTGAAAAACTTGGGGGGGGGCACAGGTTTTTGAATGCCAAACAGAAGATTTTCTATTTGATTTTGGAGATAATCGGCAACCACTAGAGTTTAATAACGGGGTGACCTAGCCAGACCTGAACTTCAGGAAGATAGATTTGGTGACTGAGTAGAGGATGGACTGCAGTGGCGGGAGACTTGTGGCAAGGAGACCAACCAGCAGATTACTGTAACAGTCCAGGGCCTGCGCCAGAGTGGTGGCAGTGTTAGAAGAGTAAGGGGGCATGTATGAGGGATGTTACCAAGGTGACTGAAGAGATCAAATCGGAACAGAAAACAGTGGCTTGAGTTTCCTTTGGTCTAATGGCTCCCTTGTGATGGCTCTTCTACCTGTGATGATCCTCCAATCTCCATGCCTCATGCAGAAGTAGGAAGGGCAGACTTGTTTTGGGAGGAGGAAGGGCACGGAGTTGTTGTTGTGTTTTGTCTTTCTTTCTTGAAGAAGACCATGACATCATAAAGATGGTGCCATGACTTGAAAGTGAATTGGACTTAATCGAGGGAGAGCTGTGCAAGATCCCCATCTTCACCTTCTCCTCCTGAGTCATCTGGATCCAGTGGCAAGATATAGATCAGGATGGCTGGAGACGGCCCCTGGGTAGAAAGTAAAGTCATTGGAAAGAGGACTAAAATTGGAATCAGAAGAATTGAGTTTCTGACCCTATCACTTACTATCTGATATTGGGAAAGTTGTTTAACTTTTCCAATCCTCAGTTTTCTCATCTGTTAAGTGGGCATGAGAATACATTGTAAAATCTACATCAAGGGATTGTTGTAAGTATTAGAAGTGCTTGGCATCTATAAAGTAATTTGTAAGGGAAGGAAGTGCTAGATAAAGATAAATACTACTCACTTAAAATAATCATTTATTAAGTACCTACAACATGTTGAAAATAGGGCATGCAAAGACAGATTTATTATAGATTTCACTCTCAAGGATTTTATGATTTAATGAGGCAAAAGACAAGTACACCTATAACTATATATGACTCAAGGGAAAGAGAAATGAAAAGGAATGCTCCAGGCAGACTGCTAGGAAACATCTGAGGAAGGAGAGGTCACTTTCATAGGATTCAAGAATCATGGGATTTAGGGACTGGAAGGAGCCTTAGAAATCACTAGTCCCACTTAATTACCTTGCAGATGAAAAATTGGGTCTTTTAATCTGTGGCATTAGGGAAGGCTTTATTAAAGTAACACCTGAACTGGTCCTTGAAGAGAAAAACTGAAAAGGGTGTTAGGGAGGTAGATGGAAGAGAGGATTTATCCCCAGTTTGGAGGGTGGCACAAACAAAGGTGGGGCGGTCAAGTGATAGAGTGGATAGAATGTCGGGCCTAGAATCATCTTCCTGAGTTCAAATCCAGGCTCAGACACTTATTAGCTGTGTGACCCTGGGCAAGTCACTTAACTTTGTTTGCCTCAGTTTCCTCATCTGTAAAAAGAGTTAGAGAAGGAAACGGGAAACCACTCCAGTGTCTCCACCAAGAAAACCCCAAATGGGGTCACAAAGAGTCAGACATGACCGAAACAGCTGAACAATGACAACAGCAACAGTAAGCAAAGGTATAGAGACCGATAAGGGAAGAAGGTGAATGGGGGATGGGAATTGCTTAAATTGGCTCTAAATCATGTGAAAGAGAGACATATGAAATAAGGCAAGACCGAGAGGTTGAAGGTAAATTGTGGAAACTTTGAATGCCAAAGTCAGGAGTCTGTGTTCTTGCTTGGTAGGTGATGGGGGGATACTCAAGTCTTTTGCCTATTAGAGTTGCTTGATCCTAAGGTGGCAGGTGGGGGTGAGGTTGGAAGGGAGGATGGATTGGACCATCAAAGACGGGAAGGTCAGTTAGAAGGTCATTACACCAGGCTAGGGGAGAACAGATGAAAGCCAGGACTACAATGGCGGCGGTGAGTATAAATAGGAGAGATGAATGCAAAAGATGCCGAAGAATGAGAAATGTCAAGGTTCGGTAAATGAATGTGTAGGGTGAGGGAGAGGGGAAGAGTCAAAGATGGATCTGAGGTTAGGAGACATCTCAGTAAAGTGCATGATGCATTGAACTAGAAATCAGGAATCCTACCTCAGACACTTGTTAGACTTGGGACACTCAGCATGTTACTTAACTAGCCTCAGCTTCCTTATTTGCAAAATGGGGCTAATAATAGCACCTGCTTCAAGGGGCTCTTGAGGATTAGATGAGGTAATACCCATAAAGTTCTTCACAAATCTTAAAGGGCTATGTAAATGAGAGCTATTGTAGGTCTGTTGGTACATTTAAGTTAGAGGTGTCAAACACTGGCCCCTGGCCCCATGTGCACCAGGATGCTCCCAAGTGGGGCAGACCAGATAAAAATGTAATTGGGGAATATTTAACAAAATGAGTAAAAATACAATAGAACATAGATAATGTTAATATGTCATTTTTACTCATGTAATGTAATTGTAATATATTCATGTACTTATATAATGTACTCATGTAATTTACTCATGTAATGTAATTAGTCATGTAAATATAATTGGGAAATATTTAACTAACTACATAAAAATACAATAAAACATAGGTAATGTTAATATGTAGTTTTCTAAGTCAATATGTGGCCAAAAGGGATCCTATGTATGATTTAGTGGTTTCCTATTTGAGTTCGATATCACCAATATAAGCCATGTCAGCAGCATAGACTATTTTTGTTGTTAAGTCATGTCCAACTCTTTGGGACTCATGTCTTGTTTGTTTGCTTTGGCAAAGGTGCTGGAGTGGTTTGCCATTTCTTTTTCCAGTGGATTAAGGCAAACAGAGGCTAAGTGATTTGCCCAGGGTCACACAACTAGTAAGCATCTGAGGCTGAATTTGAACTCAGGACTTCCTGACTCCAGGCTCAGTTCTTTATCCATTGAGCTACCTAGCTGCCTCCACAGAATATTATAGTGCAGTTATCTATTCCACATCATGGGAGTTAGGGACACAGCACCCACATAGTCTGGAAAATCCGTGTAAAATTTTTTGGCTCTCCCTTTGTACCAGAGAAGAAGTCTGAATTAATATGATATTAAAAGATAAAATATATTGATATTATATAATACTATACATATATTTTATGTATTTCTGAGTTTTTAATTTCTGTGTGGTCTGCTAACCTTAACATGCTGTCTGAGGCTTCTGTAAAACTCCCCTAAAATTCCCATTTAATTTCTTATGCTAATCTGTGTTATATTGAAACTGTGATGGGGAAAGTCGGGATGTGGAAGCCATAATTGTAGTTCTCAAAATGTAGTCACAGGACTCCTGGGAGTCTGGGAAGTTAAAACTATTTTCATAGTAAAACTAACATATTTTCATTTCTAATATGATGAATATTAGTAGGTGTAATCTACGTAAACAAAAGTTCTTTGGGAGTCTCAATAATTTTTAAAAGTATAAAGGGACCCTGAGAACTGCTGGTCTAGTGGCAAGATCACTGGGTTTGGAGTTGAGAGACCTTGGTTCAAGGTTTGCCTGTGATACTTACTAGTGTGCCTATAGGGAACTCTCAAGTTCTAGGCAATCAGGTGGCTCTAGGCCTGGAATCAGGAAGACCTGAATTCAGATCAACCTCAGACACTTATTATTACCACCAATGCTAATAATATTCGCTAACATTTATGTAATCAGCATTTTATAATCCTCATACCAACCTTGAGGTGTAAGTCCTATTATAATCCCTATTTTACAGATGAGAAAACTGAGGCAAACAGAGATTAAGGGACTTGCCTAGGGTCACCCACTCAAACTGCTTTTGATACCGATATATTTATTCACATACATATGTTATATATGTACGATACTATATTATTATACATGTATAGTAGGGGAAGCTAGGTGGCACTGTGATAGACGACTGGGCCTGGAGTCAGAAAGACTTGAGTTTAAATTTGAGCTCAGACACTTATATTTATGTAATCCTGGGCAAGTCACTTAACCTCTATTTTCCTCTGTTTCCTCATCTGTATAATGAGGATAATAATAGCACCTACCTCCCAGGATTGTTGTGAAAATCAAATGAGATAAAAAATTGTAAAGATGTTAGAATAGTGCCTGGCACATAGTAAGTGTTACATAAATATTAGCTATTATTATTCTTTGTTTTTCACATTGCCTTGGTTTTCACATTTGTAAAATAGAGATAATGACAGCACTTATCTTTTGTTATAAGGATCAAATGAGATAATATCTGTAAAGCATTAGGAAAACCTTAAAGTTCTCTAAATGTCATTATTATTATTAAGATCTTGGGATTCTTGGAGAACGGTCTTCCGTCAATAGAAATAGAGAAGAAAAGGAGAGGACGGGTTTAGGGAAGAACATGCTGGGTTTAGTGTTAGATGTGTTGAGTTGGAGGTCTTGGGAGGCCGTCTGGCAAGCCGTAGCACCAATGCGATACCCGCAGCAGGTACAGCTGCTATGAATATGCTGGCATAGCTCTGAATCGCAACATGTAACAGACTCTCTTCGTGGAAGACAGAACAAAGCATTTATTCCAACACCAGAAAGCCAAATCCATCATAGTAACCAAGACATCTGTACACGTTACCAAAGCAGGGGGCGCCGCCATCCCCAAGCCTTCCCTCCATCAGGCCTCCCAACAAAACAACTCCCTTAAGCAAAATCACTCTCCCTCTCACTCACACTAGTTCCTCTGCCTGCTCTCTTTCTCCCAGTTGTCTCGGTTCCTGCTCCATCCATTCGGCAAGCTCCTCCCACCACAGACTCATGTGACTCAGGCAGGTCACATGGACCTATTAATGGATGGGAAAGATCTTCCCATTTTCATTAACATAACACAAGCCATCAGAAAAGAGACTGGAGATCTAGAAAGAAGTTGGGGAAAGGAATAGAGATCTGGGAATCCTGCGCACAAAGCCATGGGAGCCGTGGGAGAATATGAGCTCACCAAAGGATCGTAAAGTTCTAGACATAGGGCCGTAAGGGGCCTTAGGGGCCATCTAGTTCAACCCTTTCATTTTGTAGATGAGGAAACTAAGGTGCAGAGAACATGAATGATTTAGATATTAGGGTCTGAACCTAGCGCTGGAAGGGACCTCAGAATTTGAGGGAAGTTAAATGACTTGCCTGAGGTTGCACCCGTACTAAGTCTCAAAGGTGATATTTGAACCCATGTCTTCCGAATTTAGAGTCAGTACTTTTCTTTCTGTACCAAGCTGCTTGCTCAAGGTCACCCAAGTGACAGAATCAGGGTTTGAATTCCAGTTTTTTGACTCTAAATCCAGTTTTCTTTCCATTGTACCATGGTTGAAACTTGGGGAGTACACACATATTGGGGACAGAAGGAGGATGAGAACTGGGCAAAAAAAATAGAGAAGGAATGACTCTGTGAGATGATAATATTGAAAGAAAAGTGGCTCTGAAGACAGAAGGCCTGAGGTCATATACTTTTTACCCATGTGACCTTGGACAATTCACTTAACTTTCCTAGAACTCAGGTTCTTCATCTACTAAATGACGGTGTTGGACTAGATGGACCCTGCCATCTCTACTAGCTCTAGATTTATGATTCTTTATGGTCAGAGAGGTAGGTGGAAAACAGAAGTCAGACATGGCTAAAATGACTCAACTAACATTACAAGTACAGGGAGAAATCTGTAGCATGTGTCCAGATTTAAGGGTATGTCTGTCCATTGCTGATCATTTCTTAATGTCTAACCCCAGTACAGCTGAAGTGATCAAGAAAGACATGGTAAGCTTCTAAAGAGGTGCGCATAACCGCACCCCACAAATTCTGAAACAGCATGGAAGTTCCTTATGATGCAAATTCTCCTCCACCCTATTCTCTTACAGGTATAGCCGTAACTGCCACACTTGATTGCCTTCTTAGTTATGGAGAACCTGATTCTAAGGCAGTCATTAGCTTTTTGGGGTGTGGGAAATAGATTTGTTGAGAAAGGAGTCCATGATTCTTGGAACAATCTCATGTTTGTCTACTTTGCAAGAAAACATAGTGTCATGCCACTGGTGGGAACTCAATCAAACTGCCTGGAAAGCATTTCACTTTCTCAATTGCATTACAAGTGGTTTTCAGGGCTTCTGCAGCACAGTGGCAAATTCAGAGGATACGATATCAAAATATTGACATGCAGGCTTAATTGTAGCATACTGTGGAGGAATAGCAAGAAACAGCCTTAATTTTCCATTCTCTCCTCTGGCAAATTTCCCACTCAAGCTGATAGATTATTATTTCTGGATGAAGATTTTACATTCAGGCCCACGGTTGGAAACAATAGATTGCAGCTGACTTAGGCTAGAGGTATGTGTTTTTACCTTGCGGGTCTCGGTTTCATGACTTTAAAAATGAAGGAGTTTGGCAAAGGTCCCTTCAAATTGTAAAGTGCTATGATTATGTTTATCTCATAAAAATGTATTGCCTAAAAACTTTCACCTCTTGGTTTAACCACAAAAGGCCTATACCTTCCCAAGATCATAGGCTCTCCAGGGTCCCACACCATGAGGACAGGAGTGGTAGCAGCTAGCCCATCAAAAGCTATGCCCAACTGACCCCTCAAAGTATTTGAACTAGCTGTGTATAAAGCACAAATATCATCTTACTTGGTCAATTCCCATCTTCTTCCTAGTGTTATAAAAGGATAATGCTTATTTATGACCACTGCCTCTTACACCCAAATAGCATGAAATCCAGAGCCAGAAGTGACTGAAAAGAGTCATATATCTTAATAGTATCTAGATTACCTTAGTGAAGGGAACTGAAAAGTCTAACCCCCCCCCCCCCCCAAGGATGGGGAATCTGCAGCCTCCAGGCCATATGTAGCCTTCCAGGTCCTTGGGTGCAGCCTTTTGACTGAGTCCAAGTTTTACAGAATAAATCCTTTTATGAAAGGGGTTTGTTCTGTGAAGTTTGGATTCAGTCAAAGGCTGCTCTTGAAGACCTAGAGGGCCATATGTGGCCTTGAGAATGCAGGCTTCCCACCCCTGCAGTCTAGGCAAAGCAAGTTAAGAAAAGTGATTTTTTTTTTTTAATTTGAGGGCAGATCAAGGAGAAGAAAGCATTTATTTAAGTAGAGCTTAATTTAGTTTTTGGAAAGGTCATTTCTTAATTTAGAATTCTTAATCCTGCTGCATTTTGCATCTTTATCAAATGACTTAATCATTTTTTACACATGCACATATTAATAATTATGACAACAAGAATGATAATGATAATATTCATTTATATTTCTCTTCAAGGTCTGCAAGTGCATTACCTCACTGAGCTTCTACCACCATCTGAAATGAAGAGATGCCTAGGATAAGTGATAGAAAGGATGACTTCTTTAGTGAGCTCTATGTCCATGAAAAGAATGACAGCAGGAGATGATCAAGGGATAGTCTGTGTGATATACTGGTGTCTGAGACATATCAAAACATCTCAAGGAAGTTCTCTTGCATGTTAGTTGGGTACCTTGAGGAGGACTTCCAAAAAAACATGGAGATGGATGGATGAATCACAAGCTATACAGTGGGAGAGAGTACCCCCATTGATGCAATCACAGTTCTCTTGAAGTAAAATTCCTGTTAGGTTGTGGATTGGATATGTTTTCCTTGTGTAGGGTGACTTACCTTTTAAAGATGGATATAGTCAATGAAGTCCAAGGCCAATCAATCGTT
>CM053627.1:131306289-131343879 GCA_028646595.1 Phalanger gymnotis
CTTCCTTCCTTCCTTCCTTCCTTCCTTCCTTCCTTCCTTCCTTCCTTCCTTCCTTCCTTCCTCTCTCTCTCTCTCTCTCTCTCTCTCTCTCTCTCTCTCTCTCTCTCTCTCTCTATCATAAGTGAAAGTATATTGCTATGAATATTTTGCTATATATGGGGCCATTCTTTCTGCCACTGACCTTCTTGGGAATATATGCCCAGTAGTGGGGTCACTGGGTCAAAGAATATGAACTATTTAGTGACTTTTATTGAATGATTCCCAATGGATTCCCAGAGTGGTTGAATCCATTCATAGTTGTATCAGCAGGGTATTTCTTCTAATGTATATTGATGGTTTGTTGAGAGTCTTCAGTACAAAGTCCTGAATAAAAACAATACAAATTTGTAGAAGACATGGTTGCTACCTTTGAGGAACTAGCTTATAACAAATGACTAGTTCTTCCATACTTATGATCAGCAAGGAGAAATAAAAACACATACACAAATATGTACAGCAAAGGTACAAAAGTACCATATATATGAGTTGTACAATTCAGCAGCACCAACAAATACAAACAACTTTTCTGGCATATTTTATGTGCAAAACACTATGCTAGGCCCAGAGGGTGATATGAATTTAGTAAAAGGATGGTCTTTGTCCTCATGGAGATTTGGCACATCTATGAATCAAGTGCTGTAGAAGTACAGGGGGAATCATTTCTAGGAGGGGCAATCAGGAAAGACATCATGGAGGAGGTGGATATTGGAGCTAGATTTTAAAGGATGGATTTCAATAAATGACTTATAGAAGTAAAAGAGGAAGAACATTGCTGGCATAGGAAGGGACATTGATAGAAGCTTTGGGTAGGAAAAGGAAATGTGTACTCTGTAGGGGCATCATCCATTTCCCATACTTTAAGACCTTTAAGACTATGTCCTGGGCCCTTCTCTCTTTCCCAGATACATACTCTGTCATCCTCTCCCATGGGTTCAATTATTCTCTCTTTGTAGATAACTCTGAAGTCTATATAGCCAGCCTCAATCTCTTGATTTAAATTCCTACACCTGGGCAGCTAGGTGGTGCAGTGAATAGAGTACCAGACCTGGAGTCCAGAGGACCTGAGTTCAAATTCAGCTTCAGGCATTTGATGCTTAGTAGCTGTGTGACCTTGGGCAAATCACTTAACCCCAATAGCCTTGTCTTCCTCACTCCAAAAAGAAATTCCTACACCACAAATTGCTCACTTGATACATCCACTTGTAGGTCCCACTGACTTCTGAAACACAACATGAAAACTCCCCATTTCCCCAGTCAGCCTTTGAGTCTGCCCCTCCTTCAAACTTCCCTATTTTTATTGAAGGTCATACAGTGTTGTTCAGGGACACGACGTTGAGGCCCCACTCTAGCTAGCTAGCTCTAGACACCCCCATTCAACTTCATCCTAGCCATTTGCTGCCATACTTCTACTACATGTCATCCCTCTTCCTCAACTGGTGAAATCAACCCTAACGGTGCTTCTGGAAGAGTGTATCAATCAGCCGTCCTACAGCCCCACTCACCGTCTCTATAGTTTCTCAGCTCAAAACACCCTTTCCTGGCCAGCACTCCCCTATATGTATTATCTCTCTCTAATAGAATATAAGTAAGCTGCTTGAGAACAGGGACTGTCTCTTGCCATTATATTTTTATCCCTGTAACTTGGTGTGACAGGAGGTTGAAAAGAATATACCCAGAGCTTCCCTCCTGTGTTAAAATAGTATCTTGTTCTGGTCCCCCCGACCACACTTCCTCTTTCTAGTCAGTATATTAAGTTTTAAGTAGCCAGTATAGAGGGGCAATAGCAGGAAATAAGATTGCAAAGGGGAACCTGGAAGTCACATACGATTTCTCCCAAAGATCAAAGGAGCAAAATTGGACCATATATTGACCAAAAACCACCTTCTGGTAATATGTATGGAATTGAGAAGATATCTAGACTTTGCTGCCAAGGTGGTTGATCCTATGATATGTAAATCTCAGACAAGTTCCAGACATCCACAAAACACCGAAAGGTACTGATAATTTTGAGATGACATAGGCATGTTAACTTTAAAGTTTTACCCACAACTTTGAGATGATTTTGATATGTTAATGAACTAACTCCAAAGCGGCACAGATAAGAGTTGGTCTGTTACCTCCAAAACCCTATAAAAATGAGACCTCAAACTCCTGGCCCCAAGCATGCTTCTATCTCCATTGGGCCCATACTGCTGGGTGCTCCCAACTCTAATCTATGCTTATCTGAGTGATGCTCTCTGCCTCTTCCCATCCCCTTCCTCTGTCCCCCCTTCCCCTGGCTCTGTATCCCTTTTCACCTCTGTCTCTGTACTTTCTGTGATGTTTTCCTCCACACTTATTGTAGCTCTTAAAGTGTGATTATAGCCTCATTTCCTATTGCCATCGTGGTCTTTCCTGGCAAGTGCCCAAAGAACTGGGGGTACTTGCCCTCATTTCATAATTTCATAAATTAATTATCAATTCATCTTCCTACCTTCAGTCAACTGCACGTGTGCACTGAGGGGACTTAGCATTTTGAAATGATGGGGCAATCTCTGTATTGGCTGTTGAGCATAAAGAGCCAATGACTCAGTGTCAATAGACCTTTAACAAAACCTTTAATCTTCTTGTCTTCTGATTCTCCAAGTGGCATCATTAACTCTGGAACTTCCCATGAGGAGGGTGGGGTATATCATCTTTCTCCTTTTCTCTACCTTAGCTGCCATGTGGCTGTACACACACCGCAGCAAAAGCCTATATCCTGCCTAATGTCAACTCGATCCTAGGTTTTATGTGATCTTAGGTGAAAGAGTATCAATCCCAAGGTGGATGTGTCCAGATTTGGAAAACAATTTATGTGTCTGAGAGGTTTAGAAGTCCTGGATCCTTTGGTCAGGGCCCACTGATTAATTTTTTATATCCCCAGTGATCACCACACTACTTGGCACATAGTAAGTGTTTAATAAATGTTTGTTAATTGACTGACTTTTGGCGAGGGGAAAAGTCCAGTGATTTGTGGAGAACAAGAACACTGACCAAAATATAAGCCCAATCTCTGATCCAAGGTACCCAAAGATTTAAACTTTGAGGGAGACAGTGAAGAGCAGAGGTGAAATGAAAAATGCCTAGTCAGCAGTCCTATAAATTGCTTCATGTTTAGATTGATTTAAGGATCAACCTTCCACCCACTGCCACCCCAGGACTCACTGAAGAATGAACCTAGACCACAATGTGTGGGTTCTGAGAAGAGAGAAGTCTGAAGATGGCTTCAGCCCCTCAGGGTCTACATTGATTTTTATTGTTATTTTAGCATAGCATATAGCACATAGTAAACACTTACTAAATGCTTTTTCATTCATTCATACTCAACAGAGAACTTGACAATTGGGTTTATGTAGTATACTTCAGTGGAAAGAACTGTGAACTGGGAGTCCCAGGACCTGGGGTCAAATCTCAGCTCTACCACTTCCTGCTCAGCCTGGGTAACCTTGGGTAAGTCACTTAGCCTCTGTGGGCCTTAGTTTCTTTATCTCTGTAATGAAAGGGGTTAAGCTAAATGACCTCTACTGTCCCTTCTGACTCATTTATGTCCTATATTTCTTGACCCTTCCCTCTACTTTATTTCTCATATCCAGTAAATTGTTAAATCTCATTGCTTCTACATGACCATGCTACCCTCCTCCCACTAAATCTTCAAGTGGCTCATTATTCCCTCATGACAAAAATGCACATTTTTCAGTTTAACACTAAGCCTTTTCCATTGTCTGGTTCCAATCTACCTTTCTAGATTTTGCATATTACTCCCTTTTACATATCTGTGTTGCAGCCAAAATGACCTACTAGCTGTGGCCCAAACCTAGCATCACATCTCCCTAATTAGCTCTGCCTCTGCATAGGCTGTATCTCAGGACATGAATAGACTCCCTCTTTACTTTTGAAAGTTGGAATCCTCATCTTCCTTCAAGTCTCAGTTCAGGAATCGCCTCCTGTGCAGACCTTTCTAGATCCCTACCCTCTCTCCCATCAAGTCTTTAGTATTCGATTGTTTACCTTTTCCCCTCCTCAAATCACCTCGGTTAGTTATTTATATTTTCACATGGCCATCTTTCCCTCCCCTCCCCCCATATTCTCTGGAATGCATGCTTCTTGAAAGATTTTTTCTTCTTTCCTTCTTTCCTTCTTTCCTTTCTTTCTTTCTTTCTTTCTTTCTTTCTTTCTTTCTTTCTTTCTTTCTTTCTTTCTTTCTTTCTTTCTTTCTTTCTTTCTTTCTTTCTTCCTTCCTTCCTTCCTTCCTTCCTTCCTTCCTTCCTTCCTTCCTTCCTTCCTTTCTTTCACCTTTTCTTTCTTCTGTATATGGAGCTCCTGATAAGGAAATTTCTAGATGTATAGCTTAACAACCACTGATACTTAGTTGTATAGAACTATCCTGGGGCTCTGAGAAATTAAATCACATGCCCAGGGTCACATAGCCTAGCATGTGTTCAAGGTGAAACTTGAAACCAGGTATTCTAACTTAGAGACCAGAACTCTGTCTATTTCACCATGCTGTTTCACTTTGAATGAATGCTCATTGAATTGAAGTGGGAAACTGCTAGTAGTTCAGGACTAGGGTTTGCATTTGGGTTTACTAGGACGTCAGGGAGCCAAGAGAAATTTGGATTGGAGCCATATTGTGGAAGATCTTGAATTCCAAGCTGAGCTTGGCCCTTATTCAAGCCTCTCTATCTCACAGGGTTGTGGGAAAGAAAGCGTTTTGTAAATCTTAAAGCATTTTATAAATGCGAATGATTATCCCTAACATGACTATATAACAAATAGCTTTGCAGGCATCCCAGGTTATTGAGGAAGGGAGCAAAATGAGTAGGCCTGTGCTTTATGGGGGTAAATCTGGCAGTGGCATGGAGGATGAATTGGAGTGGGGGAGATAATTTGAAGCTAGAAGGCCAGTTGGGAGGTTATGGCAATAGTTCAAGCCAGATGTAATGAGGGCCTGAACTAAGATGGTGGTAGAGAGAAAGAAAAAGACAGGGATGCAAGAGAAAAAATATAGGACAGGAGAGTGATGCTTCATTTACTTGGAGAATTCAGCTGGTCTTGATTTCATATACAATAAAACAGCTTATTTCTCTGGTCAGATGATACTCTACTAAGGGCAGGCCTCTGGTGAATCTCTGCAGAAATCCTTTCTTGTGATATAGTACTTGTAAAATTTTCCTATCCAGTGATCTCATCAAATGATAAATAATGATTATCATCATAATAAATTGAACTAGCATCCCTTACCCTAACCCAAATTTAAAATGCATGATGGATATTATCTGATTAGTTCTCATACCTCCTTTTGAGATAGAGGAAGAATGTTTTTTTAATATGGGTAAACTAGAACAAAGAGAAGTTAAGTCATCTGCCCAAGGTCACACACAGGCCACATCTGTGTGATGCTAATACCATAACAATCTGTTTTCTTTAGCAAAAGCTTGGTCTTGTTGAAGGCAGCATATGTCTTTGGGTGGTACTAGGGAGGGAAACTAGATTGACCTGAAAAGATAGTTTGGCAAAGCAGACCATGGAAGATGATTCAGTCCCAGAAAGGGAGAAAGGTAGTTACTTGTGACGGAACAAGAGCAGTTCTGGTTATAACCACTTCCTCACTGAAGACAATCCTGATGGTTGTAGGATGATAAAGTAAATTTGCTTCCTTGAGTTACCCAGTTTAGCTGCATGGACAACTAAAATGAATTGGGTAATTCCCAACTCTTGTCATGATGGCCTGTGGTAGATACCAGGTCTTCTTGAGGTCTCAGCTGACAGAGCCTTCTGTTTTATAAGACTGGGAGCTTCCATCTTTCATTGTGATTCAGATAACAAAGAACTTTGCATACATTATCTTATCTGACCAATTCAGGCAATGCAGTAGATAGGGAAGCTGTTATTGTTCCCATTTTATTGAGGTTCAGTGAAGTTAAATGATTTTCTGGAGGTCACCTAGCTAAGGAAGTAGGGAAGAATGGCATATGGAATGGTGGTCCCTTAGGGTAGTGGATAGTGTTGCTATACTTGGAGTCTGAAAGACTGGGGTTCAACTCCTGCCTCTGAAAATTGTTGGCTAGGGCAGTTAGGTGGCGCAGTGAGTACAGCACCAGCTCTGGAGTCAGGAGGACCTGAGTTCAAATCTGGCCTCAGACACTTGACACACTTATTAGCTAGGTGACCTTGGGCAAGTCACTTAACCCCAATCGCCCTGCCTTCCCCACTCCAAAAAAAAAAAAAAAAGAAAATTGTTGGCTACCGAAACTGGATGGATCACTTAGCCACTCCAACCTTATTTATCTCATATGCAATAGGAATATTCAGGGGAACCCTTCCCAAGGAGCTGAGCATAAGCTCTCACTCTTTGCTGAACCACATGCATTAGGAGATGTGACATAGCAAGTCTTGATAGAGGAAGAGGGGGCTTCAGAGATATTGGATGATGACATTCAAGGCCATAGTGGGCTGTAGTAGAGCTATAAAGCTGTGAAATGGATTTGACTCTTTTTTTTTAATATGACATTTATTTTATTTTTTTTCAGTTGTAGAGCATTTCCCCCCATACCAACTCAACTCCTATGAAGAAAAACAAAACCCTTGTAACAAACAAGTAGGAGTTAGATGCATAGAGCACTGAGCCAGGAGTCAAGAAGACCTGAGTTCAGATCAGTTCTCAGACACTTACTAGTTGTGGGACCCTGGGCAAATCATTTCTTTGTTTGTCTCAGTTTTCTCAACTGCAAAATGGGAGTGATAATAGCGCTTACCTCACAGGATTGTAGGGATCAAAGGAGATCATTATTTGTAAATGGGCTTAGCACAGACACTACATATATATGCTTGGTTCCATTTCCCACCCCATCTTCAAATAAGTAAAATCAAACAAGTAGAAACTTCAATGATGGCTATATTAAAAAAGAAAATATGTGTCTCATTCTGCATATTACTCCATTACCTCTCTGACAATAGCTTTCTTTATCATCAGTCCTCTGGAATCATGATCAGAGGTTTTAAGCCTTTCGAAATTGTTTATTATTATAAAGTTGTTATAGTATAAATTCTTCGTGTGGTTCTGCTCACATTACTCTGCATCAGTTCATTCAAGTCTTCCAAGGTATCTCTGAAACCATCTCTTTCTTTCTTTCGTTTTTTTTTTTTTTGGAGGGGGAGGGCAGGGCAAATTGGGGTTAAGCGACCTGCCCAAGGTTACACGGCTAGTAAGTGTGTCCAGTGTCTGAGGCTGGATTTGAACTCAGGTCCTCCTGACTCCAGGGCTGGTGCTCTACTCACTGTGCCACCTAGCTGCCCCCAAACCATATCTTTCATAATTTCTTCCAGCACAATAATATTCCATTAGATCGATATAACATAATCATTCCCCAGCTGATGGGCGCCCTCCCCCACCTTTGACAATTCTTTGACACTACTAAGAGAGCTGTTTGCAAATATTTTTAAACATAATGGACCTCTTTCTATTTCTTTGATATCTTTGGGGTTATAGGCCTATTGATAGTATCACCGGGTCAAAGGGAACGCACAGCTTGGTCACATTTTAGGCATCGTTCCAAATTGCTTTCCAGAATAGCCATATTAATCCACAGCTTCACCAGCAGTATGTCACTATTCTTGTTTCCCTACAGGTTCTTTAACATTTGCCCTTTTCTTTTGTCATATTTGCCAATCTGAGGAGTTCGAGGTCCTGGAGCCTGAGTGCGGCTTAATTTCCATTTCTCTAATTAATGATTTGGAGCATTTTTTCAGATGGCTGTAGATAGCATGGATTTTTTCCCTATAGAATTACTAGTTCACAATCCTTTTTCTCTTGTCTTTTGAACACCATTCTCCCTTCACCCCCCCACCCCCTTCCCAAAAATAGGGACCAATAGGAGTCATCATGTTGTCACAGCAGGTGTACATTGCTTAGCAAAGAGCCCAGGCCCAACTCAATGGGAGGTGTTCCACTGATCATCCCAGTTAACCATAAAATGGAGTAATTACACTTGTAGTACCTATCTCATGGTGGTGTTGTGTGGTTTAAATGAGATAATGAGTATAATGAACCGAAAACTTTAAATTAATTAAATTAACTTAGACAATGGAAATGTGAGGAAAGTTTAGTTAAAACAAACAATTCTATAGAAAGCACTAAAGATACAATTTAGGAGGCAATGACTATGGTACTTTACCCACTGATAGTAATGTTTCTTGCCCCTTCATGCCTCCTATTGGACACAGGACCTTTTTTCTGATTGGTTTTTGTTGTTTAGTTGTTCATAACCCCACTTTTTTTTTCCAAAGATACTAGAGTGGTTTGCCATTTCCTTCTCCAACTCATTTTACAAATGAGACGCTGAGGCAAACAAGGTTAAGTGACTTGCCCAAGATCACACAACTAGTAAGTGTCTGAGGCTGGATTTGAACTCAGGGAGATGAGTCTTCTTGACTTCAGCACTCTATTTATTGCCTGTGCCACTTAGCTGCCCCTATCTGTTAGGTACTTACTAGGAATCATTTTGCATTATAATTATGTTTGTCCTAGATCTTCTTGGTCAATTGTGAGCTCCCTGAGGTCAAGGACTGTGTCTTTTATAATAATTAAAGCTCCTATATGCCTATCATAGGGTGCCAAAACAGGCAAATGCTTTCCCTATTTTCCTAGTAGAATGTAAATTTCTTCAGGGCAGGGACTAGTAGTGTGTGTGTGTGTGTGTGTGTGCGTGTGTGTGCGCATGTGTGTGTGTGTGTGTGTGTGTGTGTGCGCGTGTGTGTGTTTGTATATCCTCTTGTGTTCACGGTAACCACTTAAAAATATTTAATTGAATCAAACTAAATTGACTACCCATTAATCTGCCATACCAGATTCTGTGTTAGAGATATAGGTATATACATCTTTACTTCTCTCTCTTTGGAGGTAGTCATAGGATCAGGAGCTGGAATGCTCCTCAGAATTCAACCACTTCATTTTACAGATGTGCAATATGTGCAATAGGGTTCTTGTGGGACGGCAACCCCATGGGGAACAGTGAATAGGAGGAGGGGATAGAGAAATCCTGGAGAGCCTACAAGTTGAGTCCTTTCCTTCTCCCCTTTATCCTGGGCTTCTGATTAATAACAATAGTCCATGGGAAATTTGCGACTTCACTTTACATGTCTCTCTGCTTTTATTTTCTCATGCTTATCCACTTGGGCTGCCTTGGAAATTTGTCACAGGCAGCACCATGAGGTTTGGGAGGTCCCGAGGATAGCCATTTCAGCAACCTCTCTGCCTGGTGCCTGCTCTGAAATGAGTACTAGATGAATCTACCGTATTATTCCAGACCGCATTAGCAAGCAATTTCTACCTCTGCACATAATACGAAAACACGAAGCGAGATTAGTGGTGGCTAATCTATTTTATACAACACTCGGATAAACGATTGTAAAAGAATAGGCAGAAATCCTAGGGGGTAAGGGGTAAGGTAACCACTATGGGTGTACATTAACTGGGTGTAGCTGCCACAGGAACTGGGGCTTTCCTGAAGAAGCGAAACACAAACTCCAAAGGAGCAGGGAAATGAATGGCAACTACATTCTCCTTAGCACAGAGTATTGGGAAAAGAAATTTTTTTTTAAGCGTAGCAGGGAGTTATCTCTCTCAACCTGGTTCACTAGGTTCAACTCTCCCATTCTTACCCTCCTGCGAATACTAACAACCACTTCTTTCCAGGGTCTTTGAAGGGAAGGACAGAAAAGCAAAAATACAATTTATCCAATGCTATGCTAAGAGCTCAGTTTTGCCAAAATTGGTGTAGCTTTCCACCTCTGTGGTTTCCTACTTCTACCCCAAATTCTTTTTAAACTTTCTAGATACCCCCAAGTCTATAGCCTTAGTTGCCAATGGGATCCCTGGAAAGCATTTGTATCTCCATGGTTATTCTGACTTAGGATTCGATTTGAATGCAATGAGGAAACTGAGGCATAGAAAATTTATGAGACTTTCTCAAGGTTGTTCAAGTAGTAAATATTAACAGAAGGCAAAGTTGTCAAGATATTTATTCAAAAAACTCTTTTAAGGCATGATGAATAATTTCTCACAAGGTTGAAACTGAAACTATTCTTCTAGGAACCAACTGCTATTATCCATTCTCATTTATTAATATGGAGATACCCAGTAGGGGTATACTATTCTATGATTTGTTGCTTTAAAAAATAAATCACAGAGACATTTTTTCCCTGCTAAGAGAGTTACTGAACTTTAAAAAATGACATAAAGGTAGGAAAGAGGAGGAAAGAAGTGTTTTAATATATACCCACCCACTTGGACAAGTCTCCATCAGAAAGCTTATACTTAAAAAAAAAAAACAAAAACAAACCCATAACCACAGTGCATCTAGATGATGAAAAAAGGACATACAGGCAATCCCTACATGACATTGGAACAGAACACTCTATTGTCTCCCCGAACAATAGAAATAGTCTATAATGATGTAGTACCAGTAGTGCATAAACTACGTAAGTTGGCAGTGAAATCGTTGTCCCAATGTAGTCTTCCACATTAACCAGCCACAATCTTCAGAGGTGAGGGAAAGGTCTTTTCTCTCCTTTCCTAGAACCTGCCACCACTTCATGTCTCCCTCTTCACTGCTATGTAGCTATGGTGAAAAGTCTAACGAGCTGCCCTCAGGGATGGAAGAAAGTGTTTAGATGAATTAAAACTGTTCTTAGTTTTGGCCAGAAATTCACACTGAATTCAGGCCAGTCAAATGGATAAACAAAATCAGGCTTATTTTATTATCTATTTTAAAGGTTTTGGCACATGTTTATTTTGGTGGGATGGGGAAGCATAAATATCAGAGGGTAAGAAGGCACAGCCTAAGCTTAAAAAAAAAAGGACTTGTGAATTAAACTTAAACAATAAGTTTAATCAAACTAAAATAAATATATGTGTGTATACATACACACATATGTATATAGAAAGAGAGAGTGATAAAGAAAATAGAAGAGAAAGTGAAAGAAAGAAAGAGAGAGTAAGAATATGAAAGAGAAAGTAAAAGAGAGAAAGAGAAAGAGGAGAGAAAGAGAGAGACAGAGAGACAGACAGAGGGGAGGAGGGAAGAGAGAGATCAGTATCTGCATTCCTCAGGAGGACCTGAATTGTAAATACATGTGAATAGCTTGAGAAAAACTCAATGATTTTTTCCACTTCTCTGTAGCAACCAGATCTCAAGAAGTTATTGCTTAGCACATAAGTCTTAGGGAGTTTCCCAAGGCACATAAAAGTGATTTTCCTAGGATCACACAACCAGCATGTGTCAGAAGCAGAACACGAATCCCATCCTTCTTCATCTTTCTCTCCCACACCCCAATCACTCTATTATACTCTGCTGCCTCCACACTTAGAAAGAAATGCTTTTGTTAATGGGGAAACTGTAAAGCTTTCCTTCATTGCCTCCAGTCTTTGGAACTTCTGGCTGCCATCTAGGCTTAGCTTAATCTTTACCTTCTTCAAGAGGTCCTTTCTGATTTCCCCAGGTGTTAGTCAACCCTACCTGTATCTTTGTGTATTTATTTTGTATATATTTATATCTAGATCTATATATCCTGTGTAAACTTATTGGTAAAAGTGTTACATTCTTCTAGTAGAATGTAAACTCCTTGAAGGCAGGTACTGTCTCACTTCTGGATTTGTATCTTCAGCACTCAGGACAGTACCACTACTTAATCCTTATTGACTCATTGTTGATTTTGGGTTTCTTTTTCAGTCTAGAAGTGTACTGTAGTGGAAAGAGCCCTGAAATCAGCCAGAGGGCTTAGTTTTGAAATCATCTCCTACTTTTTCCTAGCTGTGTGACCTTGGGCAAACCAGTAAACCACTCTCTGAGCCTCAGTTATTTCAGCTATAAGATGAAAAGAAAAACATCTGCCCTACATGACTTGTGAGAATTAGATACAACAAGATACAGGAAGCACTTTGCAAATGTAAAATTACACTGCTATTTTAAAACAAGGAAGCGGTCATGTGATGCTGTTGCAAAAAGTTGCTAGCAGAAAGAATAAATAATGGAGAGGGCAATTAGGTGGCACAGCAGATAGATTGCTGGGCCTGAAGTCAGGAAGACTCATCTTCCTAAGTTCAAATCTGGCTTCAGACACTTAATAGATGTGTGATCCGGGACAAATCACTTAACTCATTTTCCTCATATGTAAAATGAGCTGGGGAAGGAAATGGCAAACCACTCCAGTATCTTTGCCAAGAAAACTCCAAATCGGGTCAAGGGGAGTCAGACACAACTGAAATGACTGAACAACAACAAATAATGGAGAATACAGAGCTAGAGGCGAGGCACAGACAAGAAGAACTGAAATAGAGAGAATATTGCTGGGGTTTCATATCCATATTCCCATTCTGACGCTGAAGGTTTGATGCATATCCAAACCTCTGCTTGTTTCATCTGAGTGAAGCCAAATCCAGCTTCTCAACCTGTTGGAGTTTGCCCTTCATTAGTTTTGTTGAAATCTGTGACTTAAGTGCACATAAATGAGTCAAAGACAAGTTGTAAAACATATGTCATATCTTACTGCAACCATAATTGTAACCCCTTTTTTGAGAGGAAATTCAATTGGTTAAGCATTTTTAAACAATAAACAATAAATGGAAAAATTAATTAAGTTTAAAATTTAAAAATTAAATGGAAAAGACAAAGAGCAGATGAGTAAATAATTGCAAAAGTAATTTAAAACAGGATGATTATGTCTTAGAAGTTAATAAGGAGATCTGAGAAATGAGAGGAAGAAGTTAGTGTCATCTTTATCATGTTGGGAGAACAGAAGATTAAGGAGTGGCATAGACTTCAAGTGTACTCTTCTGTCTTGGCACTGTAAGGAAGAAGGATGACCCTCTTCAGCAAATCTTAGCTTTTTGATCTCTGAATGACTCAACAGAAAGAAGATGGGTTCACATTTTATCATAGGAGATAGAGCATACACATAAAGAGAGCTCATATACTCAAATGTAGCTGTGATTTTATCCATTAGCAGGTTCCTTCCAATGACACAGAGCTCAACCTTTCTGTGTCTATTCATCCTGTGGGACTCTTCCATGTCGCTAATATTTTTATTTTAAGAGTAGTCAGCCTCTCAAAGAGGTCATCAAAAGTTTCTTTGCAGGGGAGAGAGGAAGGGCAGAGAGTGGTAGAAATGAGGAGGAGACATTAAATCTTTCGCTTAGATATCTCCTTAGGTGAACTCATGTTTATTTGACAAGAAATAACAGCAAGAAAAGGACCAATGTGGCATTTCTAGACATTTTAACTACTAACTATTGTACAGTAGATTAAATCAACCATGAGGGAAGATTGATTTAGAATGAGAGAATGTTTTGGGTCAGAGATTCCCAACCTTGTGTACATATGGGGAGGGAGGCGGAGTAGGCACTGCAGAATTATTGCAAATGGTTTATGAATCCATATGTATACCAGGCATCTAATTAAATGACTCAGGGTCTTAAATAATCACATATACCTGGTAAAGACTGAATAAAAATAAATATATATGTTAATTCATGTGTATGAGAACATACATCAGTATACATATGCATAAGCACAATTTCACATATATGTAATAATAATCTCACGCACATATGAATTAAAGCTTTTGAATGTGTGTCAATACTATTATAATTAACAAAATACAAATTCATTTAACAGTGGCATTGAATTCATCGTAGCTTTCTGCCACCATGTATTTCCTCAGATCCCAGTAGTGAAATTACTGTTGTGAAAGTTCCTGGAATTTTTCAATGTTAAAAAGGGATCCTCATACTCAAAATGTTCGAGAGCTACTGCTTTAGACCATTAAATTTTTTTTTGGTATAGTGCTTGTATATATTTGTCACATCAGGTCTTCTGCTAAATCCTGCTCTAATGGCTCATCGTGGTGCTGAGGTGACTCAGCTGTTAAAGGTTATATCAACTCTAGCAGGTCCTAATAAGGGGCAAGGCCTTCAAGTATGGACTTGTATGTCAGTGCAATGTAGGCTTGTTGCCTGAGAACCAACCTAGCTAAGTTCATAGAGGCTTATCGCCGGTGGAAGGAGTAATAATAGCTGATCTTTATATAGTAATTTAAAGTTTGTAAAGTAGTCAGCCAATAAATATTTATTAAGTTCCTACTATGTGCCAGTTGCTGTGTTAAGCACCAGGAATACAAATATATAAATATATATATATATATATATATGTGTGTGTGTGTGTGTGTGTGTGTGTGTATACATACACACACAATACTCATCTATGTGTGTATATATATTGTGATATTTAAATTTATATAAATAAATAAAAATATGTAATATTTGGGCACACAAATATATATTATATACAAAGATATTTTCTATATGGGGATATAAATTCTATATAAAAATATATTATATATATGTGGAGATAGATAGGTAGATAGTCTGTGACTTCAAGGAGCTTATAATCTAATGGGGGAAAATAGCACACAAAAGGAAACTGAAAGGGGTAGAGAGGTGCAAAGGAAGGTACCACACATTTGGCCATGGGGGAAAAGTCATAGAAGTCCCAAAATAGTGCAGCCAGGTGAGAAATAATATATTCTCACTGGGCCTTTCTCCTTAAATAGAAGTTTTGGAGATCCTGATTCCACCCTTCAATCAGAGAGACAGAGAGAGGGTGGTAGAGTACCAAGGCTGACAGGATCTTGAAGGATGATGAGGTTTTCCCCAATAATGAGGTTCCTGGGTCATGGCAGAGAAGTTAGTCAGAAAAGTCCCAAATTAATGCAGCGGGTAAGAAACAAAGACTTTACATACATTATTTCATTTGAGTATCACCACAGCCTAGTGAGATAGACACTTATAGGTATCATTATTTGCATTTTTCAGAGGAAGAAATTGAGATATAGAGAAATCAATTGACTTGCCCATGATCATATGACTAGTAAATATCAGAGGTAAGATTCAAGCTCAGGTCTTTCTGGCTTCAAGTCTATGTCTGTAGCTACTGCCCATGCTGCTGATTCAACATAGACTGATGTAGAGTGATGCCATGATGACATCATGGCTCCTTGATAAAACCAGCTGTTATCTCCAAGGAAATGACTCCAAAAGGTATATTTCTAATAGTATCTATATTAACAAACCCTAGACCCTTGGATCTAATTGCCTGCTGAAGCTTTTATACATGGATGCTTCAGTGGTGTGACTACATATGTCCAAAATTGAATTCATTCACCTCCCTCCTACCTGCCATGATTTCTTTTCTTATTTCTTTGTTTCTGTTAATGGCACCACCATTCATCCAATCACTTGGGACTACAAATTGATCTTTGGCTCCTCCCTCTCTTTTCATCCCAACATTTATTCAGTTGCCAAATAGAATTGTGGATTTTCTCTTAGCACCTCTCACATCTGTCTCCTCTTTCCACTTCTACAGCCATCCCCCTAATATCAGTTCTTACACAAGGAAGACACTATAATACACAAGGAAAGATTATTGCAATAGGTTCCATATTTATGGTTTCTCTGTCATCTAATCAATCCGTCATAGTACCACAAAACTAATTTACGGGGGGTACAGCTTTGATTGTTGAAAGTCAAATTCTACAAACATTTATTAAGTGACCACTATAGGTGATTTGGAGGAAATTGATGTTTGATGGCAAAACAATTTTGAGGACATTAAGGATCAGTCCTTAAGATATTTGAAAGAGGGTGGGCTAAGAGGAGAAAGGTTTCTTCAGCTTCAACTCGTTACCTTTACAGGTGGGTTCAGGACACTGATGCCAGGTGTTGTATTCTCTTCTTTCAAGTCAGAAGAGGTATCAAGTACCTTTGTTATCTCTCTTGAAACATGCTTCCAAATTTATGGGTGAAATTTACTCTTTGTAGTGTTAGGGCAGTTTTTAGGCATTTGGTATTTGAGAGAAATTCCTGTTAGCAGCAGCCATCATGATTGCCAAGGGTGAAATCAACTCCAGATGGGTAAAGAAAAGAGATCATAGGATCATAAATTAGAGCTGGAAGAGATCCCAGAGGTCATATAGTTTGACCCCCTCATTTTTTTACATTTAAATTAATTTATTTCATTTTAGTTTTCAACATTCACTTCCAGAAGCTTTTGAGTTTTAATTTTCCCCACCTCCCCCGTCCCCTCCCCAAGACAGCATGCAATCTGACAAAGGCTCTACATACAGATTCTTATTAAGTATATTTTTACATTAGTCATGGTGTAAAGAAGAATTATAATGAATGGGAGAAACTGCAAGAAAGAAAAAAACAAAGCAAAACAACAACAAAAAAAGAGAGAGAGCAAATAGTATGTTTCTATCTGCATTCAGACTCCATAGTTCTTTCTCCGGATGTGGATAGCATTTTCTATCATGAGTCTTTTGGAGTTACATTGCTGAGAAGAGCAAAGTGTATCAAAGCTATTCATCACATGATGTGGCTGTTAGTACCATGTTCTCTTGTTTCTGCTCATTTCACTCAGCATCAGTTCATATAAGTCTTTCCAGTTTTTTCTGAAGTCCACCTGCTCATCATTTCTTATAGCACAATAGTATTCCATTATATTCATGCACCATAACTTGTTCAGACATTCCTCAAATGATGAGCATCCCTTCAATTTCCAATTCTTTGCCACCACAGAAAGAGCAGCTATAAATATTTTTCTCCATGTGGGTCCTTTCCCCATATTTATGATCTCTTGTATTGCTGGGTCAAAGTGTATGCACATTTTTATAGACCTTTGGGCATAGTTCCAAATTGCTCTCCAGAATGGTTGGATCAATTCACAACTCTACCAACAATGCATTATTGTTCCAATTTTCCCACATCTTCTCTAGCATTTTTAATTTTTCTGTTTTATCATGCTAGCCAATCTCACAGGTGTGATGTGGTACCTCAGAGTTGTTCTGATTTGAATTTCTCTAATCAATAATTTAGAGCCGCCTCATTTTGCAAACATGGAAATGGAGGCTAATAGAGCTGAAATAACTTGCACAAGGTCATATTGCTATGATTAGCAGAGCTGAAATTCATACCAAAATTTTTTAACTCTACATCCATTACTCTTGTTTCAAAGCAGGTAGATTTCTCTTTCCTCTGCCCCTTCCTGCCTTCCCAGACTTCCCTGACCTTATGAAGATAGCCAAGGTCTTTGCACAACATACAATACTTTCTAGTTTTAGATTTTTCATTATTCTTCCATGGGCCCCTCCCCCATACACACTTAACTTTTCATCCTTCTTGTATGGGCCCTTCCCCCATACACACCTGACATTCTTTCCCATGATACTGCCTCATACACACTGAAGGCAAATTGTACTGTAGACATATCATCTTTCTGCATGATTAAAACAATAAAAAAAGATTAGCAATGATCCCAAACTCAGCATGTTGAAATGAACTCCCTTATCTTTTGAGTATGAGAAAGATTTGATGAGGTCAGGGAGAAGAGAGGTGCCAAGACATAATAGCAAACATTATTATCATCAACACCCTTCTTATTACTGCTATACAGCATTAATGAGAATAATGAGGATGATATAGTGGTATTATAAGAATATAGTTTCCCTGAGTGCTGGACTGATGAAGTAGGGTGTGCCCTAGAGCTATTGTATGCTCTCAAGATAACACCTGGATACAGATGCTAGCTCTAACATTTACTAATGGTGTGACCTTGGGCCGGTGACTTCATTTTGCTAGGCTTTTGTTTCCTCTTCTGTAAAATGAATAGTGTTGGACTAGATTGTTTTTAAGATCCCTCTGGCTCCAAAATTTGGAGGTGAGTTTAGTCTTGGGCCAGTTCTCAACTGTGGCAATTTACCTTCTGTTGTAGCCTTGGGTTTCTCTAATAGGCTATCTATTCCCAGGTTGGGCAGCTTGGTGGTATAGTATTTAAAGCACTGAGCCTGGAGTCAGGAAGACTCCTCTTCTCTGAGTTCAAATGTGTTCTCAGACAGTTACTAGCTGTGTGACCCTGGGCAAGTCACTTCACTCCTGAGTTCCTCATCTGTGAAATGAGCCGGGAAGGAAGTGGCAAACCACTCCAGTATCTCTGCCAAGAAAACCCCATGTGGGAAAACGAAGAGTTGAATATGGCTGAAAATGACTAACCAATGACATTCCCTAGTCATGTCCTTGTCTCTCATCTAGTATCCACTCTCCTCTTTTCTTGTCTATTTTCCGTACATACCTGGATACGGAAACGTCTGTATTTGTAGCAGTCTAAGTTAGAAACTTGCAATTTTCTAGCCGATCAGTGGCTTTCTGCCTGTGACCTCTGGGGTGGGAAGGTGTTTAGACTCACCTGAATAGGATGTTTCTTGCTATAAAACATCTCAGCTGCCATTATTCCTAGAGTGGCCATATCTCCAGACTGAGCCAGCTGCTGCGACTCTGGTACTACTTGAGCTGCTCTGAAGCATGGACCAGATGGTCTTAGGTTGGCTCTTTTTTGCCATGGCCTTAAGATTATCATATCTGTTCTTTGTTGACATCTTATTGAATGTAGTCGTTCCAAGTCTTTTCGAAATCCTTCTTTTTTCCATTCTGCTTTTGTAGGTGTTAGTCCTGGAGTGTGTTGAGTTATTCTGGTTTTTAAGCAGTAGTATCAGCCCCAGACTGATGGGCTGCCTGAGTTTGGATGTCTTGGTCCTAGGCCCAGGATGAGAGACTGGGCTATTCTACTACTTATCCTTTGTGGTCCTTGATTTTGTTACCAAACCATATAATCTATCTTTTGGGCCTTTCCCTTAAATATGTCAAATAACAAAGCCTGTTGCTTTCAGCATTGCATGAGGCCCTTTTAATCCCAACAATGGATTTTGACATATTCCTAAACTGAAAAACCAGCAGTCAGATCCCCAGGTCCCACTTGCTACCCAAAGAAATAAACAAACAGTTTTCCAATCAGGAATTATGCTAACTTCTGAAACACAGAGATAAGATACTATTCTTGAACTTGGATCTGATAGGGCAGGTTCTGAGGGAATCACACTGACCACAAGCTGCCCATGCTGTAGATGGAAGACTCTCAACTCTGCAGCCAAAGCTTACATCATCCTCCAAACACTTCTCTTGAGAAGATCTCCAACATTTCTCAACAATATTTGCCTCGTGTGAACCCGGATAGGTAGCCAGGTCAAGGCACCAGTGGCAGGAAATACCTGCTTGTTGATCTTTTATACTTTACTTCCTTGACAAGGACAAGGAAGTTATCAGCTAAAAATTCTTTTCAGTTGTGTGCCTAAATCCCGTTATTTCTTTTCCCTTAGTTTAGGGGTTCTTAACCTAATATACATGGACACTCAAGGGCTTCCTAGATAGATTTCAAGGGGTCCATTAACTTAGATGGAAAAAAACTTTGTTTCTTTCTCTTATTTTTCTCTTTCCTTCCTCCCTCCCTCCTTCCCTTCCATGCCTTTTTTCCTTCCTTTCTTCCTTCCATGCCTTTTTTCCTTCTTTCCTTCCTTCCTTCTTTCCTTCCTTCCTTCCTTCCTTCCTTCCTTCCTTCCTTCCTTCCTTCCTTCCTTCCTTCCTTCCTTCCTTCCTTCCTTCCTTCTCAAAACCAATTTTATATATGTGTATAGGGAAAGTAGACAAGAACAATTACTGGGAGGAAGTTTTCTGATCAACGCAGACATTCAAAAACCTGATCCAGAATGTTCTGACTAGCAAGAGTCTTTCTGCTCAAATGGAGGAGCTGGGTAGTTCATCATTACTTTTCTCCTTTTCTGGGAGCCATGGAAGGAATGGGAACATCTCTGAAGAAACAGCTGTTGGCTTGTAGATCAAATGCCAATTTTTGATGGATCGGTCATGATTTCTTTTCAGCCCTGGGTACCTGCGTCCATATCTGTTTTCATTCCTAGCACATATTTCATTTTATTTTTTTTTTAGCTTTAAAGGTTTTTGCCTTCTCACAACCTTTTGAGTGATATGATTTATAGCCATTTTTTTAAAAAAAGAACATAGATTGGGTCAGACCTATGCACTCACCATCTCTGACACTACTACCAAGAGATAATTTATGGGTAAGCATGATGATTATTCTCTAGGCCTCAATTTCACAAGTTGGAAGCACCTCTTGAATATTATCCCTTTCATTGCTCTTGACATATCTATCATCTATTACATTTTTCATCTTTGCTTGAAACCATCTAATTTTACTACCTTCTTTCTGTTGTTCAGTCATTTCAGCCTTGTTCAGTCATTTCAGCCTTGTCCAACTCTTCATGACCCCATTTGGAGTTTTCTTGGCCAAAGATACTGGAGTGGTTTGCCATTTTCTTCTCCAGCTCATTTTACAAATGAGGAAACTGAGGAGAACAGCTTTGAGTGACTTGCCCTGGGTCATACAGCTAATATCTATCTGGGACCAGTTTGAACTCAGGAAGATGAGTCTTCCTGACTCCAGCTCTGACACCTGATCCACTTTACCAACTGCCTGCCCCCTTTACTACCTTCAACCCGCTCTAATAGAATGTGAAATCCTTGAGGGTAGACATTGACTTATTTTTGGTTTTTGTATACTCAGTGTCTAGAACATCTTGAATGTAGTAGTTCCTTAATTAATGCCTGTTAACAAGTTCTTTTGGTGGATTTGCCCTTGGGGTAGAACCTGAGGACCATAGCTATAGCTGCTATGTGGGAATGGGGTGACCAGCCCCTTCCAGAGTACTTTGCACATAGAAAGTGTCCAATAAGTAGTTAAATGAATGAATGAATGTTGGCTATGGGCCTTTTCTATCAGTGGCAGAGAGTTAGCCTGCAGATCAGAAGTGGGGAAGGTAGAAGTATGGTTTCCATTTCCCCCCTCCTACCAATCACAGAATCTTAGGAGGACAGCAGCAATCGGGTATCCTGACAGTGTTCCTGGGCTTTGGGTCAGAATTTTTTCCCCATCGTGTTTTCTATATACTTCTAGAGATATGAGGATCTTAGGATCATAGATTTAGTCAGAAAGTATCTTTGATATCATCCAGTCTATATCTCTTATTTTGTTTTATTTTTATTTCTTAAAAATATATTTTGTTGATGCCTTTTGTCTTTACCTCATAGTTATTTTCCCATGCTCCTCCATAATGAACAAAACAAAAAAAATTAGATGAAATATCTATACAAAAATTATGCTTGACCATGCATACAATATTCTGTCCTAGGAGTCTCCCATTTCTCTAGCATGAGACTAGAGTTTCATTGTATCTTCTCCAGGAACTTCATTGGTGTTTCCATTCCTCAATATTCGACTTCTTTTTTTTTTTGGTTATCTTTTTCTTTATATTAAAACCTCATTTTACCTTGGGGTAAAAAATGAAGTTCAGAGTTTAAGTGATTTGCTCAGGGCCACAGACCTAACTGGCAGTCAAAACTATTTTCTTTCTCATCCATAGTTCTCACAATTTGAATCCTGCAATTCTGAATAGGCTTATTTATGACAGGAAGAGAGTCATACTTCCGCTCCACTTCCTTCACCATCTATGCAAACCAGCATGGGTTCAGTGGCCCTGAAAGGGTTAAATTGTTCTCTATAGCAACATGTAGCAAACACGAATCCCAGATTCACTGAGAGACTTGTAGGGAGTGATTGATGTGTGAGTAACTTCCCCATTTGCTTATAAATGCAGAAGTAAGAGCACAGCAAAAAAGCCCCCTTCATTTCATGGCATCTGGGACATGGTTATGTAATCCTGTAGCTGGAAAGGCCAGAGAGCAAGACATGGTTACCTGAACGGTCTATTAGCCCTGCATGTGTAAATGCTCTTGGTGATGATAGCAAAGCCTACATGGTGATAGAAATAGCCATTATTCTGTAATAAGATGAAATCTGAGCTTTTTGTTTTATGATCTTAATCACCAAGTAAACAGACTCTTTATACTAAGATCTGCATGAAGGGCTGGCTGCTTCCCACACTAGCCCCCTGCCTGCCCACTTACACTGAAGTACTGATTGCTTGTGACCTCTTTGCTTGGCCCTTGCAGATTGTTTTCTGGGTCAAAGTCATTTCCACACAGAACTTATGCATAGGGATTTTTATTTGTAAAGAGGAAAATCCTTGTAGTGGCTAAATGACTGCCTCTACTAGTATATATGTTGGGCTCTTTGGGAGACCCAGGAGGTCTATTAAGACCCTGGGATAAATGACTCCTACTTCAGCGCCCTGTTGATAATGGCCTGGCCTGTTGGAATTCCCCCATGTTCCAAAGTGGCTGATTTATGGCGGGGGGGGGGGGGGGGGGGGGGGGGGGGGGGGGGGGGGGGGGGGGGGGGGGGGGGGGGGGGGGGGATTGGTTGATTGAGTAAGAAACTCTTACCGGCTTTTTTTTTCTTACTTATTTTCTTTCTTACTTGCATTCAGTGAACATAGTTTGTGTAGTGGCTCTGTACAGATGTCCTGTCACCAGATTTATAAAGTATAAATTGTATTTTGTCCTTGACCTCTCCTGCCCAACCCTGGTTTGTGTAAATGCAGCAATCTTTAAAGATGGTGCCATATTTCTCCTCTTAACAAAGTTTACAAGTCCTCTTGGCTTAAATCACAGAAGAAGTAATTTCTTACATACTTTATATATGGTATATAAAAAGTTCCCCTTCTCTGAGAAACTCTGAGTTATCATCTCATTCATCTTTACTGTGTTCCTATGGGATGAGCATAGCTCATATTCTTTAAGCTTTACGAGAGTAATGCATGAGCACTTTGGTCCCTGTCAGTACATTGACTTTCTTGTCCTAGTTTCTTTTACCTGGATTGTACCCCAAGGTTCATTGCTTCTGGAGGAATAGCAGTGATATCAGAGGCAGGATGGCTGCTTTCACTATTTAAGCTGAAAAGAAGTGGATGACTTAGAATTGGGGAGTTAGACTGAGTACACGCTAATCTGATTCTCTCATGTCCCTCAAAGTGGGAAGTTTTGACTAAAGAAAAAAGACACAGGGGTGGAACGGGGACAAGACAGCTGTATTCAAGTAGCTAAAAGTCTGTAACACGGAAGAAGAATTGGACATCCTTTTTGGCTCTGTAGATCAGAGCTAGAGCCAATAAGTAGAAGTTAGTGGAAGGGAGATTTAGATTAATCAAACAGTAAAGTGTTCTATAATAATCAAATGTATCCAATAGTAAAACAGGCCTCCTCAATAGGTAATGAGTTCCCTGTCACTGAAGGCAGAAGCTAGAACTGGATGAAGACTTGCTAGACTGTTGCACAATAGATTACTGCATTGGCAAGGTGTTAGAATGCTGTTGCTAGCTAGATTTAAATAACTCCTTAAGATTTGCAAGGTACTTTACATATATTATCTCTTCTGATCATCACAACAAACCTTTGAGGCTGGTGCTATTATTATCCCCATTTGCAGATGAGAAAACTAAGGTTGAAAGCAACTAAACGTCTTGCCCAGGGTCACACAGTTAAGTGTCTGAGCTGGGATTTGAAGTCAGGTCCTCCTAATTCCAAGTCTAGTGCTCTCTCCAAACCTGCTAGGTCCCCAGGTGGACCATCTCTCGAATCACCTTCTGAGACTAGATGACCTGCAAAATCCTCCCCAACTCTAACATTCTTTAAATCAAAGGCATAGACTGGTTTGCTTAGAGATCAAAGTAAATGTAACATAGTACCTGTCCTGCTCTCCCTCGGCTTAGGGGACAGTCAGGCTGAAGAACACAAACGGCTGTAAAAAAAAAATGCAAAGCAGTGGCACAAGATTTACGGAGGGCTAGTTCTAAAAGTGAGGAGCATGAGAGGAGGGAAGACGATGACCCTTTCTCCCTCTGGCGGACTTTGTGGGATAGAAGTAGTTAGGCAATTTGCATCTTTTAGGGAACTTAACCCCTCAGGCTTGCCTTGTGTGAAAAGAGCAGAGACATAGTCAAAGGTATGTGTCTGAGATGCCAGTCAGGAAGTGGAGACACGGTTACCAAGAACGAAACCACACCTAGCATGGAGCTGCCTTTGGGAGAAAGCAGCAGAGAGCTCTGAGTTCCTCTAGCATATCAACAGAAGCAGTTCTAATAGGGTAGATTTGCCACTAGTAAAAAGACCCCTAGAAAACAACACCTTTGTTAGCTGCCTTCTGGGAATGACAGACAAGGGCACTGATCTGGGCTCTTGGCTTACCTGCTGCTTGGAAACTGATGCAGAACCTACAGAACGCTTGCTGGTTGGATAGATGAGCTTTCTGGTGTTAAGATGTTAAGATGAGCTTTACTGGTGTTAATTTGCTTTAATTAATTTCTAATATTCTGATCCGTTTGCTGTATAGAACTCTACCTTTGCAATAACCTCTAGAGACACAAGGAGTAAAGGGGAAGAACTTCCCTAAATTGATGACAGGTCTTCCCGATTCCATGTCCAGTGTCTTATTTACTGTGCTGCCTAGTTAGGTGTCACCATTATGAATGTCAATTGTTATGCTCTCCTGTGGTGATCTTCAGGTAGCTAGATTGTGTAATGGATAGGGTGTTGGACTTCAGAGTCAGAAATAGTTGGGTTTGAATCCCACTATAGACACTTACTAGCTATGCGACCCTTAACCCCTCTCACTTAACTCCTTTCAGTCTCAGCTTCTTCATTTGTAAACTAGGGATAATAATAGCATCTATGTCAATGGTTTGTTGTGAGAATCAAACTATGTAAGGTGCATAAAGTGCTTTGCAAATTTGTAAGTGCCATAAATGCTGGGTTTTATTGTTGTTGTTTTATTGGATAATGCAAACTAATCCCCAAATTAATGAGAGAAAAGTGACACTAGCCACAAAAGGGTGGAGCCAAGCAAGGTATGAGTGGATCTCAGAAAGCCGGAGTCACAAGGAACTCTAGTTAAGTTAGTTACCCTAGACAGAGCTTGGGGGCAGAAGGAGGGGGTACATAGGTCAGGTGAGGCCAAGTGCTTGATTGACAGAATACACGTTGGTCCTTCCTATTAAATAGGATTGAGGGCTGGTCACACAGTGCCTCAACAACATCACACAAGTTGTAGAGATGGATACCCTTCCTCCTTGCTCCTCCTGCCAAAACAAGCACTTTAATGAATAAATAATATCTCGTGACGAGAAGTGAATCAATTATAAAGGAAGTAGAACTCAGGCCTTCCACCTGTCAATTCAAGACCTTTTAATCAACTTGATTATTAGTCTTCCCCCAAAGCTGACAGACACAATCTCATTAGTCCCATTAGAATTTAACTGGAAAGGCAGACAAGGCAAGGAGAAAAAGAGAATCTGCTCTGGCTGATCAAGTTAGCAAGCATTTGTTTGCATGAAGCAGAGGGTTTTGTTTTTGTGTATTTGGTTAGTGTATGATCTCAATATGCTTAAGCAGCCTTGGAAAGTCTCCAATGCTGCTGATGCCCTAGAACTAAAGATCAAAGAAAGAGGAAGGACTAAATTATGCTAAGGTACTGCACAGCTTAGACCTCCAAGCCTACTAGAGTGACATTAGTTTCCCCTATAAACCTTCTACTTGTATGGGCTCCGTTATGCAGAGGTGACACAGGTATATTTTATTCCTTTTCCATTACCTACCCCAAATCAGATGAGTTACTTTGTCTTACTGGGTTTGTTTCTTTTATAGAGTTAACAAGGAGACAGACAGCCTGGCAAAATGGAGAGAGAGAGAGAGACAGACAGACAGAGAGACAGAGAGACACAGAGAGAGAGAATCCTGGTTGGAGTTAGGAAGATTTGGATTTAGTTGTCGTCTCTGACATATAGTAGCTGTGTAAGCTTAGACATTTAGCCTCCCAGTGTTCTAGGTCTAGGTAACTCTCTAAGACTATAAGTTACAGACGAATTGCCAATTAGCATTGTTGCAAAGAGTTTCTTTATTTGATATGCTTATACCAATGAAATCACAAATCCAGGCAGTTGGGCTTATTTATTTACTGTAGGGGTGGTATCCATTGTCTCCTTGCTCTTGGCTCGAATTCAGAGGGCTGAGTAGATCAGTTGGAACAATCTGTCCAGCGTCCCCCTCTGATAGGCTAAACTACTCACGCGATGTATTTTTTGCTCTTGCAGAACAACTTTAAGGGCTGAATAAATTCATTCACTGTTCCCTTGAAGTCTACACAGGAAAACTTGCAGTGGAAATATTATCAGCTTTATAAAAACAATAGCACCTCCAAGCAATGTATCACCTAAGCATTATTGCATACAAATACAATCAAGGAGGCAAAATGTCAGAACGTCAGTTAAAGTGAGGTTTATTTTTAAAAACGTTAATCGCTTTTGTTTTTTTTATTACGTGCTCTTGAAAATTTATTTCAACGTCAATTTAGCCAGTATATTTAAACTTAGCAATATGTAACATTAAAATACTCATAAAAGAGGTCTCACAAGTGACTTACAATGAGGTAGCTATAAGGTGATATTTAAGAATAACGATGCCTTATAAATAAAAATTGAATTGAGGTTTTGAGGGTCATCGATTCCATTTGTGCTGTTCTATGGAAAAGCTTGTGGTTTTCATCACCAATGAGAATCTCTCTTCATTTCCTTTCCTCTCCCCACACTTCCTTCCTTCCCTCTTCTTGGTACATATTCTAGACTCAACCTCAATCAAATCTCCTCTCTGAAGATTTTTCTGATAAATTAAGCCTCATGTTCACTTCTCTGAATTCTTCCTGTTCTCATTATCTATATCACAATTATTTTGGGGGGGTGCAGAATCTACTGTTTCATCAGTATAGGAAGTTGATTGGTGAGGAAATTTCTTTGACCAATGACGATTGGAGACTATTTGCAGTTCGTAATCTTAGATTACATAGGACGTTGAGACTTAAGTGAGTAGACCAGGATCACACAGCCAATATGTAAAAGAAATGGTACTTGAACCTAGAGTTTTTAAAATTGCAGTCTGGCTTTCTATCCACCGTACTTGCCTAGCAAAAATGTTGGTATTTCATTATATGCTAATGTTTCACATAACCTTCCCAACAAGATTATGAACTCCTTGAGGCCAGGGATCATGTCTTACATTTCTGCCCAGTGGTACCTGTTTAATTTAAAAAAAAATAGAAATTGAAAATATCTTTTTTATAAAAACATCTACAGCCTGGAGAATGGATGATTTAGTCTCAAGTCTCAAAAACTCTTAGCTTTTATAAGAAGTCTTTCTTGATCCCCCTTAATGCTAGAGTCTTCCCCACGAGACTACCTCCGATTTATCCTGTATATATCTTGTTTGTATGCAGTTGTTTGTATGCTGTTTCCCCCATTAGACTATGTGAGAGCACAGGCTGTTTTTGCCTTTCTTCTGTCCCCAGCACCCAGCACAGTGCCTGGCATATAATAAGCACTTAATTAGCGCTTTTTGGCTGGATTTGTCATAATAGCTAAATTCATGTATTGAGGGTTGTCACTTGGGAGAAGGATTTTATTTGTTCTATTTGGCCCCTGAAGGCAGCCCTAAAACAATGGTTCGAAATTAAAACTGGGTAAATTCAGACTTTAGGTAAAGAGCTATCCAGAAGTGGAATATTGAGTCAGGAGGTAGTAGGTGTCTATTTTGAAAGATGGGGGTGTTAAAATAAAGACAATATGACCATTTAGCAGATGGAGAGCAGAGCTGTAACTAGGGTAGGGTAAATGGAGTTTTGCTTTAGATTGGGTAATTTAGAGGGTGCTGACAATGTCATCCCCTGAATGTATACTTTTCACTGCCTACTTTGAACCTGCGGTTATATTTTCCTACCCCTCCCCAGGCTACCCCCTAAGATGCCACACACCCACTGCCCATGGTGACCATGGGCCTCTTGTTAGTTACAGTTCCAATGCAGACATCCTGTTCAGATATGGTTCAGATTAATTAGCCTTTGAGATTCCTTCGAACTTCAAAATCCAGTCATTTCTGTGAATGGCTTGTCAAAGGATATCTCTATATGCCATGTGTGAACATCGAGTTAAGGAATGTTCCCATCTTCCTTTTCTTTTAACAATATTCAAGTTTAAGGGTTTATGGGGTGTTCAGGGAACACTAGCACCTCTGATGTGAGGGCTGGCAGAAAGTCCTTTTCAGGGCTGCTCATCCACCTTTGGTCTCCACTTTTCACCCAACTCTCACCTGTGTCTCTAAGAAGCTATGGCACATGCAGCAGCCATACTCCTAAACTATTTCAGTGGACAGGCTAAATCAGGTTGAGGGTATCCAATAGGCCTCAAACTTGTTGGTGAGTTAGGGAGATATCTGCTCCAAGTATGTGAACACTGCCCCCAGCAGAATGGTTGAATGAGAACAATTTATTCCAATGGCCATGAAGGCCACCGAAGAAGGTTCTGTTTAGAGCTTGGTCAGACACAGAACATACCAGGGTCATTCAATGCATGCTGGGCCATTGCCAGTTGTCTTGACTTTTGTCTTGACACTGGATTTCAATGACTAGAAGAGGGGCTTTGACTTTGCAGATGACTCTACCTCACTAAAATCCAGTTCACACACAAGGCAAAACGTCACCTTGTGATGTTATTGGTCTTCTTCAAAAACAAAGGATGAAGAACGACAATTCAAATTTAGAATGAACAATGTTCATGGAATTGGCTTCTTTGAGCTGTGATAATCTGACTGGCTAAATGAGTTCTTTGGTCTTGAAGCTAGTATCATGGCTTAGAGGTAATTAGAGGTAAATGATATTTGATCAACAGTGAGTCACTCTCCCCAGTTTTTCATTGAGCATTGTGAAATATCTAAGTATGGTTGTGCAACTAGAAGCCATCGAAATGCAAGTCTCTCATTATGAATCAGGAGAAATTCGAAGTTGTGATATCCCGAGGAATGGAGGTTAAGCCTGCCTTTGCATGTCTTTTTTAGGATAATAAATTCAGAGTTCCTGGCTCACACATGAAGGAGATATTTCGGATTTTCAAGGCCATGTTTCTGATTTATTTCTCTCCGTGTGGTGATTGTGATGGCAGTAAATACCATACAGCTGGCATGAAATCTCTTCCTATAACATCTTTGCCCCAGATGCTTACTTAATAGAGGAAAATCATAGGAGCATGTAGGCCCAACTCTTGATTGGTTAGTTTTAAACATCACGTAAGCATACTAACATCTGCTTCTGACCCTCTAGAATGGTAACAAGCAGACCAAAGACAAGGGTTTACCCTATAGATTCCTGCTGCCAAATTTACTTAAGATTAGAATGAACACCTCACTTCTGCTGGATGCCAGGGGTAACAACGTGAACTTGGAGACAGATAGAAGGAAGACCTTGATGAGCTCAAAGCTGCTGTATTTCTAGACCCAAAGGTAATTTATTCCATTCAGTTGAGCTAGCATTTATTTATGTGCAAGGTACTGTATTCTAGGAAGCAGGCACACAAAGGTGAAACCAAAACACGATTGAGGTTATCATCTAGTAGGGGGGATAGAAATGTACATACGTTTTCCAGCCCCTACCCTTATTCCATATTTTCCCTTTTATGCCTCTCTGGTCTACTTATCATGTGTTATTATTACTTATTATACTATTCTGCTCAATGAGGTCAGGTACCATATTTCATCTATGTTTTTCTTTTTTAACCCGCAATATTTAGCAAAGCGCTCTGTACAGAATAGGCACTTTATAAATGTTTGTTGGATCAAATTGAATTCTACGATAAAAGGTAGAATAAGATAAACCCAAAGGAGGAGGAGCAGAGACACTTTTAAGATGGCAAGAGACAGATCATTTTCATTTAGGGGGGATCAGGTGAAGCTTCATGGAAGGGGTGAACTCTGAGTAGGATCTTGAAGAAAGAGGAAGACTAAAAAATTCTTTTTTTTGTTATGAACTTAACAATCATCAGCAAATACAAGCACTTCAATATGCCAAAAACAAACAAAAAAGGATTGTATATGAAACAATGTATTTCTGTTAGTTTATTTTTAAGTATTTTTTTATACATTTAACAAAGTAGTAATGGAATGGCCTTGTTTTTGTCTTCTGAATTTTAAAAGTATATTATTGATTTTTTCTTCCTTTATAATTTCATTTCATTTCAAAACTATCAATATCCACTTAATATTGAGAGGCAGTGATGTGAAATGGATATAGTGTTGGCTTCAGAGCCAGGTGGACTTAGGTTCAAGTCTCACTTCTGACTTAAATTGTGTGACCCTGGGCAAGTCACTTAGCTTTTCAATGTCTTAGGTGACTCTTTGTGACTGTAAGTTGCAGAGAAGGTGCTTGCCTGCATTGGTAGAAGCAATTTCCTCATCTGGGAGTTCGCTATACTAATAAAATCATAGAGCTGGTCCTTATCTTCTCAGTATCTACTAACTCACTCCTACCACCAAGAAGAAAGCCTCTCAGCTAAGCATGATTAAGCTAAGCAAATCAATACATTGGCCATGTATGAGAATGTATGTCTGACTCTTCACTTATGGTTCACTGCTTAAGAGAAGAATTTCAACAGAGTTGTAGAAGGAGTATATTCTTGGCAAGAGAGATGGCGTGGACCAATGCATGGTGTCAGGTGATGACCAAGAAAAGGTTAGGTGAACAGTTGTATGAAGGGTAGTAATGTGAAATGAGTTTGGAGTTAGATTGTAGAAGGCTTTGAATACTAACTCCTTCATAATATGATTTATTACTTGCCTAATCACTTCTTCATTAATTGGTCTCGTGGTCAAGATGTTTCCCTCTCTCCATTTTTATATCACCCTTCACACCCACCCTACCCCCCTCCCCTTGTTGGGAGGTATGTATGCAATTTGGTCAGTTGTAAACTTCTCTAATTAAAATGAAAATTTTTCCAATCCAAGGACTACTTTTTATATTAAGCTAACAGAGTTTCCTCACTAGGAGTTCCCTATACCCATTAAATCATGGGTTCAGTCCATATGGCATCTTTAGCTATTATGTTTATTTCATACCATAGGATCCTGGGGGCATAGATTTAGAGGAATAAGTGACTTTAGAGGTTATCTAATCTTTTTGTCTCCCTTCCCTCTCATTTTACAAATGAAGAAAATGTAACTGAAAGAAGCAAATGTGCTCTCCTAAGGTCACAAGGATAATGAATAGTTTCAAAATATAGGGAGACTATCTAAAAATGAATGGAAGTTTAAACCTGTTACCAAAGCCAATTTTCTCATTCTTAGGCTGATTATGACTTTCCAGAATTTGCTTAAAAACATTCTGACACTAACCTCCCATATTGTTAATGGAATGGGAAGATCTTTCTTGCCCACTAATAGGCCTATGTGACCTGCTTGATTCACATGAGCCTGTGGTGAGAGGAGCTTGCTGAATGGGTAGAGCAGGAAGGGGTGGAGCAGGAAGTCGGAGTTGGAGCTGGGAGAGAGAGGAGGCAGAGAGGCAGAGCAGCTAGCAAGTGAGAGAGAGGGAGTGGTTTTGCTTGAGGGGGTTTGTTCGAGGGGAAACTTGAAAGAGGGAAGGCTTGGGGATGGTGCCCCCCCCAATTGATAAAGTCCATAGATTTCTTGGTTACTGTGATGGATTTGGCCTTCTGGTGTTTGAATAAATGTTTTGGTTTCATCTTCCATGAAGAGAGTCTGTTATATCTTGTGATTCAAACCTTGGAAAACGCCGGCATAATTCTAGCAGCCACTGTGGGTATTGCATTGGCAATATACCTCCCTGGGCCTCAGTTTCCTCCTCTGTAAAATTGAATTAGATGGCCTCTTATGTCTCTTACATCTATAGCTCTTAACCTAGGAATTGACTGCTTTTGAGAGTTGTATGATAATCCTGGATAATTCCAGGAAAAGACCGCCAAGACTCTGTCATGGGACACTTGTAGGTCTTTCTTCAAGGATGAAGACTAGATTTAGGTGTGGTTACCCATTGGGAGTAAATGAAATTATCTGTAATGTAGAAAGAGAGGAAAAAAAACCCCATGATTTCCATCAAGTCCGACTCATCACTGATGCAAGATGTTAATTAGGATCATAGATTTAGAGTGAAAAACACCTTAGCAGTGATTTGGGCCAAAACTTTTATTTTATAGGTAAGGAATCTGACACTCAGAGGGTGACTTGACCAAAGTCACACAGAGATCAAGGGTGAGATCTGGGATTTGAACCCAGGTTTTGTGACTCTAAATCTAACTCCATTGTTCCAGGCTGTTTCTTCTGTTCTGTAGCTCCTGCTATCAAGTGTTTTCTCATCTGTGCTCTAAGAAGCTGTAGCATAAGCAGAAGCCATACTCCGGTAAACTATTTTGGCAGACAAACTAAACCAAGCTGAGGGTAGCCAACAGGTTTTAAATTTCTTGGTGGGTTAGGGACATGTCACCCCAAGCACGTGAAGACTTCTGGCAGAATGGGCTGATAAGAACAATTTGTTCCAATGGCCATGAAGACAGATGAAGCAGGTGCCATGGAGTGCTTAGAGTTTGGTCGGACGTTGAAGACACCATGGTCATCCTGGGCCATCAATTTAGTCCTGCCACTGGACTTGGTTGACTCTGGAAGAGAATGAAGCTGACAATTTGTGTCAGTCTAACTTAAATCCAATTCATGAGCAAGTCAAGATATTACTCACTCATGATGTTGTTGGTTCTTTTTGAAAAGGAAGGACCAACACCAACAACTATCATTACCTGTTATGTAGGAGTTTTAGAAGGGGATTAAATTGAAAAGCTTCCTAGAAGTTACTTCTTGATAGAATCATCAATTTTTGGAGCTGGAAATCACTTTGGAGATCACCTAATTCAACCCCTTTATTTTATACATGAGGAAACAGATTGAGGGAAATTAACCCCTGTGTACAGTGTAAAAATGTACTTCATTCAGAATCAGTCTCACTTCTAACATTACTAGTTCTGTGATCATGGACACATTGGTTCATCCTTTTGAAACTCAATTTCTCATCTGTGAAATGAAGATGCTAATAACTGGATTGCCCACCCCACAGCAGTACTGTGAAGAAAGTACTTTGTATAGGGTCAAAGACTATAGAAATGTCAGCAATTCTAATTAAGTGACTTGCCCAAGGTCTGAGGGCTAACAAGTGGGAGAATCAGGATAAAAATGCAGGTCAGGAAGCATTTTTTTTTTTAGCAGCTTTCACCAGCTCTCCTCAGTAACAATGTATTCTCTCCTGGAAGGCGCATGTCAAAGTGCATCACTTGATCCCCATGACTAGATCATGAGGTGCTCTTTTGAAATGGGCCATGATCTCTTTCCACTACTGCTCAGTAGGTGCTGTTTTTTTTTTTTCCAGGCACTTCTTTGTACACTGAAATCTTACATTCCCTTCCCTTCTGTTGCCCATGTCCAATGCATATACTTTGTATTTGGAGAGATTTATTTTTGCACTTGAAAATAATATATCAGTTTGATAGAGAGTCAAGTGGGGCCAAAGAGGTGACTTGTGATATGGCTTGAGTCAGTTCTAGAAAGAGTCAGCCCCATTTTTCTAGGAGTCTCAGGCCAGGGGACTGACAAGATCATTGTTTTTCTCAAATTGTCTATAGCCAATTTTATGCCAAATTGAAGGCATTTCAAGAAAATTGCTTCCCCGTTCTCTGATGTTTTTGCTTTTAAGAGTGTGGGAATTGATCATTGAAACCCTAACAAAAAATTAAGCAAAAGCCTATTGCAGGGGGCCTTAAATAAGAAGAACACATGTCTATCCTCTGACTCATGAGGCAATTAACACAAACTCTGGTGAATACATCGGTTGTATCTGCCAGTGAGGCTACAGCTGCCATGAGCTGGAGGAAGAACTGGCTGGAAGAAAAAAAATAAATTAATAAAAAATAAGACTTTTTTTTTTAACATAGCTATTTTCCCAAAGGGTGGAAATAGAAAAGCCCCCCCCCCTTCCTCACCCATAATTCTATTGGGGCTCTCTTGCCCCACCCTCCTTTCCTTGAAAATGAAAGATTGAGGCATTAGCAACAGGCTTTTTGGGGAGAGGTGGGATTGTAGAGACAGGCGGGAAGAGGGTTGTGTGCAGGCACAAGCTTTTCATATGATAATCAACTGATTCCATGACAACCATTGAAAAAAGAAGGGCTGAAAACAAAAGCTGCTGCTGGAGAGGGGCTCAGGGCTGCATTCACTGTGTCTGTAAGAAGCACTGCAGAGCCTCGCTCCTCTGAAAGGTATCTGATGGCAGATTGTCAAGGGGTTTTGTTTTAGCAGGGCAGAATCAGGATATTAATCATGCAGAGCCTTATGAGTCCAAGTTTCACCCTCCATGTGGCTGTGCCTTCTTAAAGGCTTTGGATGAAGGATCTGAAACCCAGAGGCTATCCTGCTCTTGCCCTGGCTGCTTCCTTGAGGGGATGGGAGTGGAAATCCGCCTAAGGGATCATCTGAGATAAGCAATCCCTGGGGACAGAAAGTACAGTTTAGCCGTGGGTAACAAAGGGGACAGATGGGGCAGTTTTTATATTTGGTGCTGAGGAGAAGTTTGAAACTCTGGAATGGAGGGGTCTGCAGAATTTGTTGTTACTCCTTCATCCCTTTTCAACATGGCATTTGAATGTGGTACTATACTCTTTCCCCAGCCTTCTCTTCACTCCGCTCTGTAGCAGAGATATGATAAATCAGCATATGACAGTGTCAGAGTCATGCCAGCTACGAGCCAGGCAATAACCCAATAGAGGCATTCACTCCTGGAAGCTACACAGACAATGAATAGAAATCATTATAAGTGCATCATATTTAGCTGCTGCCTGTCACTGAGACACATGGGACATCCAAGGTCTAGATCAGGGATTCTTTGCCTGGAGATCTGTGAACTTGAATAGGAAAACAATTGCATGTTTTTTTTTCACTAACCTCTAAATGAAATTTGGCATTTTCTTCAATTATGAATTTAAATGTGTGTGTGTGTGTGTGTGTGTGTGTGTGTGTGTGTGTGTGTGTATTGAGGAGTCCATAGGCTCCCACCAGCCTGCCAAAGAGGTCCATGACACAAAAAAAGATTAAGAACTCCTATCCTGGATCTTCTCGATGATCTAAGAAAAGCCTAAGTGATGTGGTTTTTATAAAACTCAATGATCACCAAGTCATTTGGCAGCAGTCAAGAGCGGAAACTGTCTCACTTCTGTATTTTCATCTCTAGTGCTTAACACAACATGTAACACAGTGGCTGCTTAATAAATGCTTGCTTGAGTAAGACTAACCAGCAAATATTGCATGGTGTTTGCAATCAATCAACAAATAACTATTTAGTGCCTATTGTGGGACAGGCACTATGCTAGGCACTGGCTATACAAGTCTTTAGCAACTGTAAAATCGAGTATTGCTGACAGTATGACCTTTGTGTCCAGTTTTATTATTCTCTCATGCACGTTACATAGATTTTGGTTGAATTTTATTGAATTACTCATTCTTTTTTTTTTTCTTTTCCTTTTTCTTTCCGGTTTAGGGATTGCCAGAAATCCTGCTTGTGGCCTCCCTGCGATAGTTACAGTGTTCTCTCTGTTTGGATGCACACAAGAGTTTTCATCGCAATGGAATGCTTATGGAGTTACATATTCCAAGGGCATTAACACCGAAATGCAACTTAATTGGAAGTCCAGTCATGATGATGAATGGCAATGTCAAAGTGATTAGCAAAAGAATTGTCAATTTGTTCTTGAAGCCTTGCCCTGAGCATCCACTTCAGAGGATAGAAAACATAATCTCTGTTTTTCCTTCTCAACTATGTGGACTTGCACGACAGCCATACTCAAGCCTTTAGGATGAGTAAAATTATGGGACTGAGAAGAGAAACGGCTGGAGTCCTAAAGAATCAGAATCAGAGACATGAAAATAGGGTTACCAAGTCTAATCACAGGAATCACATAGGCTATTAGAAATGGAAAGGATTTTAAGGGATGAGAAACCCAAGGCCTAGAGAAGTCTCAATTCAATTCAACATTTATCCAGCTCTTACTGTATTCAGAGCCCTGTGCTAGGAGTGGGGTTGAGTTAAAATCAAACAAGACCCATTCTCATCCTCATAGAATTGCAACATAGTGATAGGGACCGACCTGTTATTTCAGTGGCATAGAAAATTCTTGGATGAGGAAATTCCTTCTTCTAATAGAGATGGGCACCTTCTCTGCAATTTTTAATCTTAGAGAGTTGCCTAGAGGACAGAGGGGTTTCCTGATTTTCCCCGTATCTCACATCCTGTATATGTCAGCCACGGGACTTGAACCTACAACTCTTCCTGGGGCAACTCTCTGGCCACGCTGCCTCACTATATATGTTCCCTTCAAAGCAGTCTTATTTTTGTGCATGTTTTGCTTTGTATTTTTCAATGTGAGATTAATCTTCATAATTGTGGAGTCATAAGGATCTATTTGGGCTTAGGAATCATTTCCCCTTATGCTTTAACTGTAGTACAAAACCAGAACTATTCCAGACAGATGGATACAAAATCTTATTATGTATTTTATGTGCCTATGCATATGTCTGTCTGAACTTACGATTTCATTATACATGGCTCCTAGAGAGGAAAATACCTCTACCGATACAGATCGGTAACTCTTCTGCCAATTATAGTCTCAGAGAGTATCTGGGGGCCCTGAGGAAAAGTGACTTGCCTGTGGTCAGAATACTAGCATGTGTCAGAGTAGAGACTTGAACCCATGTCTTCTGGACTCTGAGTCAGATCTCTATTCAACACCCCAGGCTCACAGTAGCCTATTTAGGTGGATAATGGACAGATAGAACATTTATTAATCACCTATTGTGTGCCAGGCACTGTGCTTAGTGCTAGGGATAGAATACAAACAGTCTGGGAGAAGACAACAATGCAAGAAAGCAAGAATGGGGGAGAGAGGAATAATACCTATATGTCCTTCCTTAAATGGTTGTCTTGGGGAGGGAGTCATGAATGAGGCAGTGATGTTTCAGGATACTAATACAGCAAATGAGAAGGATAAGGAGTTTGGAGAGAGGCCTATTTGTACATATAATGCACAACTGAGTCTGATTGACTACTGAACTAGACCCATTCTCAATGATATCTTCCCATAAAGACGACGCGAAGAGGATTTATTTCTTTTCAAAACACAGGGATTGGAGACAGCTGTTACCACTGACTAGTTCTCACATAGGCAAGGGGCTATGGCTAATCAATCAGATCAGAGCACATGCTTTCTTAGTAGTCTCATTTAAGTGAAGAAGAATATCTAGGAGGTGGTGGAAGAGGATTTTCTTTCCTTCACATAGGATTGATTTAGTCCAACTGCGCTCTCCTTCCCGCCCTATCCCCTGCCCTCCCCCTCCCCCCCAGAATCAACCATTTGCTTCTTGATTATCTGAAGGTTTTTTTTTTTTTTAACATTTCCAGGGGAAGGAAAGAAAACAGCAGATATCTGTCACCCCTAGAAATCTGACCACATAGCAATGTGGGAAGTTGTCTGATTTGGTTCATAGAAGAAATCTAAATCTGCTTCTGTGTTTGAGAATAGAAATGAATGAAAATGTATTTATTAAACATTTCCTATGTGCCAAGTACTGTATTAAAGCTCTGAGGCTAAAAATACAAAATCAAGACAACCACTGCCCTCAAGGTGCTTCCATTCCAATAGGGAAAGATAAATGTTGATTCCATAAAATTTAAAAGCTTTTTGCATGAGTAGAATCAA
>CM053627.1:131344379-131359848 GCA_028646595.1 Phalanger gymnotis
TTTTTAATGCATGCCTTCTGAACAATTTTGTACTGTGGTTATTTGTGTGTCACATTCCCCTACTAGCCTGTTAACTCCAAGAGGATAATGAAAATGTCTTCTCTAAACTCTGAATGTCCCCAAGCACCTTGTATCTTGGTCAGTATATAGAGAATGGTCTTCAGTATGTCAAATCAATCTCCTGTGGAGTATTTATGGAAAAATAAGAATTGTACAAGATGAAAAGTTTTCTGTAAAAGGATTGAGATTTGTACCTGTGGAGGAAGCAACCACCTAGACAATTCATGAATCATCTGACATATCACAAGCAGCAATATTCATTTATACATAAGTGTCCATATTTCTGGATTTGTATCCATAAGCTGAGCAGTCTAAAGAAGTGAGAATTCTCTATTTTGTCTACTGTTTTTTGCATCAGGGGTGGTATGGACAATTTCATATGGTAGTCTGCATGGTACCACGATCCTGAAATCAGTTCGAGTTCCCTCTTTGTTCTCATTTTCTCTCAGAGAGTGCTTGCTTAAATTACTGTCAGAAATAATTAGTAGACATTTTATTCCGAGACTTCAAACTAAGTATTGAAGCTGAAATGGGAAGTTTCCAAGTGTCTCTTGAAATTTAACTTAGGGAAAGTTTCAATTGCTCTGAGATTAAACTGATTGTAAAAACAAAAACAAAAATGAAAACAACAAAGCTATTCAGGATCTATTAACCTACAAAAATATTTACCCTTACATTAGCTTTGTGCTAATCTGTCATGTTTTTTAGTGTCATAACAATAAGCCCTCTATCTGATGGGGAACAAAAATATACTGAAAAAGTATGTTATCAGTCCCATGGGTCATAAATTCAAACTAATAATTTGAATTATTACCTCTTCATAGTCTGACTTTACTTCAGCTCTGGAGCTCTTGATTAGGGTGCATTTGTACAGATAATCTACCCAAAGAGGCAAGGACAAATCCTGTTTCACCTTCTAGTGACATCATTAAATAGAACAAGTTCCAAAGTCTATGGTTGTTACTTGCCAGTGCATAGAATCTTAAAAACTGAAAGGGCCCATCAAGGCCTTCTAGTCCAATCTCTTACTGATGCATAAAATCCTTCTGCAACATTCTTGGCAAGTAGTTCTCTACCCTTCACTGACTGTAGTATTTCTATTGATCACCTCCTGAAAAAGATCCTAAAATGAAAATTCCTAGGAATATTATAGCCAAATTGCAGAGCTCCCACATCAAGGAGAAAATACTGCAACCATCCAGAAAGAAACAATTCAAATATTGTAGAGCCACAGTCATGATAACATAGGGTTTATCAGCTTCTACATTAAAGGATTGGAGGGCTTGAAATATGGTATTCTGGAGGGCGAAGGAGCTAGGATTACAACCAAGAAAAAGTGAACAAATTTGAGTATAATCCTCCAGGGGAAAAAATGGATATTCAATAAAATAGAGGACTGTGAAGCATTCCTGATGAAAAAACCAGAGCTGAATAGAAAATTTGACTTTCAAATACAAGACTCAAAAGAAGTACAAAAAGGAGAACTGGAAAGAGAACTCCTAAGGGATTCAATAAGGTTTAACTATTTACATTCTATGTGGGAAGATGATACTTGTAACCCCTAAGAACTTTCTCATTATTAGGGCAGTTAGAAGGAGTATAGATAGACAGAGGGCATAGGTGTGAGTTGAATACGATGGGATAATATATCAAAAAAAAATAAAGTTAGGAGATGAGAAAGAGGAATGCACTGGGAGAAGGGGAAAGGAAGAGGTAGGATGGGATAAATTATCTCACATAAAAGAGGTTCAAAGAACCAGAAGAACATTGAACACAGTAAGAGCAACATTATGTATGACTAACTTCAATAGACTTAGCTCTTCTCAGCAACATAATGCTCTAAGAAAATTCTGAAAGACTCATGATAGAAAATACTATCCACATCCAGAGAAAGAACTATGGAGTCTTGGAATGTAGATTGAAGCATACTATTTTCTCTCTCTTTTTTTTTTTCTTGTGGCTTTTCCCTTTTGTTCTGATTCTTCTTTCACAACATGACTTATGTGGAAATATGTTTAATATAATTGTACATATATAGCCTACATAAGATTGCATGCTGTCTAGGGGAGAGGGAAGGGGAAGGAGGGAATAAAAAATTTAGAACTCAAAGGGTAGACAGGATGAAAGGAGAGAGAGTAGGATTAACAAGGCAGAAAAACAGGATGGAAGGGAATATACAATCAAAAAATCATGACTGAAGAAAAAATTTTATAGCAAGTCTCTACAATAAAGCCCTCATTTCTCAACTACATAGAGAACTGAGTCAAATTTATAAAAATAAGAGCCATTACTCAATTGATAAATGGACAAAGGATTTGAACAGGCAGTTTTCAGATGAAGTAATCAAGACTATAGTCAGGTGAAAAAATGCTCTAAATTACTATTTATTAGAGAAATGCAAATTAAAACAACTCTGAGGTACCACCTCACAGATATCAGATTGGCTAATGTGACAGAAAAGGAAAATGACAAATGTTGGAGGGGATGTGGGAAAATTGAGACACTAACTCACTGTCATTGGAGTTGTGAACTGATCCAACCATTCTGGAGAGCAATTTGGAGCTACACCCAAAGGGCTATAAAACCATGCATACCTTTTGATCCAGCAACACCACTATTAGGTCTGTATCTCAAGGAGATAAAAAACAAAGAAGAAAAGGACTTATGTATACAAAAAATATTTATAGCAGCTCTTCCCCTGGTGGCAAAGAATTAGAAATTGAGGGGATGCCCATTAATTGGGAAATGGCTAAACAAGTTATGGTATATGATTGCAATGGAATACTATTGTAGTATGAGAAATGACAAGCAGGATGATTTACAAAAAACCTGGAAAGATTTATGTGAACTGATACAAAGTGAAATGAGCAGAACCAGGAGAACATTGCACACAGTAACAGCAATATTATATGATGATTAACTGTGAATTACTTAGCTATTATCAGAAATACAATGATCCAAGAAAGTTCTGAAGGATTTGTGATGAAAAAATGCTATTCCTCTCCAGAGAAAGAACTGATGGAATCTGAATGCCCATTGAAACATTTTTAAAAAACTTTTTTTTGGTCCATGTTTTCTCTCAAATGTGACTAATATGGAAATTTATTTTGCATACTTGCACATATATAACCCATATCAAATTTCTTGCCTTCTCAATGAGGAGGGAAGCAAAGAGAATTTTCAACTCAAATTTTAAAAAAAATATGAATGTCAAAGATTACTTTGAAATGTAATTGGGAAAAAAATGAAATATTAAATATTTTTTAAAAAAAATTATTAAAAAATAACTTGACCTGTATAGTAAATGTCAGAGTTGCAATTCATACCCTGCTCTTACCTGACTCCTAGTCCAGTATTCCTTTCCCTTTTTAGGCTATTTCTTCAGTAATCATGGCAACTGAGTTGTTCTACTAGCCATCTGTCACTTTATAACATTTTTTATGTTTTTTGTTTTTACATCATCTTCTTTTCCAAATATATCCTTCCCCTCTTCTCTACATAGGGAGCATTCTTTTTTTTTTTAACAAATATTATTTTAAAAAGAAAAATAAAAGGAATTCTAGATTTACAAAAGATATTTTCTTTTCTTTGCCTCAGGGTTCTCATCTGTTAAATAAGGATGATAAAATCCCTTTCACTTCCTAACTCACAGAGTTGCTGTGAAGATTATGCAAGCTCCATATGTGAGTGACGCATATATGTGTGTATGTATAAATAAATGAAAAAATAATTCATTAGGTGCTAAATCCATGAGAACTACACTAAGTGATGTAGGTAAATAGAAATAGAGAAAAAAATGAGATAGTTTCTCCTTTTAAGGAGGTCCTGGTCTAATCGAGGGAAATGAAAGATTTAGGAGAATTCATCAGCAGGTCAGATGCAAAGGTGTAGTCTCAAGGGTGTAGAAGTAGAGAAGATGACAGACCAAGACATCTTTGGCCCCAGACAATTAGGAAATGGAGAAGTATTTCAGAAGAACTCACAACAGTTAAGTAGTTTAACTGGCAGAGAAGGAGAAACCAAGAAGATAATAATGAAATAAAAACTACCGTTGTGAAGAGAAAGATCTCAAAGACAATGATGAGGATGGTATTGTGTGGGTCTGAGGTATGCAGAAGCTCACGGAAAATTTTAAGAGCTATAAAGGCATTAGGAAAAATATGAGAGCTCTGACATTTCTCCCCTAGTGTCAGTTAGTTACATGATCCATACCACTTGCAAACTGGGAACTCGGGAGAAGAGAGGGAAAAGCTAAAAAATTCTGATAGGAAGGGTAGGGAAAATGGGGAAAAGAGGAGGAAACACTAAATAATGCAGCTATTCTTGGTTTGCTATTATTGTCTTCCTAGAGGACTCTAACAGGAGAAGATATATTTCTTCTTTGAGGGTAGGAGGACCTCTGCCAGGGAATTGTTTTTAATTCTTTTCCATTAAAAATATTTATTTTCTCTCTATCTTACTCCCCACTCCCATTGCGGGGTAAACTCTTTAAAACAGATATGGATGGTTAAGCAAAACCCATTTCTTCGTGGACTATGTCCAAAAATATATGTCAGTTTTATGTCTTGAGTCCATCACATCTTTGCCAGGAAGTGGGTAGTATGCATCATTCCTATCCCTTGGAACTAGAGTTAGTCATTCAAAGTTGTTCATCTTTATAATGTTGTTGTTATTGTATAAATTGTTCTCCCAGCTCTTCTCACTTCAATCTGCATCAATTCGTATAAGTCTTTCTAGATTTCTCTGAAACTATCTGTTTCATCATTTCTTATGGCACAGTAATATTACTTTACATTAACATACCACAATTTGTCCATCCATCCCCTGATTGAAGGGTACTCCTTTAGCCTCCAGTTCCAACACAGAGGAGCTGCTATAAATATTTTTGTACATATGAGTCCTTTTCCTCTTTTTGATCCTTTTTGGTATGTGCAGTTTTATAATTTTTTAGTTATATCCAAATTACTTTCCAGATTACGGCTCCACCAATAAGAATGTAATATGCCTTCCCCCTTTCCCTCAACACCTTCCAACATTTGTCATTTTCCTTTTTTGTCAACTTTGCCATTTTGGTGGTTGTGAGGTAGAACTTCTGAATTGCTTTACTTTGCATTTTTCTAATTATTTATGATTTGGAGCACTTTTTCACATGGTTGTTGATGACTTGAATTTCTCCCTCTGAAAACTATCTGCTATTGAAAAATCTTTGTTGAGTACATGCTGTCCAATTTTGTTCTTTACTTGCTGTTGATATTCATTGGAGCCTCATTTTAGAACAGATTGTTGTATCATGACCTTAGAATAGAGGTCAAAACCAACACCAAATTAAAAGAAATGGTAAAGATAAGGACAAAATTAGTGCCGTAGTCATTTTTGGCATGGAATCTTGAATAATGTCTTAAAACATATTTGAAGACACCTTGTTTGATGAGAATACTAAAGTTTGTATTGTATACATTTACTTACGTGTTGTGTTTCCTATTAGATTGCAAGTTCCTTGAGGGAAGGGAATGACTGTCTTTTGACTCTTTCTGTGTCCCTAGCACCTAGCATAATGCCTGGCATGTAATATGTGCTTATGTTTATTTTTTTTATTTTTTATTTTTTTTGGAGGGAGGAGGGCATGGAAATTGGGGCTAAGTGATTTGCCCAAGGTCACACAGCTAGTAAGTGCATCAAGTGTCTGAGGCCGGATTTGAACTCAGATCTTCCTGACTCCAGGAAGATGCTCTACTCACTGCATCACCTAGTTGCCCAGGTGCTTATGTTTATTAAATGAATGAATGCGTTGTACTACCAAGTCAAACTTTCTTGAAATCAAACAAACAGTGCCTATTGTACAAACTATGACAAGCAACCAAATGGATAACCCATAGAACCATTTCATCAGTACACCTTATATAGACACTGTGAGTGGATAATGAATTGGTCCCACAACTGAACAGGAGAAATTTGAGACAGATTATCTCTGAGAAATTACACAGTATTTATAATGTTCCCAAGTTTCTTCCTGAAATGATGGCTCATCATTTTAACATCAGTGTTCTTCCAGTGATGCTCTGTGGCTGAGTCATGGAATACCACTGTTTTCAAAGAATTAAAGTTACGGGTCACCCAAAGGGCAACGGAGAGGCCCATGGTTGGGGGTGGTGGTGATGGTGGTAGTGAGTATGTTGCAAAGCATTACAAAGAACTGTGCAGAAGAGGTATAAAGGATGCTATTAGTAAGATGTATGACCAAAAGGAAATGGCCAACAACATCATGAGAGAAAGGATAACTGATGGGCAATCTTTTTTACTTTATTGGTATCCACATAATGTCATAAGATCTAGAGTAAAGCTTCAAGAACAATCTTTGTTGGGGATTTAAGAGAGAAGGGACAGAGAAGGAAGAGGAGGGAATAAACATTTGTATTTGCTGATGATGCGCCAAATAGTATATTAAGCAATTTTTACAAATATTATCTCATTTGACGCTAAAAAATAAGCCTTTGAGGTAGACATCATTATTCCTATTTTACAGTTGAAAAAGCTGAGGCAAACAGAGGCAAGCAGACTTATAGAAGGATATGAGCAAAAATCACATAGCAAAAGAAAATGTGGCTAGGTTGTGGTCTGCCCACATCAATGGAATCACAGCTCGTTGAAGTATCGAAGTATTGCTTAGATACATATACACTTTAATAGATAAAAGCAAAGTGATACTGCTTACTCTATAATACTGTGCCAATGTCCTTAACTCTTACCCAGAGTTTTACTTGGCTGCCGTATCTTTCTTCTTAGCGAGGTATTTTCTGGCTGAGGAAGAATTTGGGTTCTCTCACATTCTTGATATAGCAATTATTTTAAAGCGGTTAAACTTTTCTGGGAAGTAATAAGAGAATCAATGTCTTATGTACATTTTGCATTTTTAAAAATACCCACAGCACATTTTTAATAGGTAGGGTTGGAGCTGCAACAACTACGTTCAGTGACTTCTCATCTTTGTTATTTCTTCTAGTTTAGTAGTTGGTTGGTTGGTTGTTTTCTTTCATTCTCAAAGAAGACCAAACTGACATCACTCTATTAGAGTCAAATTACAATGTGTCTGACTGTGGCCGATCAGACCAATATGAGCTCAGAATGCTCTACCGCAGGTCGGGCAAAAATTGTCCATGTGAACATTTGGGGTGGATTCTCTAAATTTGTACATCTTGTGTTTCTTTTGAGCTACCTCAATTCTGCTTTGCTCATAGAACACAGCACCTTCTTTGATGAAAGCACACATACTGAGAGGTCCTGTGCCAGTATCTATCACATTACACAATCAATTCCAAAGTTCTTCAGAGAGAACTTGAAAGTGTCCTTGTATCACTTCTTCAGACTACCATGTGATCACCTGCCTTGTGTGATTTCTCTTGAAAATAGTCTTTTAGGCAAGCTTATATTTGGTATTCAAACAATGTGGCCAGACTATCAGAGATGTTTCCTCTGCAGTAGTTTGAATCCTTGGCAGTTTAGCTCAAGAAAGGACCTCAGTGTCCAATACCTTATACCGCCAGGTCATCTTCAGAATCTTCCTAAGACAATTCAGATGGAAGCGATTCAGTTTCTTTGCATGGCACTGGTAGACTGTCCAGGTTTCATAGGCATACAACAATGAGGCCAGCACAATGGCTCTGTAGACCTTCAGTTTGGTAGGCAGTCTAACACTACTTCTCTCCCATGTTTTCTTCTGGAACCTCCTAAACACTGAGCTAGCATTGGTAATGTGTGTGTGTCAACCTCATTATCAGCGTGTACATCCCTAGAAAGTATACTGCCAAGGCAAGTGAGATTATCCACAGTATTCAAAACTTTTCCATTTGCTGCAACCAGTGATTCCATGTATGGATGTGTGCTTCCTCCCATGCTTTTTAGCATCTTGTTTTTAGATACTTTCAATGAGGACTAACATGACATCAAGGTCAGCTACCACACTCACTGATGGTAAATTATTTGACTTGAAAAGGCTCCAAGCTAAGACTGAAGTAGAAGGGGAGTTGGTACATGATTTTTTGTTGACAGGTGATTGTGCACTTGATGCAGCCTCTGAAAGTGAGAGGCAATGAAGGATGGAAGGATTCTTTGCTGCTTATGCTGATCTTGGCCTAACAATTAAAACACAGATGCTCCACCTGCCACCACCACACTATCTAGTTTAGTAACAGATGATGCAACAGATTCTGAAATCACCGCTGTGTCAATAAACTTCTGTTTTCTGTCTGCTGATATATGTTCAAGTGTGTGTGTGTGTGTGTGTGTGTGTGTGTGTGTGTGTGATGTTATTTAGTACTCTACATGCCCAATACTTCTGGACTTTCTTCCTGTAGAATATATTCCTAAGATATAGTTCAAAGCCTTCTAAGGGCTTTTGAACTCTTTCCCTTGAATTTATGTTCTGAGATTGCACTGCCATTGTCTCCAGTACCCATCTTCACACTGAAGTCATTCAATAGTAATGCTTATGTTGGCTTAGTTTGGAGGATCTTGAATTCCTCATTGAATATCTCTCCTTCTTTCTTTGCTACAGATGCTAAGCTGCAGCTATTATCTTCATGGTCAATGCTTTGTTTTATGGTGAACAAAGATGAGATAGCTTAAATTTATTTTGAGCTATAAGGTTTGCTAAGCACTTTACAAATCTTACTCCAATTTATCTTTATAAAGACCCTGGAAAGTAAGTGCTTTTATGACTTCCATGTTATAGATGAGGAAACTAGGGTAGAAAGAGGACAAGTGACTTGGTCAGGGTCACACAGCTGGTGAGTACCTGAAGCCATGTTTAAATTCAGCTCTTCCTGACTACATATCTAGCATTCTATTCACTATGTCACCTTGCTGCCTGGGGGGAGGGGAGGACAAGTGTCCTAGGAAATCATAGTTATTGTTTCCTTTTAAACACCAATATTGTTCCAATAGTGCTTTATGGCTATGAGTCACAGAATACCACAATTGACCCAAAGAAGAATGGAGAGGTGTATGTTGTAATGTAAGTAGGCTAAAACATTACTGATAAGGACTTAAATTAAGAATTTTAATTAAGATTATTAACTAATTACCATTTATCATTATATTTGTTTTTAATTATATTTAATTTTTAATTATTTATTTTTAATATTTTAATTACATTTATATTATTATCTGTCATAGATTTATTTGATTATAAATTTTTATTTATTACTATTATTAACCAATTAATTCAGAACATGAAGGAAATATGTGATTTGAAATAGAAGTGGACTGGCCATATTGTAAGAGACAAGCTGTGGTATTGCACGGTTATGCACAGAAGGTAACGGACCCAGAGGAAGATGTCCAGCATATTATGCAATTCTTCAACAGAGGATTTGTAGGATAAGATGGACAAGAATCATCAAGAATGAGAAAGTATCGATGGTTTGTGATCTGTGCTGCTACTGATACTGTGATATCAGTGAGTACCCGTATTAATGAGATAACACATCCATAAAGTGTAAAGAAGATGGCCTAAAATATTTGATACCCATACAATGTCATAAGATCTAGAGAAATACTCCCTTGTAAGGGATTTAAGGGAGTAAGGACAGGGAAGGAGAGAAGAGAAGGGAATAAACATTTATCTACCACCTATGATGCGCCAAGGGTAATTCATATTACCCTCTGCCATCTTTTCCATTACTCTGCCATTATTACTGTGGAAATGGAAAGAAACCACACAAGCTTTGAAGTCCTTTTGTATTTTTAAAAATTTGTTTCTTGGTTTCCCATGGCCAAAGAAAATTCATCATCTGGTGGTCAGTCTTCTAGTGATGAACCTCTCTCATTGCTTAAATAGTTTCAACTGATTATTAATATGGCTGTTACTTCTAAAACAGTTGTGTACATCATGACCCTAGAATAAAGGTTAAAATCAATATCAAATTAGAAGAAATTATAAAGATAGGAAGACATTGTGTGTGGTAGCAGCATTAATAGGCTTACCTCCTGTTCTTACTTCCCACGGGAAATAGATAAAAGTAGAGATATTGACTCCAATTGTGACAGTGTTTTGTAGAATTTAAATATAAAGCAGTTGGGCTAATTAATATGTAATAAAGAATAAGTCAAAAGAGACTAGAAATGGTCTCAATCTTGATGAATACTTAATCTCCTTGCCAAGAAATGTTAGCCAAAGGAAGTGCTAGTTTAGAATGTTAGTTTCTTTGTTTTATGCAGTGGAGGAGAATAGAAGCTTATAGACAGTGCGGCCTTAGCATTGAACAACAGTGGAAGAGAAACCAATGCTGCGAAAAAACTTGGCTTGAAACTGAGCTAAGTCAAATAATCGTGAGAATATTTGTTAAGATAAATCTGAAAGGAAGATAACAACATGATGCAATGAAATAGAACAAATAGACCAGAATTTCTAGAGTGTTCTATTCTTATCCTCAATTATATTGAAAGTACAATTGCCCTTTGCCACCTGAGTACCCAATGTGCTGTGTGAGAAAACTGAAATAGCATACATGATGAAGTTAGGAAAAGTGACTGGTATAGTCCAAATGTACATAGAAGAAATCCACAAGGAAGAGGCCGTAGTATTTTAGACTTTCAGGCATGAATTTTCTTTAATAATAAATATTGGTGCCTTTTGTTTTTACCTCATTTATGGATTCCCTCCTCTACCTATACAATTAAACCTTTCTTTATAATAAAGAAAAATAGTTAAGCAACAATAAGTGGTAAAGTAACCATTTCTGAAAATGTTTGTAGTATTTAATCCCCCCAGTTTCCACCCTTTGCATGAAGAGGAGGAAGGCATGTTTCATTATCTCTTCTTTGGAACCATTAATCATTTTTCATTCAGAATTCAACTTATTTTTAGTTAAATCAATTTACTTTGGAATAGCTTCATATGCTATTCTTCCATTTCTCTTTATTCTCTCTGTAAAAATCTATATAAAATTTCCCATGTTTCTCTGAATTCCACCTATTTCTTATTTCTTACTGCCCAATAATTACCATTTCCAGAGAGCCATCACTTATAATAAAGAATAATATAAAGGAAAGAAAGGGGCAGCTAGGTGATGCAGTGGTTAGTTTGCTAGGCCTGAAGTCAAGAAGATTCATCTTTCTGAGTTCAAACCTTGTTTTTCTCTGGTCTTCCTGAACCCAGGTCCAGTGCTCTATCCACTGCACCACCTAGCTGTTCCCCCACAACTGTTAGCCATTCCTAAATTAATGAATATCTAATATATTTTCACTTCTTGGCTACTAGAAATATTTTGGTATTTATAGGGCCTTTCTTTAAAAAAAAAAGATTTCCTTGGAGGATATGGCTCGTAATGAGATCAAATGGGTCAAATGGCACAGACATTTTAGTTTCTTTGCATAATTTCAAATTGTTTGCAAAATGGACTAATTCAAACCTCTACTACATCTTCAATGCATCAGTATGCAGGTCTTTTCTGATCCCCTTGAACAGTGACTAATTCCATTTTTGTTATATTTCCCAATTTGCTGAATTGCATGCAAAATCTCAGTTATGATTTGCATTCATGATTTGGGCCATTCTTTTATGTGGCTGTAAATAGTTTGCATTCTTCTGAGAAATATTTTTTCGTATTCTTTGGTCCTTAGTTTATTAGGGAAAGAATTTTGATTCTATATATTTGTTAGTTGCCTATATATTTTAGATGTTAGACCCTTATCAGAGAGTTCACGCAAAGTATTTCCCCCTCGTTAATCACTTCCCCCCTTTTTTGGCAGGGGGGAAGGCAGGGCAGTTGGGGTTAAGTCACACACAGCTAGTAAGTATGTCAAGTGTCTGAGGTCAGATTTGAACTCAGGTTCTCCTGACTTCAGGGCCGGTGTTCTACTCACTGAGGCACCTGGCTGCTCCAATTACTTCCCTTCTTAACATTAATTTCCCTTAGTTGCATTAATTTTGTTTTTACAGAAGCTATTTAATTTCACGTAATCAAAATTATCTATTTTATCTTTTGTGATAACTTTTATCTTTTGTTTAGTTAAGAAATTTCTCTCTACTCATAGCTGTGAATCTGATTGTTTTCTAATTGTTTCTTTTTAATGATATAACTTTAAGCAATCAGATCACTCCTTTGAGATCTTAATTCTTCCACATCTAGACTGGCTTAAGGCATGCCTCACTTTATTTGTTGGTTATCTCCTCACTAATCAAGAAAGGAAAGCGTATGTTAGTCTATACCTCTATGACTTCACTCAACATTCCTGTAGTTTTTCAAACCATAATATCCCTCCCTGGTAACCACTTCACCATCACATGCACCACCACCACCACACACACACACCGCACACATACACACACACTCCACATACATACACATACACACACACTACTACCACCACACACACACACACACACACTCACACAGAGTCTATGAATTCATTGGCTGAAATCCTGGTGAAAATATGAAAAAAGAAGAGATCATATCTTTCTTGGCCCCACAGTTTACTGAGAGGTATAGAGAAAATAAAATAGGATTATTTTTATTGTTTGATTATGAAAAAGCATTTGATTCAGTGGAGCAAAATCTAGCCTTTGAGATTCTCTTTAAATATAGTGGCCCTTCTGTATACATTAAGATCATACAAAACTGTGTGATAGATGCCATGGTGGAGATAATTTTATTCAAGAATCTTCTGAATATGAAAATCTAAAGTGACATATAACAAGCAGACCTATGTTAGCCAGAGATGATTTCCATTTTTATGGAAGATTTCCAACACAAATTCTATGTAGAAGTGAGATTACCAATAATTGGCTGGGCAATCCAAATGCTCCTGATTGGGTGTGGCTTTGTACTGATTTCACCAAGGCCTGCAATACTTCAGGGCACCTTTGACAAGAGTCATGAGGATCTGAGATATCATCTTAGCCCTCCACAGAGGAAAAGCCATTTTGATAAAGAATCCAGCCTTAGTGATATCCAGGAAGAGTTCCTGCTTTCCCTAGAGAAAAAGCGATAGAAAGACAAGTAAGGGAGAGGTGGCTTATGAAGCCAAATATTTAGAATCCACCTGAAGAGGATGGAAGGAAACTCATTTAGTTGCACAGGTTGATACTCCATAGGAAAATAAGATTTGGGCATGCCATCTCATCGGTATAGAGAACTCAAGATGAGGAAACTCCCTCTACCGTTGTAAGATTCAACCAACTCTGCAATTTACTTCCTTAGAATAGACTCAGGATAATGGGGGATTTAGTGATTGTCCATGGTTGGACATGCCAGCATGTATGAGAGACAGGACTTGAATCCAATTCTTCATCCTAAAGCCAGCTCTCTATCTACTGTACCATACTGCCTCCTGTTTGAGAATATCATAGATCGTATATTTAAACCTGTACGGGACTTTTGACACCATTGAATTCCTTTCCTTTATTTTACAGAGAAGGAAAGTGAGGCTGAGAGAGTTTATGTGACTTGCTGAGGATCATGCAGCTAGTGAGTGTCTGAGGCAGGATTTGAGTTGTAGTCTAAATGAGTCCAATTATAACATTCTATCCCCTGGCACCACCTAGTTGTCTACTTAAAAAAAAAAGACAAAGCGAATCAATAGAACTGATAACATTTATTTTAATTTTTAATAATATTTTATTTTTCCCCCGATTACATGTTAGAAACAATTTTTAAAAACAAGTTTTGAGTTCCAGATTCTGTCCCTCCCACTCTCTCTCCCTTTTTTCCTCTATGAGATGGTAAGCGATCTAATATAGATTATACATGTGCAATCATGTAAAACATTTCCATATTATTTGTTATAAGAAGACTTGAAGCAAATAAAAAAGGTGAAAAATAGTTTGCTTCAGTCTGTACTCAGACAACATCAGTTCTTTCTCTGGAGGCAGATAGCATGTTTCATCATGAGTCCTTTGGGATTGTCTTGGATCATTGTTTTGCTCAGAATAGTTAAAACATTTTATATATGAAAGAACAGTGATTGTCAGTCAATTAGTGGATAAACATTTATTAAGTTCCTACTGTGTGCCATGTACTGTGCTAAGAGACAGGGATGCAAAGAAAGGTAAAAAACTGAAGTAAAAGTAGACAAATCAAGATGTTGCTGAAAAGGGAGACTGCAGGCAATGAAGCTGCTTCAGAAGAAAAGATGACCAAGGAGAAAGGAATGTGGGCTCATGTCTGGGATCCTACTCAAGAGATGAAGAGGCAAATGATCTCCGGGGGTGCATCAGGTCCAAGGAACAACAATGAGTTTTTGAAGAAAGTGCTCCTGTGTCTGATGGCCTTGCTGTTAAGTTCTACAAGACTTTCAAAGATTGAGCAGTCTTCATACTGCTGATTTCCATGACATATGGGAGTGGTATGCAGTGATGGTAAAGTGAAATCAGACTATTAATGATACTTTTTAAAGGGTAGAGAGAGTGCATTAGAACCCGAAGGCCACTAACATGACTAACATGGATTATGAATGTTTGCAGAAATCCTGCTGCTAAGATTGGCAAGAATAGTGGAGGCCACAATACCCAAGACACAGCAGTGAGCCATAAAGGGGTGGAAAACAGCTGACTTGCTAAAATAAGTGAAAATACAAAGCATACCAAAGGAAGAAAGAATATTTATTGTGTCCTCAAATTGAGGGGAAAAAACCCCACTGGATTAGACAAATAATTATTTTTATCTTTTAATGCTACGCAATGATTAATTTTTTTGTTTCTTTTTCTTTTCTTCTTTAAAAGTAGGTCTTCAAGTTTATTGGGGTAGAGAGTTCTGAAAAAAGAAAATCTCTGTAGCAATACAGGCCATCACCTTATAATTTAAAATGACAAAATAAAAAAAAAAGTTCAAGGACTCTAGGTTAAAAATCTATTTTCTGTGTCACCTGGGGCACTGAAAAAGGAAGTGGTCTGGCTGATCATATAGCCAGTATATGTCAGGCAGAACTTCAACTCAGACTTCTTGATTTCAAAATTACAATTTATTTCAAAATTTCAATTTATTATAATATGCTATGTCTTGTAGTGTATTGGAAAGACTACCATTTTGGAACTAGAAGATCTGGGTTTGAATCGTGGGTCTATTCCAAATAACTTATAAGACATTGAGCAAACATCTCTAGGCCTTAATTTCTTCATCTGAAAAATTAGGGTATTGGACTAATTGTTTTCTCAAATATATATAGCTCTAAAGTCATGATTTTATGATCTCTAAGGCCTCCCTTAAATCTTATGATCTTACCAGAACAAGTGACCCCACGTTCAGTATGTGGGTGTGGATGTGGATGGGAAAAAAAGTTTCATGTCACTGATCCAGCCATTTTGGAGAGCAATTTGGAATTATGCCCAAAGGGCTATAAAAATGTTCATACCCTTTGACCCAGCAATACCACTCCTAGGGTTGTATCCCAAAGAGATCACACAAGTGGGAAA
>CM053627.1:131360348-131377703 GCA_028646595.1 Phalanger gymnotis
TGTGTGCGTGTGCGTGTGTGCGTGTGTGTCAGGTCTTTCAACCCTCTCATAGGGAAAAGACTTGTCCGCTTTGGGAGACATAGAGTTAAAAAGTTTTGTGAACTTTGAGTTAGTTATAACTAATGCTGCAGGATGAAATGTATTTAGAATGCGTATCGAGAATGTGCTAGAGCTAGAGGAGCTGGGACAAGAGTCAACAGAACGAAGTGTGAAACCACAAAAAATTGGAAAGAAAGGATCATCCAATTATATTAAATAGGCAAATCTGGAGGTTGGGTCAGTGAGAATTCTTGGTGTTAACTTTGGAGGGGAAAATGCAAACAGAATCTGGGAAATGAAAATAAAGGGAGCAAGATAGAAAGCCAATGTGGAAAATTTGGAAGTTATCATTAGTGAATACGGGAAAGCTGATCATGCAGTTTCTGGTGACAATTTTATTGGATATTAGTCATGTATGTCTTTCCCCAACAGGGTGTGTGGTCCTACTGATGGAGACTTTTTATGGTCCAATGGAACAAAAGGAAAAAAAAGACTTAGGAGATAGCTCTAATCTTTGCTACTGGGGAAAGGATTTAGGTAGATCCACTGTAGAATTTCTTTACATTCAAATGATTATCAGTTGCAACTTTAAGATGATAGTGGATGAAAGAAACTGGTGGGTCAGTGTCATATCTCATTTTCCATGTCTAAAGCTTGATGGAAAAGTGAAAGCTCCAATGAGGTGAAGTGATTTTCAAAAGAGAAAAGGGCAATAATAAGTTATGGACCTTTAAGATTTATGAAGAACTATATATAATTCCTCATTTGATACTCATGAGAACCATGAAAAATGGGTGCTACGTGTATTATTACCCCCATTTTACTGATAGAGAAATTGAGATTCAGATTTTTGAAGTAACTTGTCTAGGGCCACACTGCCAATAGGTATGAGGTATGGGATTCAAAACTTGGTCTTCCCTATGACCATTTGTGTTCTTTGCACGATGCTATGCTGCATGTGAAAAGGATATAAGGAAGAAGATGGTCAAATGGAGAGTAAATACTGAGAATTTAAAAAAGAAAATCAGGAAAGTGTTCTAGAAAGAACAAATAGAGTTCCTTATATTTAGATTATAGGGTCTATTGTAGACCGTATAAAAATAGAAATTAACGGGCTTGGGGGCAATGAATTTAAGATGACTTCTAGAAGAAAACAAAATAAATGATGATAAAGCAGAGACTTCATAGCAAGGGACATATATCAAATAGGTGGTTAAAACTAATATGACAAGAAATAAATTCCTGATCAAGGAAAGGGTGTAGGGATGAAAAGATACAGCTGCAGTTAGTCAATCAATCCATTAATCTCACTCAAAAAGTACTTGTGAAATGTGTCCTATGCGCCAGGCATTGTGCTAAGGTTCTGAGGACAAAAAGGTGGTTGCTGCCCTCAATGAACTTGCATTCGATTGAGAACAACATGTAATAAGTTTATTAAAGCTTAAAACCGAACTAAGATTTTTGGGACACCCAATACAGGTATAGGTAGGTACAAATTATACCCAAGGGAAAAAAAAATACAAGGTCATTTTAAGTGGTGGCATCAGTAGTTAGGGGAAAAACATTGCATGTGGTCCTCAAGTGGAGCTTTGGAAGAAGCTAGGAATTCCAAGAGGTACAGATAAGAAATGATTACACAGGGATGGTCAGCCTTGCTGGTCATTAAATAAGTGCTTAATAAATCATTTTCCATGCCATTCCATTGAACATTTTATCCCGTTCCATTCTATTCTATTCCATTTTACTATATTTGAGACATGGGGAGAACAGCATGTGCGAAAGAATGGATAGAAGAGATGGAATGTAGCATGTGAGGTATGCAGTATACAGAATGTAGCATGAAGGCCAATTTGGCTTCACCAAAGAAAGCATGAAAGGGAACAATGTATAATAAACCTGAAGTAACCTGAGGCCAGCTTGTGAAGGGAATTAAGTATCAAACAGAGTAGTTTACATTTGATCCTAGAGGAGCCACTGAAATTGTTGAGCACAGAAAAGACTGGGTCAGTCTTGCAATTTGTATTTAAAACGTGTATTATTTATATTTAGCATTTTTCTTTTTACCTTTTGAGTTCCCTCCCTACCTTCCTTCACCTACTGAGAAAGCAAACAATAAAATACATGTGAAATCCTGCAAAACATTTCCATATTAAAATTTAAAAAAAATAAATTAAAAAAATGAATTATAATTAATTAAAAATTATTTTTTAATAAAAGCAGAAAAAAGCAAGAAAATTTTACATCCATTTGTACTTGGAGTCTGTCAGTTCTTTCTGGAGGTGGATAACATTTTTCATTATGAGTACTTTGGAATCATCTTGGATCATTGTATTGATTAGAGTAGCCAAGTCTTTCACCGTTGATCGTAGTGATAACATTGCTGTCACTATGCACAGTGATCTTCTGTTTTTTTCTCACTTCACTTTGTACCAGTTCGTGTAGCCTTTCCATGTGTTTTTCTGAAACCAATTCCCCAACCCCCTATTGTTTCTTATAGTACGATAGTACTCCATCACGAATGTGCCATAACTTGTTCAGCAGTTCTACAATTGATGAGCATTCCCTCAATTTCCAATCCTTAGTCACTACAAGAGAGCTGCTATAAAAATTTTTGTATATTTAGTCCCTTTTCTTTCCCTTTGATCTCTTTGAGGTAACAGATTTAGTAGTGGTATTGCCGGATTAATGGGTATGTACAGTTTTATAGCTCTTTGGGCACAATTCTAGATTGTTCTTCAGGATGATTGGACCAATTCGCTATTCCATCAGCAGTTCATTAATATACCTATTTTCCTTCATCTCTTCCAGCATTCATCATTTCTGATAGGTGTGAGATGGTACCTCAAATTTGTTTTAATTTGCCTTTCTCTAATCAATAGTGACTTAGAACAATTTTTATATGGCTATAAATAGATTTTATTTCTTCTTCTGAAAACTGTTCATATCCTTTGACTAATTATCAATTGGGTAATGGCTCTTATTTTTATAAATTTGACTAAATTCCCTAGACATTTGAGAAATGAAATCTTTATCAGAGAAACTTGCTGCGAAAGTTAGTTTACTTTTGACCGGTTGTCCAACCTGTTACCGTCTCTGGGCTGGGGGCACCTGAAGATGCTGCTGCTGCTGTTGCTGCTGTCATGGCTGCCTCCAAGGCCCACCACGGGTGCTCCAGGCCTGCTCCCATCTCAGTATTACAGATTTCTCCTGTGGACTCCTACATTGTCTTAGGCTGAATGTTTCCCTCTGAACTTTTGTTGGCTTTCCCCCAAAAAAATTTGATTTGAGGTGTTATTTTAAAGTTGGTTGTGGGGGGAAGGGATGTTGACAGAATTTAGTTGTGTCCCACCTAGTATTCCGCCATCTTCCAGACTTGTATTTCTGTAATACTATTTTGGAAGCTGGATGAACAATTGGATACAGTAGACTTAAAGAAGGGGGACCAGTTAGGGGAGTATTGCAATCATCCAAATAAGCGGTAATGAAGGCCGGAATTAAGATGGAGGTCATATCAGTGGAGAGCAGGAGAGGAAAATGAGAGACGTGGGGGAAGAACTAACAAGACTTGGAAATGGATTAGAAATGTGGCATGAGGGAAACTGAGGAGCTAAAGATAAATCTGAAGCTGTGAACCTGACTTACTGAAAGGACGGTACTACTTTCAACAGAAGTAGGGGAGTCTGGAAATAGATAGGCTTTGGAAAAAAAAATAATGAGTTCCCTTCTGAGCATGTTGAGTTTGAGATGCTTACAGGACGACCAGTTCAAAATGTTCAAAAGCAGTTGATGATATAGGACTAAAGCTTAGGAGAGAGATACATCATTGAAAATACTCTATAAAGAAAGACTTTAGGAGTTAGTTGGCCAAAATCATGGGAGTGTAATAGGGAAGGATTCAAGTGGGCAAACCAAAGTTACCTAGAAAGACTTTATGAATTCTTATTAAAAGAAAAAGAAAGAATGGTGATTTGGGGATGGCAAAAATTCAGGAGTCTATAAATGTCAGGAAAAGAACTCATCAGAAAAGTGAAATGAATTGTAGAAAAGAGAAAGGGTATAAGAGGTGAGAAGAAAAAATGAAAATTTGAAAATACACTCTAGATACTTTATTGGAAGAAGAAATGTATGTTCAATATGCAAATACTTTTAAAATGATTTTTAAAATTGTTGGGATTAAATGAGATTATATAGGTGAAAACACTTTAAAATAAAATGTTACACAATTCTTAATACTCTATTGTTCAGTCTGAGTAGAAAAACTTCATATAGGCAAAAATATTAATTTATTGGGTAAAGAAATAAGAATACTCATTAATTCATGTAAAAAGCATTTCATGATACCACATGAGTACAAACCACATCCTACTCCTCCTTTCCCATCTCCTTTTATCTCTAACTCCTATCACAAAAATCAAATCAATGTTACCATTCCTAGAAAGGTGACGTTGATCAATTGCCCTATGGTTCACATTACTATTCCTGTGATCAATTTCCCTGACCAAAACCCTGGTCACTACTACCATACGTATGTTATTTTCTTCCATTAAAATCCAAGCTCTTAAAAAAAATCCAAGTTCTTTTAGAACTGGAGTTCATGTGAGTTTTCTCTTCACATAACTAGCCCTTAGCATAATTTCAGGTGCCAGGTAAGCATTTAATAGATATCTTTTCATTTGTTTATTCCTTCATTCGTGAATGCCTGCCTGGTATCCATCTGGCTCACAGTTTTCTTTACCATTTCTTCCTCAACTCCTATAACCTTCATCTCCATCCCATGCTACCTACTTCATAGGGAGGCTACAGTTAGACCTTTATCATCACTCTAACTGTTCTATCTCTAAGATTCTGAATTCAAAAATTCCCCTCTTTAACAACGATCTTCTGTCCTTCCATCTCTGTAGCTTTTTTACTCATTTAATACCTATTCTTCACCTTTACCTTGACCTTAGGTCTCTTGTTTTTTCATTCTTCTCACAGTGGCTGTTCCAAATCTCTTCTCTCCTAAAGCTCCCAATTTGACCCCTAGATCCCATACTTTCTGTAAAGTATTTCTCCTCTTACTTTTAATGAATTTTCTTAGTGACTTTTCTGCGTTCCTCTAATCCCATCAAATTCTTCTTTTTGTTTTACACTTTAATACTAAAACTTCAATACACAATAAGAAAAGAAAAAGAAATATAAATTTAAACATTAAAACTTAAATACAAAATAAGAAAAAAAGATACATTTTGTACAGCAGAATGTAAGAGAGGATTCAAAATATATAACAAGAAATTTCCATTTCAAGAAAGCCTGTGTAATAAATACTACACATTGTACTGAGAGCTGTCCAAGGAAGCTCTTTGCTTCCTTTTAAGTTTTCCTTTGTTCTCTGCTGTGCACTTTCCCTCCTTCCTCCCCCCCCAGGCTACAAGTAAGTGTGGATATACTTGGCGTGTATACATATATATATATATGTATGTATATGTATATATATACATATATATGTATATATACACACATACATACATGTACATATGCACAAGTATATATACACACACATATATATAATATATATATATAAACATATACTTTCCTTAATGAATTCTACTCCTGATCTTTGTTTTTATGTTTGTTTATCTCTTATTTCCTGTACCTCATGACTCCTTTACTTTATTTTTACCTGCTACCTTGCCCTCCTCTTACTTAATGTAACCCCCTAAGGATCCTTCCCTTATTCTCACATTCCCATAAATCTGAACACCCTTCTATACTTCCCTTTGACATAAAAGGGAAGTTTGACATCAAACTCCTAACCTATCCTTTTTACTTTATTCAGGTCCCATAGTAAGAAAAAGTCCTTTCTTTGCTAAAAATAACTCTTCTACCTGGAACCTTGATCTCCTTCCTTCCTTTTCCCCTATAATTATGATTCTTCAAATCATAAGAGACAGAGAAAGGAGAATGGGCAGGAAGGAGCCACAGTGGCCTGGTGTAGTAGGAAGGCCGAATTTATGATCTCAAAAAAGATCATATATATATCTGAATGGTTCGAAATTGTTGGGTATATAGAATTCTCTAAGCAGAAGGCATCAAAAAATTTATTCAGGGCCCACAGCAACAAATTAGCGAACCAACCTCCCCATTCCAATATTGTGGTCACAAGCCTCCAGGCCCAGTAGGGCCGCCTCACAAGAGTAGCCAGGAGGCCACAGAAAAATAAGATGGCATAAATCATATTCACTGGCCTCAAGTCCTCCCTCGAACTCCTGGGTCCACACAGGTTGGCTCTGCTTCGGCTTTTTTCAGCTGTAGTTTCTTGCCTCTCCTCGCAGCCAAGCCTCTGGTGTTCTCCAGTCCCTCCTCAACAACCAGAGACCAGAGTCCAGAGACCACTGGTTCTCGAGTTGGCCCCTCTTAAGTCATCAGTCTATACCCACACAGGTTTCACACCTGATAGGGCTTTGGGCCTGGGGCTTAACATTTAACAGGTGAAAGTACTTTCACAGTAAACAAAAGCCAAACTCCTCAAGGGCACCCATTAAACTAAGCCCATTTTGCCTTACTGGCACACCTGGAAAGAAGATGATCAAAGGGCAGCATGGTAGGTCTGGGACTTACTAAAAGTAGCGAACTCTATCAGGAATTAGAAGGACATAGACCCAGGGCAGGACCTGGAAAACCTGTTACAGTATACTGGCACAGTATGGGGCAAAGGCATAGCAGGGTGATGTCTGGGTATCTCTATCCTTTCACCTGTTCACCTTCCACAGATTGCAGTAATCTTCCTAATGTACCACTATGATCCATCATTCTTTTCCTCAAAAACCTTCAAGGTTCCAATTACCTACTAAATCAAGCATAAACTACTCACCCTGGAATTTAAGGCCCTCCACAATCTGATTCAACTTACTTCTCCATATTTCTCTCATCCTATTTTTATCTTAACATGTTTTATGTCAAGCCAGTTTGACTCTTCTTTATACCCCATTGTCCTCTATTTCTGTGTTTGATCACACCCTCCCTAGAATGAACTCCTATTTTTCTCCATATAACTCTATTTTTATTTTTAAGAAAGATTTTGTTTTATTTTTAATTTGTGGAATAAAACAAGCATTTGCACAACATAGGACAATAAAAATATGATTGGACACAAAATTCCAAATCTATTAGGTACAGCTTGACATTACTTTCAAATATACAAAATTACTGTGGAAATTTTTTTCTCTCCTCCCCTCACCCTAGAGATGACTACCATTAGACACAAATAGTTATATACGTAAAATTATTCTATATATACTTTTACTTAGTGCTTTCTCTGGGTGCAGATCACATTTTTCTTAATATGTTCTTTACAGTTAATTTGGGCATTTATAATAGACAAAGATAACTTATTCGCTCAAAGTTGTTCTAAAACAATATTGCTGTTAACGTATACAATGTTCTCTTGGTTCTGCTCATTTTACCCTTCATTATTTCGTGCAAGACTTTCTATGTTTTTCTAAGACCATTGAGCTCATCATTTCTTATCACACAATAGTATTCCATCACAATCATATACCACAGCTTGTTTAGCCATTCTCCAATTCATTTCCCGTTCAGAAAGTTATGTAGTTGTGAATTTCCTTCCATTTTATTTTTACTCACTATTTTCCTTCTCAGCCTCTCTTTTCATCTTATCCCTGTTACCTTATCTTCTCCCCTCACTCTCTTATTCCTTACTAGACCCTCCTATTCCATATAACTTCAATTCATTCCATTCAAGACCCAACTCAGGTACCACCTTCTCCACAGAATTTTCCCTCACCTTCCCTTCTGTCCCAGGTGAAAGCGAGCTCCGTTGACTCAAACCCTTCAGATCTCTGCCTGTTTCTTTCCTTTGTACTATCTCATTCTCTCTCCTTTTAGAGTTGTATACCCTTCTCCCTCATCATTAACTCTTTGAGTTCAAGGCCTTTATTTTTATTTATTTATTTTTGGCGAGGCAATCAGGGTTAAGTGACTTGCTCAGAGTCAGGAAGCTAGTAAGTGTCCAGTGACTGTGGTCAAATTTGAACTCGGGTCCTCCTTACTCATTTCTTTGTATCCCTAGTGTTCAGAGCTTAACAAGAAACTTAGCACATTTATTGAATTGCTGCTAGAAAGTGACTTCAGTGTTTTGTGTACTATGATTCTGAATTCAATTCAGCAAACATTTTCTGTGGCTGTTGTGAATATGTGAATTCATCAATGAATGAAAAAAAATTTGATGCTTATTATGTACAAAGCACCGGTGATGCAAATGGAAAACGAAGACATTCCCTGCAATCCGGGAACTTGCATTCTAATAGGGGTAGATAGCACACATTGGAGGGTTCAGCTGAAGGTCAAATGGAAAGGGCTAGCGGTCCTTTGGGCACAGCTAAGGAGAAGCCTACTATGTGCACAGCACTGTGCTAGGCACTGGGGATACACAAACAAAAAAAAATGAAACAACACTTCCCTGAAGGAATTTACATTTTCTTAGCCTTAAGGTTATCATTCCTTTTTACCTTATCAAGCTAATAATTTCCCTAGAGGAAAAAATGATGAATATTTTAGTTGTCCCAGTTGCTAAGGATTTTATTCAATTTTCAGTGAATTTCTACCCAATGACATCAGGTAAAATCTGTGCCAGAATCAGCTCTGTAAGGGTAGAGGCAACATTCTTATGTGCTTCATAACACTTAGTATGGCAGCTTGAACACAATAGGTGTTCACTAAGTGTTTGATAACTGACTGAATCAATGGATTCTGTGATAGTATAAAGAAAGGCTCTATTAGTGGCCTGATACCCATGTGATGACTGTGCTCTTTCTTATTTTGCATCTCAATCTTTTGGGGCCAGGACACAGCAATATTCTCACAAGGGGAACAAAAAATCCCAACCCAGAATGAATACCCAAGCTCAAGATGGGACAAAATATACAAAAACAATGTAAGGGTATTGTCCTGTATCCTACTAGAAGTCATCCACTGCAAAGCAAAAAAAAAAAATAGGTAATTACATTTCATACAGTATGACTGTTTTACTTTTGGTGGAAGTTGCTGGTCATTAACTCAATGGAGAGAAATTTTGTGAAGATTTATTTGTGGAGGGTAGGAGTGGTGATGGAGAAGAAGGCAGTGGGGGAAGGGAAAGGGAAATAATTCTCTTCCCTACAGAAGACGAAAAGCCCCATAGTTACTAGCATCTCATATGCACCTTACCCTGATTGAACAGACCAGCCTAGGTGTGTAGCCACGAATCAGAGAGAGGCAGAGGCAGGAAGAACATTGATATAGAAATTCTGCCAATGCTTAATTAAACTCCCCAATCATGAACATTTGATATGCAACAAATCAATGCATATTTTTTTTAAGCTGCTGCTTTACTAGGCCATTCATCCATGGTGGCCAAGTAATTCTTTGTTTGCAAACTTGGCTTCCTCAGATGCTCCAGAAGGGCCCTTTCCCAGCTCTGGGGCTTAGGAGAGAACCTTATTGCATCCTGAGCCAAGGCTGGCACACAAAGAGCAAAGAATAGGAGTAGAATTGTTAGAATGAACTGTGACTAAAGATTATTAGGTTTTAGTAGATGGCCTCTGAAGTCTCTTCCAGCTTTGAGGTGCTGGGATTTTGTGATGCTATAGAATGAGGGGAGCACAAATAACTGATGCCAAGGGAAGGATTTTTACAGCATGATTAAACATTCTCAGATTTTGAATTTTGTCTTTTATATATTCACGTAGCTGTTTCATGACCCTCTACTACATTTGTCAAAGAGATTACTCTCATAAGATATCAGCTGTTTGAATAAATGAATTAAAAAGCATTTATTAAGCTCCCATCAAATGTCAGATACTGTGTGTGTGTGTGTCCAGAGATGGAGTACAAATACAAAGGAAGTAAGTTTCTACCCTCAAGCAAGGGTCTGAAAATAGTGTCTATGAACTTTAAATATATCTATATAGGCACACACACATATACACACATATAACTATATTTCAATATAATTGTTTTTTTGGTAATCCTACATATTTTATTTTTCACATTTAAAAACATTATTCTGAAAAAGGGTTCAGAGATGTTGCCAGACTGACAAATGGGTCCATGAAAGCAAAACAGAGACAATATATATAAGTAATAGAAGAGAGTTTTGGTCTGGTGAGTCACAGGGATTGTGATCAGAGTTAAAGGGAAGTTGTTTAACATACTTTTTCTAGGGGCAATTGTAACATTAATTTGCCTACTGTTCCCGGCCTGAGCAAAAAGAAGAACAGGTGGATGGTACATATGTTATTTTGGGGAAGATGCCAAGGTGTTAAAGTAGGTCTTAGTTTCTTCCTGATGGATGACTGATTGGGTTGTGAAGCATGGTCTGAGTCCAGTTAGATAAAGTGGGCGTGGCAGGAACAATAGCCTAACCCAGGGGTGGGGAACTACAGCCTGGAGGCCACATGTGGCCCTCTAGGTCCTCAAGTTTGGCCCTTTGACTGAACCTAAAGGGCCACATGTGGCCTCAAGGCCACAGGTTCCCCACCCCTGGCTAACCCTTACATCCATGCAAGTGAGACTAGGTTTTTCTTAATAGATATTGAGACCATCATTGAGACTTGGTTGTTAGAGATATTGATATCATCATTGGTACTTAGTTGCTTCAGGGGAACCAAAGGTTCACAATGTTGACATCACTTTCTGGTTGCATGAGTACCAAGCACCCACGAGAAGTTCCAGGGGTGACCTGATGCTTGGTTGGTAGATCCCAACGGGCATCTCAAAGCAACTTTACCCAGCTGAATCAACTCGAGGTGTCTTCAATGCCTATCTTTGTTTAATATTCATTTTTTGCAATGGCTAAGTAAATTTCCTTTTGTTAACTGTTGAATGACTTCATTTTGTTCCAATGTCAAATATAAACTACTAGGGGATTTTGGCTTAACAATCAGACTCATCCCAGAACAGTAGGTTAGGTGAGTTTGCAGCTCTAACTCACTTATTCACTAATCATGACAGTTCATCTTCCTGAGGAGTTCCAAAGTTGAGAGTATTAACTCTGCCTGGGGAGGCAGGCATAATCACTGGGAGTAAGGTCCAGAAGGGCATGTGACTATTCTAGGAGGATAGCATAATGAGTTATTTTACTTTTAATTCATATTTTAAATCTTTGAATTTTTAGTAAATTCAGAAATATTATCACTTTTCTCCTTCCATATAAGAAAACGAAATTGAGAGCCATAGTATTGAGAGAAATGATTATTAAATAAATAATTATTAACAATGGGGAGACCGAGGATTTTTTTCTTTTCTCATTTGGAGATTAGGTCAAAGCTTAGTTCTCTGAAGAGCAGGGCTGACGATGAGATGAAATCTTGGAGCTGTTGCTCCACCCAACTAGAAAACCTTACAAAGAATTTAAGCTGAAGTGAATTTGGCCCATTGCTGTCCATTCAGGCAGGCTACATTGCCTAAGGCTGGGGGTGATCTGACTTGAAATGGTTTCTCTTTGTCCCTGAGTGGCATGATCAATCACATCCCAGCACCCCTTCATTAGAATAGGCCTACCTCTCATTATAATATTCATTCTCTCATTTCCTGTGAAACTGTTAGAGATGATTGCCACTCTCAGGAACACCCACTCTTCCAAGGACATATAAGTGTTGAGTGAGTTCCATGAGGAGTCTTTGGCATTTGAGAGTGCCACTGAACCCTTTTATTAATTATTGCTGGCATGATTAATAAAATGATTAATTACCCAGAAACTGTCTCTCAAACTTTTTATACATCACATTATAGAATCTACATAGTAAATAATAGATATGAGAAGCCAACCAAAATACTGTAGCTTTCATTAAAAATATTCAACAACAAAGACATCAGCAGGAGTGTATGAGTGAGTGTGTGTGTGTGTATGTGTGTGTGTGTGTGCAGGGGGAAGGGGGATGATGGAAGATGGAATAAAATTGTTTTTGTTTTCTCGTTTCAGTTGCATCTGACCCTTCGTGATCCCATTTGGGGTTTTCTTGGTAAAGATGTTTGAGTGGTTTGCCATTTCCTTCTCCAATCTATTTTTCAGATGAGGAAACTGAGGCGAACAGGGTTAAGTGACTGATCAATGTCCCATAGCTAGCAAGTATCTAAGGTCAGATTTGAACTCAGGAGATTAGACTTTCTGACTCCAGGTCTGGCACTGTGCCACCTAGCTGCTCTAGAATAGGATATATATTGATTTAAGAATAATCACTTTATTTTTCTAGGCCTTAGTTTCTTTATTTGCAATTGATGACATGGGATTAGAATGTCTTCTTATAGTTCTAAATTTTGTGATTCTGTGATTTTATGACTAAGTAGTGGAATATCTGACTCTTTTCTCTCCTTCACCCCCAATATCCATTCTTTTGTCAAGTACTATTACTTAGATTCCTACTATGTGACTCCCTTCTCCTTTCTCCACTTCTGTCCTCTCCTCTCACATGGCCACCAACTTGGTACAAACGGTCATAGCTTCTCACCTAGACATTCATAGCAGGCTCCCAACCAGACTTCCTGTCTCTAGTCTCCCACTTCTCCAATGCATACTGCATATAGTTGCCAAAATAATATCCCTAGGATAGAAGCCTGATCATATTACTCTCCTCTCTGTAATCTTCAATAACTCCCTACAGTGTCTGGGGTAAAATATGAAAATTTTCACAGGGCATTTAAGGCCTTCCACAATCTACTTTTCCAGCCTTGTTTCACATTCTTTTCATTATTTCTTTTTATTTTCCATCAAAACAACACTATTTCTTGTAACTAGTCCTTTTCTTTCCACCTAAGTATACTGTCACTGACCTAGGATGCACTGACTCCTCACTGCCCTCCACTAAAAGAATTCTCGTAGCCCAGATTGGGTACTATCTCTTTGGTGAAGACCTTCCTGCCTGGAGGATAGGCTTCCACCCATTCGGTTAAGTGATCTGCTATTACTAGTAAATGTGTAAGTCTCCCTCTCAGTGGCATTTCAGTGAAATCCACCTGAATACTTTGGAAGGGTCTTAATGAGATTTCTCTCCCTCCCTTTATTTGTTTCCTTGGGACTTTCTTATTAACCTTCTGGCACATCACATATCTTTTCCTACCTGGAAGTGTTCTCTTCACATTTTCTTATAACATTTTGCCTTTGTTTCCATCATACTCTATGTCATATCATATATATTTGTGTGCAAGTCATATACCCCTCTAGTAGATTTGAAAGCCTTAGAGCTTTGCCTAACACCTACCATGATGCCTGGCACATAGAAAGTGCTTAATAAAGATTTGTGAATTGAATTTCTAAATTTTCAAAAAATATTTATAAAAGTGAAGTGGGAAGTATGTAGAATTTTGATTTGGAAGATCTGGGTTCGAATCTCAACTCTGCCATTTATTACCTGTATGGCATTGGGGAAGTTATTTAACATCTCTAGATTTCAACTTCCTCATCTCTAAAATGAGGATATTAGATTATATGACTTCTAAGTCTCTTTCATCTCTAAATCTATGATCCCATAAAGGAGAAAAGAATATTTGTTTTATTATTGATGAATAATCAGTGCTATAATATTGAAAATGATATATGATAATGATATATTTTATCATGATAATAATAATGATATTAGTATCAATACATATTGATGTTTTTAAAAAGCCTTTTTAATTTGAAAATCATCAACATACATAAACATTTCCATACATAAAGAAAACCAGAAGATGGAATTATTATTGGAATTGTTATTGATAATTTTCACGAATTTTAAAAGGATGTCAAACCCAAGGAGGGTTGAGCATGTTTGGGAGTATTTATGAGCCTACTCCAGTGAGTTTCTAATTTGCTGTGCATTCTTTATTTAAATGCTATACAGAGATTTAGATCCTTAGACCAAATCTTTATAAGTAGCAGGACTGGACATGATAAAGTTTTTATTAGTCTGCTTTTCCAGAGCTCATTAAAATAGTCTATGGCTATTTGAATGGTTGTTATACATATTCACACTCTTAAATCAGCCTTTTGAATCTTGAGTTTCATTTCGGATATCCAAACTGATTTCTTACGTTCAAAATCCATGCCCTCCCAGGAACCATGTTCCTAGGGTCTTGAAACAACATAGGAATCTTTCTTAGAAGATGAGAAGACCATCTGAAGTTCCTGCTGTGCTGTGTTCAACTAATGTGTTAGTTTGATTGTAAAAAAAAAAAATTTAAAAATAGAGAAAAAATCAAGGGAAAGGCAATATTTCTATATTGTTTTTATAAATTTTTTGACTGAGAAATTATCATGAAGGAATTTTTCCCTCTGTATTTAGATAATCTATTGACATTTAATGTATCACAATTATTGTTTGATAAGAATTATTTGATGTTTAAGAAGGTTTGAAAAAGTTTAAAGACCTTCTTGAAAGTGTTATTCTTTTGAGATAGGCCTAAAGGTTGAAGTTCAGCTTTAAGTTCATTTCTCTAGAGACTGATCTTTTAGATTGGTAATTCACTTAAAATCTCAATGTCCCAGTTCACTCTCGAATATTTTAAGTTGTAGATGAGTCAGAAGTTTCCACATGGGGAGTTCCTTGCACAGATGAAATCAAAATTCTGGGCAATCTCCTCTTCCCCCCTCCCAACTCCACCCCTCCAAACACACAAAAGGATTCATTGCCTGCAATTTCAATTGCATTATTTGATTTAAAGCATCTTTTTCCCCCTACTCCCCATGGAAAATTAATGCATATTGGAACACAGAGTAGTGAAGGGAAGTAATATGATACAAAACTTGGAAGTGTGGTTACAAAGTTTGTGGTCTTGGGAATGCCTACTTTATTAATAAATAGATTTCTCTGTATCCTCAAATGTTTAACCAATATTTCTTTCTTCCTCTTCTTTTAAAAGAAATTGATCTGGGTATTGCCCCTACATCCTTTGACTCACAAGATGAGATGGAAAGGTGACCATGCCCTTTTCTCCCTTATGCCACTTTCACTCTCTCCTTCTGCCATCATCCCTCAAAAACTGTTCTCATTTCAAGGTATCTCAGTTCATCTTCCCCTTTCCTTCTTCTCCTCATCCTTGTTGCTATCATGAGCTGACTCCCAGGTGGTTCACCCAACCTTTGAATTGACTTAAGTAACTGAATCATTGCCTTCACCTCAATCTACCCTGTCATCAGTCAATCACTAAACATTTATTAAGCATGTGTGTGCTAGGCACTATGCTAAGTGCTAGGTATACAAAAAATGGGGCAAAGACAGTAAGAGCTTACAATCTAATGGGGAGACAATATGCAAAAAAAATATATGCAAAGCAAGCTGTATACAGGATAAATAGGGAATAATTAACAGAAGGAAGGCATTAGAATTAAGAGAAGCTGGGAAAGGCTTCCACTAAAAGATGGGATTTTAATTGTCACTTAAAGGAAGCCGGGGAAGTCAGTAGGCAGAGTTGAGAAGAGAGAGCATTTCAGACATGGGAACAACCAGACAAAATGTCCAGAGCTTAGAAATCAAATATATTGTCCATGGAACAACCAGGAGGCCAGTGTCACTGGATTAAAGAGTACACAAAGGAGCGTAAAGTACAGGAAGACTAGAAAGAGACAAGGGTTAGACTCTAAAGTATTTGAATGTCCAACAGAACACTTTGTGTTTCATTGTGGTTGCAATAGGGGGCCACTGTACTTTTATGAGTAGAGAAATGGCATGCCGACAAGCCCTCTAACCATAATTCCTCAACTTTTTTCTCCACCCCACTGCAGCAAACATGCCACCGTTGCAACAGTATTAGACTCGACCATCTTTTCAAATTGTACCAGCTCAGAGACCTCGAATTATGGAATTCCATCCTCTGATCATAGCTGATTTATTCTTCTACCTCTTCCATTCTCTAACTTGCACTAACACTACTCTTTGCTATTATTCTGACCTTTGGTCCTTTGAACTTTCTCACTTCTCCCAGTTCACCTCAGCCTGGCTCTACTTGCCTTTATACCCAGACTTGACAGCAATGTTTGCCACATGGATGTTTCGCTATGACTCTAGAATCTGGTGATCTCTCCCACCCTCAACCTTTTGTGGTTCCTGAATTATAAATTCACAATCCTGGATAAATCGTACATTATAATTCTCTATTTCTGTCATAGGCTACTTCACATTGTGGATATAGTCGTAGATTGAGTTGAAATCATCCACTACAAATTTATGACACATCATCTTAGCTGGGTCCTTGATGTAATTTGACAATCTTTCTAGTCTTCCCCTGACTAATTCCTGACCAAAGACTTTGCTAAACTTTCTCTTCTCTTGATACCAACTGCATGATTACCCTACACATCTGCAGCATAGAGAAGAGAAGACTGAGGCGGTCTGAAGAGAAAACTTTCAGTTCCTTCCTCTATTTCTCAGAATTCTGACACATCGTCATGCTCTCTCTCCTCCTTCCCTCCAGTCGCAGAAACAGAGCTATCATCTACTCTTAATTAAGTTAAATCTCTCTATTTGTGCTCTTGATTCCAATCCTTCTCACTTATTCCAGGTCTTTCCTAGCTCCACCTCTCATTATTTATATCCCCTCTATTTCCAAACTCTCTTTCTTTTTACTACTGGCTCCTTCCCATCTACCCATAACCACCTTCAGGTGTAACTTTCCCTTGACCCTTTTATTCTATCTAGCTACCGTCCCATCTCTACTCTCACTTTCACAAACAATCTTCTTGAAAAAGTTGTCCATTCTGAATGAATCCAGTTTTCTTCTTTCTGGGCCTCTTGTAATTTGGCTTCACCCTCTCTTCCCCAAATATACTTATTTATCACCTCTTTAGAACGCACTCTTCCAATTCATACTGGAATGATGTTAGGCCCCCAGATGTCAGATGCTACTCCTGTTCCCTGCAGGGATTCAGAAGTAACTCCAAGGCACCACAGGTTTTAATATCATCACTCACAAGGTTCTATCTGGTGTATTTTCTCTTCCTAAGAGCAATCGACCAATTGATAACAATCGTTTTTTATAAAAGCGTATTTATTAAGAAAGCATAGCAAGGACAGAAGTTATAAAATATCTTACAAAGGGCACAGTATCTCCTCTGTGTGCACTCATTGCCTGGAGAAAGCAGGTTCTGATTTAAGTACAAAGGTATTGAGGCACACTCATAGGGGACACATAGAACCAAGATGCACCTTCTACCCTGGGAGTTCTTTTTGTCCTTCATTGAGTCCACAGCAAGCTCGTTTTGGGGAGAGGTTTTAGTAGTTGATGAATTTTCCCCTAACTTAGCCGGGCAGACTCCTTCTAGGATGTGGTGTCTTGGCAGACTCATCCATCCATCCATTCCTG
>CM053627.1:131378203-131407935 GCA_028646595.1 Phalanger gymnotis
CTTCTGGTACATACTAGATCCTCCTTAGGGAGCAACTAGGTGACTCAGTGAATAGAGAGCTGAGCCTGGAGTCAGGAAGACCTGAGTGCAAATCTAGCTTCAGACACTTACTAGCTATGTGACCCTGGATAAGTCACTTAACCTCTGTTTGCTTTACAACACAGGAAATGGCAAACTGCTCCAGTATCTTTGTCAAGAAAACCTCTTGAACAGTATGGTCTACAGGGTCACAAAGGGTTGGATGAGACTGAATGACTGCACAACAACAGATGCTTACTAAAGGTTTATTTTTAATTGGGTGATTGGTTTATTACTTTTCTTTTTCCTTTTTTTTTTAGGATCTCTCGGTGCTTAGCACAGTGCTTGGAACAAACTAGGAATTCAGTAAGTAATTACTGACAGATTATTTTAAAGTTAAATTTATTTTTAAAAATTAATAAGCATCTATTTATTGAGCAGTCATTTAATGTCTCTCAGCCTCAGTCTCCTCGTCTGTATAGTGGGGATGATAACACAACAGGGGGACCAAATGAGATAACATATGTAAAGTGCTTCACAAACCTTTAAGGACCACATGAGTGCTGGTAATAATGGTGGTGATTATAATAATAATTTGTCATTTCATTTGAAATAAAAGGAATTAGTAGTGATATATTATAAATGTTTCCTATTTGTACATATGTATGTTTTCAGACTTTTGATGACTCTGTCTAAAGACTGTCCATTCTAAATCAGGGGAAGTGAATGTCTGGGGGTTTCCAGGAAGGTTCACACAGAATTAGAGATTTAGACTGGATAGAACCTCTGCGGTCAGGAAGTCTGACTCCCTCATTTTATAGTTGAAGAAACAGGGAACCAGAATAATTGAGTGATTAGCCTAGGGAGACAGATCTTTAGTGCCCAAGTTAGGCCTTCCTGACTTCAAGTCTAGTGTCTATCCACTATGCCACCAAACAAGATAATTAAAACAGTAACATTTTCTTCCTCTTCCTACTAATAAAGCAAAAAAAAAAAGCAAAATAAAACAAAACACTAGAAATGAGAACAAACAGTAGCATACCCAGTGACTCTGCCTTTGAACTATTTGAATGTAACTTGTTACACCCTTCGGATATTGTCATTCTCACTGGAGGAGATTTTTGGTTGTTGGGGACACGTAGCTGTTTGAGTTCAGCTTGTTCCTTTCCCAAGACCTAGAGGGAGAAGCCAGACTAATATTCTTCTTCTTGCTGGAATGTCACGAGGGTTGTCCTGCCAGCAAACTGCGGCCACAAAGAGCTTGGGGAGGGGGAGGAAGAGGGGGTGGTGGAAGAAGGAAAGGGCCCCATTCCAGGCCTGAAATTCTGGAAGTCTCTGATTCCCCGAGATTTCTCGGTGCTGGGCTCCCCCAGATCTACAGACCATCTCGTGGCAGTGAATGCTGGGGCCTGTGGCGAGTGTCACCGCCTAGAGCAGGCGCTGGGAGAGTCCCAGTCAGGCCTCCAAGTCGACAGATGGTATTTCTTCTGCATTTGTGTGTGGTGGGGAGGTGGGGGTGGGGTGGAAACAATAAGCGGCAGTAGCCACTTGACAGGCTCCCTGCTGCCAAGAATCTGTGTGACCAGCGCTCTCAGCCATCTGGAGAACCTCAGTATGTTGACAATGTCCCAGCCTCCGTCAGTGCTTTCTGTGACATTGCTTGGGGATCCCCTTTCCCCAGGGAAAAAGGAGAGTTAAAAGGATATCTATCTGATGATATTTAGAACTGAAAAAGAATTTAGAGACTGTCTAGTCCAACCTCTCCCTCATTTTAAAGATGAGGAAAGTGTGACTTAGCTAAGGTCTCACAGGTTGTAAATCATAGAGGTAGAATTTGAACCCAGGTCTTCTGGCTCCAAATTCAATTCTCTTCCCACTCTACTTCGCTGTCTCTGTGAGGTGCCTTGGTGGCCCACATGCCCTGTGGGAAAGTGAGTCACCTTGCAATGTCTTACCCATTTTTATTTTTTGAGGAAGATCAGGTCAGTGGATGTGGTCGCTAGCTGAATCTAGAGGCCAGGGGTTGGATGGAAGGAGTTTGGAATTGTAGAAGAGAGAAAGCTAACAAGTACCCTCTTTCCCACGACCTTCTCTATACAGTTCAGTGAGGAAAAATGCCTATGAAGTACCCTGGGGACTTAGTTCAGAGACCACAGGGGTATATATTATAAACACATGTGTAGACCACTTAATTAAACACATAGCAAGTTTACAGCTGGTAAGATTGTGCATGTTTTTGAGAAAATGTATTTTCAATGTGTGAAAACAATTACACTCGATTTTTCATTTAACATTTTAAAAGCCTGGATTTTTCTGGCTTGACATTTCTTCTCCCCACCTACCTACCGTTGCCACAATTTTAGCTGGAACGAATTCATCAGAACACTTACGTAGGCACAAGGTGCAAATTTACATACATTCTCATTGGTTCTTTACACAGCAATCCTTTGAGAGGGGCAGCGCATGTATTATTATCCCCATTTTATTCATGAGGAAACTGAGTCTGAATGGTTGTGCATTGTCCATGCACATAGCTAGTTCGTAGACTTTCAGTAAAATGTTGATTCATTTCTACCACTTACTAGAAACCAAATCTACAGATTCTGAATCTAGCATTTTTCCCCTACTCAATTAGCTGTTAGGCGGCTAGGTGGCACAGTGAATAAAGCACTTAATCTGGTGTCGAGAAGACTTGAGTTCAAATCCAACCTATCTCAGTTTCTTCATCTGAAAAATGGGGATAGTGTTAGCACCTACCTCAAATAAATGAGGTAACTTATGTAAAGCACCTCGTAAACCTTAAAGCACTAAATAAATGGTAGCTGTCATTCTTAAATGTACTTTTAAATGTGTCAGCTTTCGGGGGAGGAAAGGGAAAGGGAATATAGCCTGTTACTAGAACAATTAAATAGCTGCGGTTGTCATCGTCATCAGTGGGAGGCAGCATGGGTCAATGGAAACAGTGCTGGATTTAGACTCAAAAGACCTGGATTCGAATCCCAGCTCTGTCACTTACAATATGTTTGACCTTTGGCGAGTAATTTTACCTTTCTGAGCTCATCTCTAAAATGAGAATGTTGGACTAGATGGTCTCTAAAGTACTTTCCAACCTTAAATCTAAGATCCTTCAGCCTTCATCTCCATCATAAGGTGAAAGCATTTATTAAGTACCTACACCAATCACTCAACAAGCATTTACTAAGCACTTACTGTTTCTGTGCTAAGTCATGGGGATACAACAACAAACAGAAATGGTCCCTGCCTCGAAGGAGTATATTCTGATGGGAGTGGGATACTGTGTCATGCACAATCCCTATCCTCTAAGAATTTCCAACCTAAAACACCTTGATGAGGACCTGCTTGAATCTCAAACATCACTTTGACAGGGATATTGTGTCCTTATTAGTCTCAAATTAAATAAAGTCTGATAACATCTCTTTTTTCTGGCAGAGACATGAAAGAATTAGGTAATCTGGCTAACTGAATTTTCCAGATAATTTTAGAATCATTTTGAGGGACAAAACATTAATATTTTAACCGTGTTTGATAGAAATGTTTCTAAAATGCGTTATGTGGGGCAGCTACATGGTGCAATGGATACAGCACTGGCACTAGGGAGGACCTGAGTTCAAATTTGACGTCAGACACTTACCAGATGTGTGACACTGGGCAAGTCTCCTAACCCCTATTGCCTTTCTCCCCAAAATAAAATGCATTATATACAACTTCCTATTGTTAAATACTCATAGAATCATGAATTTTGAATCTAAAAGGGACCTCAGAGATCATCTAATTGAATCCCCTCATTTTGCAGATAGATAAAGTGAGATCTTTAGATGTTAATTGCCCAAGGGCAGACAGCTAGCTAGGGGCAGTCAGATTTTAAAAAACAGGTCCTGCCATTCTAAATTCAATACTCTTTTCACTGGAGCAGAGTCAACATGGTATAGTTGATAGAGAATTTGAAGGTGAGTCAGAAAGACCTTGGTTCAAGTCCCACATGCTGGCAGTTGCCTTCCTATTACCTATCAAATTCCTGCTTACAAAAGGAAGCCTAATATTTTACCTCTGTGCAAAGTCAACACTGATTAGCTATGTCAGGACTTTTTAGTATTCATTCAATAGCTATTTATTAAATTATTGGCTATATGGAAAATGGGAGATAATATAACCTAAGGCAGGGGTTGTCAAATTTGGCCTAAAGGCTCGTAGTTTGCCAACGTTTGGCCTGATGGATAAAAGTGACTTTCAAGCCATAGGTTCAGGTCTTGCCCCTGACACATACTGGCTATGTGACCCTGAGCAAGAAATGTAACCTCTCTGTCTGAGGCAATTCCCTTCTGACAGTGGTTCTTGAAGTATGGTCCAAGGACTCCTAGGAGTCCATGAGATCGAAACTATTTCCGTAAGAATACTGGTGTTTTAGTTTCTAATGTGGTAAATAGTGATAGATACAATCCACATAAACAAAAGCTTTTTCAGTGGGAGGAGGAAGGGTCAATGATTTTTGAGATTGTAAAAGCATCCAGAGACAAAAAAGTTTAGGAAGTGCTTTTCCAAAGGTATAAGTTACAGAGAAACTACTTGCTGGTATTTATTGGTAGAGAGAGTTCCTTATACCAATGAAACCGCAGTTCCATTTTCCCATCCTTTGCTTATTCATCGAATAAGTATATATTACATACCTGCTGTGTACCAATCTAGGCAGGGGATTCCTAGACAAGACAAAATATCCCCTGCCCTTAGGGAGCTTATATGCTATTGAAGGCAAACAAATATACCCAGATAAGTCATTGGAAAATACGTATAGAACAAATACATAGTCATTTCAAGGTGGTTCAAGGTGGGGAAGGCAAAATGGGGGGAATGGGAAGGGTACTGTGTTGGGCATAGCACCTGAGGGGAGCCTTGAATAAAGGTCATGGATTCTAAGAGGTCAAGGTGATGAGGAAACACTTCTCATGCGTGAAGGAAGAGAGCCTATGCCAAAGCATGAAATGGGAAGCAAATTAGAATGTCTTGTACAGCAAGCAGGCCAGTTGGGCAAGAATATGGCATGTCTGAAGAGGAAAGTGTGAAATTGTCCTGCAAGTTAGGCTGGACCAAGATTGTGGAGTCTTTAAATGCCTAACAGTGGAATTTGTATTTTATTTGAGAGATAATAGGGGGTCACTGAAGTTTCCTAAAGAAGGGAGTGATGTGGTCAGTGCATTAGGAAAAATCAACTTATAAGCTAAATGGAAGTTTTTTTAGGAAGGGAAACTACTGAAATCAGGGAGATAGATTAGGAGGCTGTTGCAGTTTGCCCAGTTCAGAGGACTTGGGCTAGGGTGGTAGCTCTGGGTGTAGAAAGAAGGGGAAAAGATGGGCGTGAAAGGTGTTGAGGAGGTAGGATTGGCAGGATGGCTACTTATTAGATATGGAACAATTTGGTGATTGAAGTGTCCAGGATCATAGACCTTCAAAGGACCTTAAAATTATCTAGCCTAACGAGTCTATTGTACTGATGAGAAAACTGATATTTCTGTCACTTTCAAGACTTTTCTCCACTGATCACACTGTCTCCTCCCTGTCGTCTTCAATCTATGTAACTCTCCTGGCTTCTCCTTAGCCTACATCCATGTTAGGTCTCCATCATTTGAAATGGAGGTGAAATAGCTTGTTAGAGATTTGAGCTCAGGTCCTCTGAATTAAAAGTGAGGCCCTGTGCCTCCAAAGTGAACACTTTCCACCGTAATACACTGACTTACTTCTTCAGTGTCAGGTGAACCTGTGTCGTTGATGTTCCCTTGATAGGAATAAGGAAGTCCAGAAGAGGTGTGGGGGTGGGGAAAGATAATGAGTTCCCTTTTACACTTGTTGAATTTGAAATGCCTGTGGGACATCCAGTTGGAAGTGTCCAATGGACAGTTTTTGATGCATTACAGAAGCTTAGGAGAGACACTAGGAAGGCATATGTAGATCTAAAAGTCATCTGCCTGGAGAGGACAATTGAATGCAAGAAATGGGTGGTGATGTCTCAAAAAAACAGAAAAGAGAGGAAAGGAGAGGGCTAAGGACATTGGGTGATATTTTCAGTCAACAGATGGGACATGGATAATGGTGCCACCAAAATAATGGAGGACCAGTAGAACAAACAAGTAGGAGGAGAACCAAGAATTAACAGTGCTACCACGATGCAGAAAGAAAAAGATATCTGGAAGAAGAGGGTAGTCAACAGAGTCAAATACCACAGAGAGGTCAAGAAGGGTGAGGGCTGAGAAAAAGCCATTAGATTCAGCAATTAAAAGGTCATTGCTAACTTTCCTGAAAGAAGTTTCAGTTGAGTGGTGAAATCGAAAGTCAGAGAGACAGATAGGCAGGCAGATATACAAGAATAGAGAGAAGGGGAGGAGAGGGAGGGAGGGGAAGGGAGAGGGAGAGAGAGACACACAGACAGACAGACAGACGAAGAGACAGAGACATAGAGACAGAGCGAGAGCAGAGTAGGTGTTGAATACTAAGTAGTGAGTTTTAGGAAGGAAGGGTGTTTGAGTGGTCTATCAGAATCTTTTTTTTTAAGTTGCACAGGGAGTAGGTTCTGGGGTAAGTGAGGCAGGGAATCTGTGCCTATAGAGTGAAATGAGTATTTCAGGTATTGTGATGTGAAGTTCTTGTAAAATGTCAAAACTTGATTGGCACAGCTCTGAGTTTGCAGCAGAATCTGCTTCGCAAAGAGAATGGTTGGGACTAAACTAATGGACCCAGGGTTTAGATATAATGGCAAGTGGGAAGTGCTTATGAGTGTGAAGTTGAGGGGAAGGAAGATGATCATCACCTCACCTTCCACACTGCTCCTAGATCTCTTCCAGCCTCCTGCACCAGTCTTTCTCTGTCTCCATTGGTTCATCTTTTTCCTTCTATTCCCAAGTTGGGTAGCTCCAGTCCTTTGCTTTCCTCTTCTTACAGTCTTTACCTTGGTGATCTCATCCAATCTTTTAACTTCACTCATCAACTCTTCTTATGATTTCCAAATCTCCATGTTCAGCTGTTATTCTCTCACAAGCTTTAGTAATAACTGTTAGGGAAAAGACTATCTGCTTTACTTCTCTGATTTCTTTTTTGAGAAGATCCATTCCTCTCTCATTTGGTTTGGGGACTCATTCCAAAACTTTCTCGAGAAGAGATCATATAATACATCTGCTACTGACTTTAGTTATTTTTCCTTTTTAAAAAGTTAATGTCTTTTGTTTTTACATCACTTTAATTTCTGACTGTGGTCTTCTACTCTCTCCTACCCAGTGAGCTATCCCTGATAATAAAGAAAGATAATAATAAAAGAGAATAAAAAAATTTGATGAAACTAATCATACATCAACTGAATCTGAGAGAATGCTCAACTTTCATCATATAATTCCCTGCCTCTGATAAAAAAGGGAGGGAATTGTATTTTTCCATCCATTTCTTTTCTGGAGCCAAATTTGACTCATAATTACACAGCATTCAATGTTTTTGTTTTTGTTTTGCTATCGTTCTTCAGTTGACATTCTTGTAGTCATTATGTATATGTTTTGGGTTCTTTTTGCTTCACTATATATTAATTTACATATTTTACTCTATTTCTTTGGATTATTCCTATCCAGCATATCTTACGGTGTGCAGTGATGTTTTTAAACATCCCCCTCTCAAAGGGCATCTACTGCGTCTAGTGTTTTTGCTACAACAAAGTATTGGTATGAGATATTTTGGGACTATGTAGAACCTAGTCCTGTCTTTGACTTCCTTGGGGCATATGCTTATCAAGAGGATCTCTAGAATAGAGCATTAAACATATTAGTCACTTTTTAAAAGTAGAATTCCAAATTGCTTTCCAGAATTGTTGTACCAATGAATAACTCTACCATTAGTATATTATTGTGCCTGTCTTCCCTCTGCTCCTCCAACACTTACTCTTCCCATTTTCGACTGACTTTGATTTTAAAAGGGTTTTAAAATGGCAATGCATGTTTTTAGCTATCACAGTGAGAGGGTTTGTTTAAATAGGGGCTTGGGGAGTTTGGTAAATTGACTGAGTAGGAAAAAACATCTATGTTTACATGCATGGCTTGTAGAGACCTGAAGGTCTTAATTGCTCTAATCACAAACTGGCATGGCAGCTAGGTTGACCAGTGGATAGAGTGTCAGGGCTGAGGTCAAAAAGACTCATCTTCCTGAGTTCAATTCTGGTCTCAGCCTCTTACTAGCTGTATGACCCTAGGTAAGTCATTTAACCCTGTTTGTCTCAGTTCCTCATCTGTAAAATGAGCTGGAGAAGGCAATGGCAAACCACTTCCATATTGTTGCCAAGAGAATCCCAGATGGGGTCACAAAAGAATCAGATACAACCTAAAGAAGTAAACAACAACAGGAAACATGGACAGGACTCACTTCTTCCTTAGGTGGAGAGAAAGTCCCTGCTGGATGCTACCTGGATCTTCTTGCCATTGTGAATAAAGATATGGCATGCCCATATTTATGGAATGAAAAGACACTGGACTTAGGTACAAGAGAGACCAAGTTTTGAACCAACTAGTTTTGTGCCCTTGGAAATTCACCAAATTGATCTAAGTCTTGATTTTCTCGTCTTGAAAATGGGAATAACAATCTTATTATCACCTGTTTCATTGCAAGAAAAACTATTTGCATGCATTAAAGTACCATATAAATATGAAGTTTGCGATGATTATTTTATTCTTCCATACAAGGCATTGTTTAAAAGAAAATTTAAAAAAATCAGTTTTTGCCAGGAAGGAGTGTTTATGTAATCAGCTAGTTTTTGCTTCCACATAATGTGTATGGGCCATTCCTGAAAGATAGCTGTTTACTCTTTTCTTAAAACACACACACACATGCACACACACACACAAAACAAACAAAAAAAAACCTCAAAGAAGAAGATTCCATATTCTCCCTGGTTAGATCTCTAGTATCTCACAATCATTATAGTTCTACAATTCCTCCTAATGTCCAACTCAAATTCATCCAGTAAGGATTTAAGTCTATTCTTTCTTGTATTCAGTGAAAACTGAATAGCTGATTACCACAACTACCATGCATTACATCCCGTCACCAGGAGGAGAATGAATCTGGAAATCCAGGATACAATTTTCCTACTCACTTCTATCTGCCTCACCAGGTTTAAAGTGAAATTACGTCCTCAAGAAAAGTTATTTTCCTTTATGGCTCACTAAGCAGCATCTTTTCCTGATGCACAGAGAGCTGAAATAAGGCAATTTAAATATATCCTCTGAGCTAAGGATGCCAAGGAAGACATAATCACAATTTTAAAGAAAGAGAAGAAATGATGACAGTCTTTAAGCACAAGATTACATTGAGTTTGGATTCTGTTAATTACTGCTACCAGTCCACAAGCTGAGGCAAAGGTCCCCCGTGGATTATTTCCAATCTATTTATGGACCCTTGAGAAGAGAAGCCATCAACAGATCTTTTGACGACAGCCTCTTCTTTAGTTTTTGCTGCCAATTGTTAACAATTGAGCTGCCTGGAAGAAGGGCATTTATTGGGGCCAAATATGGAAAGGTCTTCATTTTCCAGCCCACCTGTTTCTCTGTGTCTGAATAGGGGATGTTTACTGCTTAGAAAGAATCCTTTCTGGATTTTTCTTTTTCTGCAGTATTAACATGCAGTGAAATCTTCTTAACAGTGTCACCATTGAAACTGTCATGCATGCAGCCCCCCAGCTGTGGTCTTCTCTTTGAAGGGATCCATTTCTATGCTTATGAGAATGTGGGTGGACAGGGAAATTGACTACACGGTAATCAGGAACCCATTCTATATAGAGAAAGCCGAGAAACAGAGAGACTGGGCTAGAGGGGAAAAAAGAGGATGGAAGAGGAAAACAGCAAAGGTACTTGGATTGTGAGAGAAAATGGGACTATGGGAAACCTTTTTTTGTCTTATGGAAATGGGCTGAACTGAGTAAGAGTGTTCCAGCAGTTTTCTTTCTTTGATGACATTAGCTATCTGTCTTTGTTGTTAAGGAATCATGGTGGATGTTTTGAATTCCTTGAAGACTTCATAAAAGCCAGAAGGCAAGAGTATGCTTTCCCTTTTCTGCCTTCAGAGACAAGGATAATGATACCATCTTCCTTGGCAACCATATTCCCATCTGGGAAATATCTTGCCTCCTTAATTCCTTAGAATTGGCTTCATGTATGGCAAAGGGTGGCACGCAGTGCTATTCCATCTGGCATGACAGCCGTTAGTTGGCTGCCACCCGTGCTGCCGCCCCAGGGTCTCCGCTAATTCTACCTGCATCCAAACGCTACAGTCCCTTAGTCCTTTCTGCTCCCCTGCTTGGTGCCTCCTAGGCTCTGGTGGCAGGTGTTGGGGTGGGAAATAGTCTGAGTGCCAAGCCACTGCTGCTCCCAGTTTGGCGTATTATCAATCCTGTTCCACTGGCCTGCTATAGTAGGTGGCAGAAAAGACTATTAGCTATGTCTGCCTATGCCTGCGGGCAATACTTTTTCTCCATCCTCATCCACTATCTCCCTATTACTTGGTTGGCTGGTTGGTTTGTCTCTGAGTTGGTTTGGGTTGGTTTCCATGCTCCTCAACCAGCCTCCTACCCCAACCAAATAGATCTGTTACTCCCATCCTATAACCAAATGATAAGGTGCAGTGTGGTGGAGAGAAAATACTGGAACTGGAGTCAGGAGGCATGCATTCGAATCCTCACACTGGCATTTATCATTTATGTGAATGAGGACAAAGTACCCCTCTGAGCCTCAGTTTTCTCATCTATAAAATAGAAATAATAATAATGCTAACAATGATGATGATGATACTCTCTTTACCTATCTCCCAAGGTTATTCTGTGGAAGGAACTCTGTAAACAAATCATTTTTTAAAAAATGAGCCGTTATTGTTGTTGGTTCTGGTTTCAGAGGGAGCAAGGCAAATTCATGTCTACTTTTGTTGAGTCCTAAAGTGATCCCTTGGCTCTGAAAGATTCAGAGTTGTTGTTTTCAAGTCACTGCAGCCAGGACATAATGGCGAACTACAGGAGAAACATAGAGAAATTCCCAAGACTAAGGCCTGAATACATTTTATTACTTAGCTGATTAAACTACACATTAATTGGTAGGGTATTGTTTAGAAATTATTGACATTTTGTAATTTATATATGTGCATATACACGTATATACACATATATACATATATGTATATGTGTATATGTATGTACATAGGTATATATGTATTATACGTAGATGGGGGTAGGGGGGAGAAAAAGGGAGAGAGAAAGAGAGGGAGCCGAGGGGGAGAGAGAGAAAGAGCATTTTATGTAGTTTGCATTTGTTTATTGCTTTGTTCTATGGGATGACCAGGACCATGTAGTTCAGAGTATCAAATTTGAAGTAAGAGGATGTGATTGTTAAATACCAGTTCTGCTGTTTACCTGTTGTGCAACCTCTTAAAAAAACCACTTTTCTTCTCTGAACTATCATTTCTTCATCTTCACAATGACTTGGATTGATGATAGTTGAGGTCCTTTCTGGGTCTAACTCCTATGATCTTATCAAAATGTGTGTGCTGTGGTCACAACTGTACTCAAAGGAAGAAGCAATAAAATCCAAGAGAAAGACTGGGTGTGACTTAGAGGAATATGATGATATTGATAGTTGTTTTTGCCTTTGGTTTACTCACATCTGACTCTTTGTGACCCCATTTGAGGTTTTCTTGGCAAAGATACTGGCCATTCCCTTCTCCAGCTCATTTTACAGATGAGGAAACTGAGGCAAACAGAGTTAAGTGACTTGCTCAAAGACACACAGCGCAAAAGTGTCTGAGGCAGAATTTGGATCTAGGTCTTCCTAATTCCAGGTCTGGGGTTCTATCCACAGCTAGGTTCTGTCCTGGCTGCCACATGGATAACTGGGGTCTGGGCTAAAGGGGGCTGGGAAGAGTCTTAAGCATAGTGATCACTTCTCATCATCATCATGTCAAAGAATAGAAGCACCCTGAGGGCAGGGACTATTTCATTTTTGTCTTTGTTACCACAGTGTCTAGCACAATGCCTTACACATAGTAGGCGCTTCATGAATGCTTATTGATTAAATGTTGAATCATTACTATCACCATCATCACTGGATATTTCTTGAACTCCCCCAGCTTCTCACTCGGTACCAGATCCTGGGATCTTGTCTATACTAACAAAGCTTCTCATGTCTAGAATAAATTTAATCTTAAAACAGAGCCCAAGTGGGGCAGGGATGCTGGGAGATGCCAACTCATTTCCTTTTAGGAAGGCCTGGAACTCACACTTTTTAGTTGCCTAGGTTAGTTGGACTTGTGCCTACAGACAAATTATCCTACTTTTCCTTTCTTCTCTTATTTAAAACACTTCTTTATAAGTACTTTCCTCAGGTTTCATCTCTTAAATATCCTTTGAGAGGTCTATGAATACAGAGCTGATAAATATTAGCAGGAAAATGACCCCTTGAGAATTTCTCCGCTATGTAGACCAAGCTGTTTTTCAGAATTTCCTTTTCCAAAAGCCTTAGCAGACTGAATAGATGGATCCTTGAGAAGCATCGCTCCTTCTTCTGGTCTCAGGGTCACCACCATTGATGCTATTACCCTCTGATTCCAAAGCTATCACATTTTACTAATGGGATAAAGATAGGCAAATGAGAAAGAAAAGTTTAAAAAAGCTAGCAAAAATGATTTAATGGGCAGACTGTGCCAGCCCATCTTGGATTTAGCAATTCTCTCAAGATAGATTTGACAAGAAATCATTTGCCCTAAATTTTTAAAAATGCAGAAATAATAATAGCTCACATTTATAGATTGCTTATAGTTTACAAAGCACTTTCGTCCAGCCCATTTCTCTTTTTATTATACTAAACTGTTGTTCCAGAATTAAAAAGGATAGCTGAAAATTATTATTACTAATATAAGAACAGATATTATTACTTATTTCTGGTAGAATACCCTACTGTATATAAGTTATATATCTTTTGTAACTAAGCTGAGCAATGTATCTTAGTTTTCTGTATGTATGTATGTATACACATATATATATAATAAATAAATTTACATGTGTGTGATTTGCATATATATGTATACATGGCATATATGTAATATAATTATAATATAATTAATATAATGTAATATGATAGATACATGTCTATCTGTCTGTCTACACATGTGTATCCAGAGTTCAAGCCTGTACATTGGTATAAGATTGTCCTCATTGGTGGAGAGAGTGATTATTTTATGTGCTCAAGGGGCCAGATATTTTACATCTGGGTTTCTTAAACTTTTTCCATTTTCAACTCCTTTTTGCATTTCTGCAAAGTTCACTGCTGTTGAATGGCCTAAAGATATGTGCAGTGCAAAGTGGCACTTGCTTTGTGTTCAGAACTAAGGCTGCAATGAAGTTGCCTGATGCAACATGGGCAAGCACTGCCAGAAACATGTAGGATTCATTATGTGTTTAAATTTGAATTATTTTTTGGTCATTGCATGTTCAGAAACCTTTTACTGATGCCAAATTTTTTTGTGAACCACCATATCCACAGTTTAAGAAGCACTGCTTTTATATGAAGCCTTTTTCCCAGAATCTTCCTCTTCTTCTGGGGTGGGGAGGGTCCTCTTCCTGAAAAGAACCTGGAACCTAGTGTGTCCTGTGAGCTGAATTGAGGAAAAACATTCTCCCCCAAGCTCTCACACAAGCACAGAGTGCTTTTATAATCATTGTCTCTTCCACTGAGGAGTGGGAGGGAGTACCCTTCCCACAAGTACAGAGTGATTTTACAATCATTCTCTTAAAAACGAGAGACTCATATAACCAGTAAGGAGAGACTCAAATAAATAGCCGGGGGGGGGAAGTCTGAGTTATACAAACATATTTACAACACAAAGTTGTATATAAGAAGATTCCATTTTCTTTTTTTAAGTTGCATACTTTGATATTTCAAAGTATCCCACTTTGAGGGACCTCTGGTCTTGTTGATGTAGGCATTCCTGCCAACGGTTTAGAGCTCAACCCATCCATACCTTCTCAACCTACTAGGCTTTTGTCCTAATTCGCTGATTGACAGGGGTCTACCTGAGGCTCTAGGTGGCCTTCCTTTAGATCTTCTGACATAATGGGGATACAAGCAGAGCTTGTGGGCTGTCCATCCATTATCCCACATTCTGACTATGTGATTTGGATTAGAGATATGAGAGAAAAGGAGGAACCAGTGTTGGAGAGATGGTTGGTTCACCCTGAAGAGTTTTTGAGGGGAGGAATAGGGAAGGAAATAAACATTAATTAAGTGCCTACTGTGTGTCAGGCACTGGGCTAAGCCATGGGGTTACAAAAAGAGGCAAAAGACAGCCCCTGCCCTCAAGGAGCTCACAATCTAATGCATACACATTATTAATATTATCTCATTTGAATAGGGGAGATCAAATTCAATCTGCCATGTTCTAGTAAGAAGGCCACTGATGGCTTTGGGACCCTGTGGTGTAAGAGGAAGATGGGACAGGAAAAATATTCAGGGGAAGAATCATGATTTGGAGCTATTTAAGCACTTATGGTACCTCCTCAACATTCCTTGCATCCCCCACTCTCTCTCCTTGTATCGCAATCCCCTTAGTCCAAGCTCTTATTGCCTCTTGAAAATATTGGATGTTGTAGGGGATGTGGGAAAACTGGGACACTAATGAGCTGTTGGTGGAGTTGTAAACTGATCCAACCATTCTGGAGAGCAATTAGGAACTGTGCCTAAAGGCCTATAAAACTATGCATACCTTTTGATCTAGCAATACCACTGCTAGATCTATATCCTAAAGACATCCAAGAAAGGGGAAAAGATCTATTTGTACAAAAATATTTGTAGCAGCTCTTTTTGTGGTGGCTAAGGATTGGAAATTGAAGGGGTGCCCATCAGTTGAGGAATGGCTAAACAAGCTATATTATATGATTGTAATGGAATAATTATTGTGCTATTAGAAATGACAAGCAGGATGATTTCATAAAAACCTGGAGAGACTTACACAAACTGATTCAGAGTTAAGTGAGCAGAACCAGGAGAATGTTATATACAGTAACAGCGATATTGTTTGTTGAAGAATTCTTTTTTTAAAATTTATTTTTTATTTTTCGTTTATAACACTCAGTTCCACAAGTTTTTTAGTTCCAAATTTTCCCTCCCTCCCTTTCCTCCCTTCTCCTCCCCAAGATGGCATGTAATCCAATGTAGGTTCTACATATACCTTCTCATTAAACTTACTTACCTAATAGTCAAGTTGCAAAGAAGAATTAACCAATGGAATGAATCATGAGAAAGAAGAAACAAAACCAAAAAAGAAAGGAAAAATAAGAGAGCAAATAGTTTGTCTCGATCTGTATTTAGACTCCATAATTCTGTCTCTGAATGTGCATAGCTTTTTCCATCATGAGTCTTTTGGAGCTATCTTTGTACCTTACATTGATGAGAAGAGCCAAGTCTATCAATCGTGTCTCTAATTGTGTATAATGTTCTCTTGGTTCTACTCCCCTCACTCAACATCAGTTCATCTAAGTCTGTCTAGGTTATAATGAAGTCTGTCTGCTCTACGTTTCTTATAGCAAAATAGTATTCCATTACATTCATATACCATAACTTGTTCAGCCATTCCCCAATTGATGGGCATCCCCTTAATTTCCAACTCTTCGCCACCACAAAAAAAGCTGCTATCAATATTTTTGTACATACTGGTCCATTTCCCACTACTGTGATCTCTTTGGGATAAGCCCTGGAAGTGGGTCAAAGGGTATGCACATTTTTATAGCCCTTTGGGCATAGTTCCAAATTGCTCTCCAGAATGGCTGGATCTGTTCACAACTCCACCAGCAATGTAACAATGTTCCAATTTTCCTACATCTTCTCCAGCATTTATGATTTTCCTGTTTTGTCATGTTAGCCAATCTGACAGGAGAGATATGGTATCTAAGAGTTGTTTTGATGTGCATTTCTCTAATCAATAATGATTTAGAGCATTTTTTCATATGCCTATAGATATCTTTAATTTCTTCCTCTGAAAACTGCCTGTTCATATCCTTTGGTCATTTCTCAATTGGGGAATGACTTGTATTCCTATAAATTTGTATATTTTAGATATGAAGCCTTTATCAGAGACATTGGTCATAAAGATTCTTTCCCAATTTTCTGCTTTCCTCCTAATCTTTGTTGCATTGGCTTTGTTTTTTTCAAAAACTTTTCAATTTAACATAGTCAAAATTATCCATTTTTCATTTTGTAATGCTCTCTGTCTCTTGTTGCGTCATGTATTCTTCCCTTTCCCATAGATCTGACAGGTAAATTATTCCTTGCTCTCCGAAATTGCTCATAGTATCAGCCTTTATTCCTAAATCATGAACCCATTTTGACTTTATTTTGGTGTATGGTGTAAGATATTGGGCTATGCCCAGTTTCTGCCATACTCTTTTCCAGTTTTCCCAGCAGTTTTTGTGAAATAGTGAATTCTTAACCTAGAAGCCGGACTCTTTGGGTTTATCAAAGAGTAGATTACTGTAGTCATTGACTACTGTGTCTTGTGTACCAAACCTATTCCACTGATCCACCACTCTGTTTCTTAGCTAGTACCAAGTAGTTTTGATAACTGCTGCTTTATAATACAGTCTAACATCTGGTATGGCTAGGCCACTTTCCCTAGCATTTTGTTTCATTAATTCCCTTGATATTCCAGACCTTTTGTTCTTCTAGATGAATTTTATTATTATTTTATCCAGCTCTGTAAAATAATTTTTTGGTAGTTTGATTGGTATGGCACTGAATAAGTAAATTAATTTTGATAAAATTGTCATTTTTATTATATTAGCTCGATCTAACCATGAGCAACCGATGTTTTTGCATTTATTTAGATCTGACTTTATTTGTGTGAAAAGTGTTTTGTAATTGTGCTCATATAGGTCCTGGGTTTATGACTTAGCTATTCTTAGCAATACAATCATCCAAGACAATCCCAAATGACTAATGATGAAGGATACTATTTACTTCCAGAGAAAGAACTGATATTGTTTGAATATAGACTGGAGCATGCTATTTTTCATTTTCTTTCTTTCATTTTTTTTCTTTTATTTGAGTCTTACTGTAGAAAATAACATATATAGAAATGTTTAACATAATTGTACACATATAACCTATATCTGATTGCTTACCATCTCAGGGAGGAGGGAGGCAGGAGGAATGGAGGGATTGAATCTGGAACTCAATACTTTAAAAATGTAAAAAAAAACCTGTTTTAGCATGTAATTGGGGGGAAACATAATAAATATTTAAAAAAAAGAAGAGTAGGAAGGCAGAAATGGATGAGCTTCTGAAAGGAACAGCAAATAAAGGATTTCATATTAAAAAAAACAACAGCCTTTTAATTCAGTTCCTGCTTTTAGTTTTTTTTTCCCCTTCTCTAACTCAACTTCCACAAAGCTGCCAAACTGATACACTTTAAGTGTAGATCCAAATCACTCTCCTGCTCTAGAAGATTTAGTGGCTCCCTATTACCCTTTAAAACTCTTCTTGGCATTTAATTTAATTTGTAATCTCATCTCAGTATTTCTTTTTAGGCTGATTATGTGTTGCTCAGCTTCACGTACTCGGTGGTATTCTATCCTCCCGTCCAATTTCTCTCTTTGCTGTTTCTTGAATACAACATGCCATCCCCTGCTTTGGTGACATTCCACAAGTTACCTAAAATTTGAGGAAGGACTCATCTCAGGTCTCGCTGATTCTATAAACTTAGCCACCACATCCCCATGAATAACGCTTTTTCCCAATACTCTGCTTTTCACGGGGAGTTCATCTTTCACATACTGTCTTTGCCCATTAGAATGTAAGCTCCTTGAGGGCGTGGATTCTGTTATTTTTGCTTGGATTCGTATCCCCAGTGTATCCCAAGCCTGGCACATAGTAAGTACCTGTTGATTCGGTTTGACTCCTTGGTTTTCCTAGAATGTCTCTCTGCCTGCCTCTGCCCGTGAAATCCCTAGCTTGCTCCCTTCCAGGCTCGGCTCAAGTGCTGACTGTGATAAGAAGCCTTTCCTTATCTTTGCCAACATGCAAATCTTAAGGTTGTTTTCATTTTCATTTTTTCCTGTGACTTGTGATTTGGAACATGTTTCTATGTGGCAACTATTTATGGTTAGGTATTCTGAGAGGCAAGTATAGAGGGACATTAGAGACCCGTGCAAAGGATATGGGGTGTCATATATGAGGAACATCAAATAGGTCAGTTTAGCTGTGATGTAGACTGTGAAAAAGGGAGTAATATTAAACAAGTCTGGAAAGATAGTCTGGAGTCCAAATAGATTTCAGAGAAATTTGCATTTTATCTTAAAGGCAATGGGGACCGACTTATTAATGTGTCTTCAAGCAAAGGACTGAGGTGGTCAGACCTATACTTAACAATTTGGCAACTTTGTGGAGGACAGACTGGAGAGGAGAGAAACTAGAAGCAGCGAGACTAATTAAGAGGCTATTATGATAGTTAAGGTTAGAGGTAAAGATAGGGTCTGTGGCCCTAGTTATTTAATGTGTAAAATTATGGGGTGTCTCTGCAAGGCTCCCATCCCACTTTAAATGCTATGAAAGATGTATTCAGCTCCCTCTCTCGACAAGGGCCAGCTTTATTCTCAGAAGGCTACTGTTCCACCTTCTCTCCTCCCAACCCTACCTTTTCTCCCCAACCAACTGCCCAAGGATGGATTCAACAGAAGTAGAGCATTTACCTCTATTTTTAACCCCCTCAAAATTGTCTCGAATGTTTGGACCGCCTCATATGAAGGAAAAACAATCAAGGAAGTGTAGCTGTGAACAAATTTCCCTGGATGCCTTAGCTCTAGAGACTATGGCAGGATTCTGACAGCTGACTTTCTTAACCTTGCCTGAATCAGACAAATATAGAAAACTAATCTCTTGCAGATTTTCTGTTCGCTTTCAAGAACCCATATTGAAGGAACACACGAAATAATTTGGTCATGACCATCTTGAAATCTTGTTCTGTTATCATTTGTTCTATCTTGTCTTCCCGTATTTGAAGTTAATAACCCCCCTCCCCCCTAACAAAACAAAACAAAAAAACCTCCATGGCTGCCAATTCTCTCTCTCTCTCTCTCTCTCTCACTCCCTCTCTCTCTGTCTCTCTCTGTCTCCCTCTCTCTCTGTCTCTCTGTCTCTGTCTCTCTCTCTCTGTCTCTCTCTCTGTCTCTCTGTCTCTCTCTCACTCACTCTCTCTCTCTCTCTTTCTCTCTGTCTCTCTGTTTCTGTCTCTGTCTCTGTCTCTCTCTCTCTGTCTCTCTCTCTCTCTCCTTCTCTCTGTTTCTCTGTCTCTCTCTTTGTGTGTGTGTCTCTCTGTCTTTTTCCCTGTTTTTCTCTCTGTCTTAAATGAATGAAAGCTAATGATGGTACTCAGTTAATTCCGAGAAAAATAAAATATTTGTGTGGGTTCCCTCCCTCCCACAAGGTCACTGATATGACCTTTTGAGGAGTCGCTTTCTAAGGTTACTTCAGTAAAGGAAACTAATATTATGCCTCAGCCTTCACTTTTTTTTTCTTTCTAGCCCCAGGGTACAACTCTACATCCCTCCTCCCAGATTCCTCTTAGTTGTATTTGATGACATCTACTACCTATTGACCTGTGACACTGGCAGCTGAGCTAATAACAGCAGGGATAAAGGTCACTTGTCATTTTTAATAAAAAAGTATGAAGATTTTTTGAAAAACACACACATGTACACACAGCGTATTTTGTTCCTGCCCCTTAGTTTCTGAGCCATGTATCCACTTCTCTTAGGATGTTTTCCTTTCCACACATCTGGGAATTAACTTTTGGAATGACTCTTTGGGGTTTAAAATATTTTGAATATTCTGTTACTAGAATGCCAGACACAACACACCCGCATGCTTTCTGCCCCCAAGAAAGGGTTCAGTCTTTCAGGCACTGAAATAAGAACAACAGCTGGAGAGAGATTTCAGATTGGAAATTTGAAACAGGTCTTCCAAGTGTACACACTCTTATTACATAGATTTTCTGCCGTAGTCAAGCTTCTGCATTGTGTCATGCACTACGGATGTCTGATAACATGTAAAGAGAGAAACAATGCTGGGAAAGCCAGAGGAAAAGGGAAGGGGATTGTAAAGTACTCCTTCTTTTCTCAGTGGGGAGTTTTCAGTTTATCTCACTTGAAGGGAACTCATTTTGGTTTTCCCTAAACAAAGCAAAATGGAATGGTTATCCACAATTCATTTTATAATGGACTCAAAGTCCCTTCCCTCTGAGGCTTATCTGGCTTTATGTCCCCTTTAGAATGAACATTGTATATTTTGTTAGCCCTCAAATATAGACAATGCTCCTACTCTTCTGATTTGCCAAAGGGCTCCGTGGCCTTGGATTCATAGTGATGCTGTAATCTATTTGTATTAATAGGAGCATCATTCTATGAATCACCCACCTCCCACAAACTTACATGTATACACATGCACTTTTCTGAGCAGTGTCTTTTATAAGGCAAACCAAGGATGGGCCAAGCCGGAGATGTCTGGAGTTCACCAAACATCACAGACAACATCTTAAAAATTCTCTTGGTGTTTAATCATCATATTTATCTCTTTTTTTACTCCTAAGTGCTCTAAATGGAATTAACTTTTTTTAATTAAAGTTTTATTGATGCTTTTTGTTTTTTATGTCATAGTTCTTTCCAGGTGACGCCCCACCCACCCAAAGACCCTCCCCTTATAACAAAGAAACAAATTAAGAAAAGCCAGTTGACCCAATGACCACCCATGGTCCACCACTACTCCTAAGACAAGTCAACGGAGGTTATTCTTTTAAGAACTGTACATATGTGTTGGACAGACACCAGAAATGATCACTGAGCTGGACTGAGAAAAAGAATGAATTGGATTAGTTAAAAAAAATGCATATTGCTTTGAATAACCCCAAGCTTCTTCTTAGAACAAAAGCCAACTTTCTTGACAGTTGTCTTCTTGGTGAGGCTGCATGGCTGAGGGTCATAGAATGCCACAGTCTCTGAGAAATTGAAGATGAAGATACTCAAAAGGGCAATGGACAAACTTGTAATGGGGACAACTGGGCTATAACACATTATGAACCAAGAGTTATACCAGAGAAGTTGTGGATATACCTCAGAGTAATGTAACACTGGAAAAACTGGTGAGGTGGTTGCCTAGTAGGAGCAAGAAATAATTAATGGATAACTCCTAGGTTTAATTGCTATATGGGTAAAGTTAAGAGAGATAGGGGAAAGTCCCCTACATATTTGTCTGAGTTCCTGGAAGGATCTATGGCAGCACAGGAATAAGAATTACCCAAGATTAGAAAGAGTGCACTGGTTGTGATCTCACTGTTGGAAGGAAGACTTCCATTAAAAGATTTTAAGGATTTTTAAAATGTCTTTCAGCAGAAATATTGCGTTTGGTCTTGTTGTCCTAGGGGGTAGTATGCCCATTGAACTGTTAGTATTTTTCAGCAGGAAAACAAAACAAAACTGTTTTACTCAAGGAATCTTTTATGAGTTTGGGGCAGCTAGGTGGTACAGTGGATAGAGTACTGGTCCTGGAGTCAGTATGACCTGAATTCAAATCCAGCCTCAGATACTTACTAGGAGTGCGACCCTGGGCAAGTCACTTAACCCTATTTGCTTCAGTTTCTTCATTGGCAAAATCGGGATAATAATAGCACCTACCTCCAAGGTTGCTATGAAGGTTAAATCCTTGGTGTTAGCACAGTGCCTGGCACAAAGTACGTGTTAACTATCATTATTTTAAAAAATTATTATCGGTGGTAGTATTAGCTATTATGAGTATTTTGAATGTTACAGTGCATCTTACTATACCTTTCTTCTCCCCGATAAAAACATTATATTTTTCTAAAATGAAATTCCAAAGGTTTAGATATTAATCAGTAAGTCAGCTTTGTGAACTTTTAGATAGGCATGCTACTAGAAACAAATGGATATTTATAATGGAAGAAAAAAGTGGTGAGCAAATCAATGAGTTAGCCTTTAAAATTGTTACCCATTCAACCTGTTACCGAATTGTCCTCCAGAAACCCTCGACTCATGAATAATGTATTAAACGAGTTTCCTAGCAAGAAGAGGGTGCCCTGTAGGAAACATTTGATATAAAAATATGTTAAAAAACATTTCCGCCACACAATGTTGACATATCTAAAATATATCATTGTACTTCCCCACCAAGAGAAATTAGAAAATCTAGTGTTCATTTATCTGTCAAGAAATACTTATTAAGCCCTTACTATGTGAAAGGCACCAAGAAAGAGGAAACACAAACCCTGTTCTCAAGTTGTTTAGAGTCTAGATGGAGATCACATGCATGAACGTAAAAAGCTAACTAATTATACGAAACGGAAAGTAAAGTGTGAAAGGAGTGATGGGAATGAGTAGTGCTTTAGGAATTCAGAGGAGGGAGAAGTCCCTGAGAGGGGGTGGTTGGGCCAGCTTTAAAAGAAGGGGATGTCTGACCTAAGTCTTGAAGGAGCTGTAGAGTTGGGATAGAGGGGAAGAAGGCGGAGAGGGCATCTCTGGTAAGCTGCCTCCCCCAGGGGAAGTTTGGCAGGAGATGCAGTTGGAAAGTAGAGACAGCTAATGCTAGAAAACTAGGCTAGACCATGACTGTAGAGTGTCTTGAAAGCCAGGGTAAGGAGGTTTACGCCTTTCTTCTGTAATAATCAATCACTTTTATGTAGTGCTTTATGATCACCTTGGGAGTTAGGTGGCAAAAATATCATTCTTCCATTTCGCAGATGAGGAAACTGAGGCCCAGGCAGGTATAATGACATATCCAAAGTAATGCAAATATTGGAGCTGGTATTTGAACCTGGGTCACTTGACTCTAAGTACTCTTTACATATAACATATTGCCTGTTTAGGCAATAGGAGCCATTAAAGAAATAGGTTGACTTTTTTTTTCATTAAAGAGTATGAAGGGTTTTAAATGTTTTTTCCATACAACATGAAATACATACTACTGAAATTTTTTTTACCATAAATCTAGAGCCTGAGTGGACTTTAGAGATCATATAGTCCAACCCCCTCATTTTATAGATGGAAAAAACAAAAACAAAAAAACTAAGGGCCCTTGAATTTAAATCAATTGTCCGACATTACGCAGGTAGTAACCATCACAAGTGAGATTTGAACCCAAGTCTACTGATCCCTAACCTCTGCCTTTTCCATTCATTGAACCCCTCTCTCTTTTGTTTCTAAAAGTTCCAAGTAGAAAATGCAATGTTTCATCTTGTGGGGGGAGCAGAGTTCTTTGGACCATGGACTAACTGCCTAACCTGAGCTTCAGTGTTAATTAGATTCATTATGAATATGGGCATAGCAGATATCTGTAAGGGAATGTCAAGAAAGAGGCTAATTAAATTTTAAGTCAATATCAAATTATCATTATACATTCACTTGGTTTTCTTTCTACTGCTTATTCTGTAGAAAAGATGGTGTGCCTAGCAAACCATGGTGACTGCCTTTTGTACTTTTTATGTAGGAGGCAGTATGATTTAGTTGAAATAGAGTGGGTTTTAGAGTCTTAGATCCCAGTCCTATTGCTGCCTTTGTGTTACTAAGGGTAAATGTGTGGAGCTTAGATTGAATTGCCTTTAAAAGATGAGGGGTTGACAAGATAACATCTAAAACCTGTCTAGCTCTAAATGTCTCTGTTTCTATTAATATATGTGAGAGGCAAAATGGCAAAGGGATAGAAACTTGACCTCAAAGCCAGAAAGACATGGGTTCCAATTCCAACTTTAACACATAGTGGCTCTGCCATTTTGGGCAAGTGTCTTTAACTTTTGGTGATCTAGGCCAGAGGTGTCAAACCTGTGGGCTGCTTTGAAATACTCCAGGAGTGGAGTTCAAACCAGATTAAGATGTAATTGGGAAATATTTAACAAAATAAAACATAGATAACATTACATTTTAAAACTAAGTCAATCTATGCCTTCGGGGATCCTTATGTATGAATTAATGGCTTCAGTTTCAATTTGAACTTGATACCACTGCTCTAGGCAACTTTCTAAGACTACAAGTTGCAGAGAAGGTACTGACCTATATTAGTAGAGAGGATTTTCTCACCTAGGAAGTCTTTATCCCAGTGAAGCCACCGGTCCAGTCCCTATTCAGTTATGACTATACAAAATGTGTCTCAGAAGTAATGAAACTGATTTTCTTATATGGATGAGAAACTAGCTTTGAAGATAATGACAAGAAAAGAATATTGGAACTCTTCTGAGCAATGGTGTCATCAAAACTTGCTCATGATATTAGTCCTGGCATATTTGTTAAGTAAACAAACATTTTGATTACCTAAAGTCAATCTAGCAATAATCATAATTATTATTTATACCCATATGTATAATATATGTATATATAAAATTTATATGTCTATAAATATTCTATATACTCTCCATACAGAATAACATATGTGGAGTTGCCAACCAACATTTAGAAGACTCTTTATCATAGATCTGTTTATGAGGAGTTGTTTATATAGCTGAAGTGGAGTATCTTGCACCAGTCTAAAAGTGAGAACTACATCCATACCTTCAATATTGATGGCCCACATAGTTTCACAACCTCTGCTCTTTTTTGATTGTGAGAGACATGGCCCCATTTAGGAAGAGAATAATTGTCCTCATTCTCATTCTGAGAGTTTCAAGACATGAAGGTAAGTGTATTATGTTGGCATCCCAGTGTTTCTGGCCACTCAGAAAAATAAACAATCACTCCACTGCTAATTTTTCTATATTTTTCTATATTTCTATATTTCTTCAATATGCATTTAATTTGTAGCTTTTAAAATAAACTTCAGGAGGGTAAATGAAATAAAACTAATTCACCATTATTATCTATTAGCATCAAAATTACCCTAAAAGTGAGGGACATTTTGAAAATTCAACAATCAGCAGGGTTATGGTATCTTAGGACATGTGGTTCAAATTTCCAAAATGTTAGTAGCTTTTAATGAATGAAAGTGAAGCTTAAGAAAAAGTATAAGAAATTAAACAAAGCCACCTATTACCTGGATCTATGCTCTAAATAGGGGCAGGTTTGCTTATGGTAATTCTACTTAACTGATAGATTATTTGAATATTTTGTGTAAGATGTTTGATATTCGAAATAATTATCTGATTGTGCATATGCTTTATCTTGAACCAATCAGTCCCTGTCCCCTTAATATTCATTTCCCACTTCATCAACAGGTTGGGAAAAGTGGGCAACAAGAACCATATAAAAGAGGGTATTAGAAAGGATTAGAATCAAGGAATCCCAGAGCCAGAAAGGCCTTAAATCTCTAGTCCCGTCTCTTCATTTTATATATGGATGAACCTGAAGCCCTGGGAAGAAGTGATGCTCCCAAGCTCATCCAAGTGGACAAAGAATTGAGACAAATACTATGATGGAAAGAAATGCTGTTAGAATGAAAACTCTTTTTAAAATTAATTACACTTTATAATAATATACATTTATTTTAATATTCATTTTTCAAATATTTGAGTTCCGAATTCTCTCCCTCCCTTTAGATCCTCTCCCACCCATTAAGAAGGAAAGCAATAACAATTATATATGTGAAGTCATGCAAAAGTGAAAGTCACACAAAATATACATTTCCATATTGGTCATGTTGTAAGAAAAAAAAGCAAGCAAAATAAAGCAAGTGAAAAACGTATGCTTCAATCTGCCCTCAGAGTTCATCAGTTCTCTCTGCTGAGGATAGCTTTTTTCATCGTGGGTCCTTTGGAATTGTCTTGGAGCTTTGTCTTGATACAAGTAGCTAAATCTTTCACAGTTGGTCATCATTACAATAATGCTGTTACTGTGTTCTCCTGGTTCTGCTCACTTCATTTTGAAGTGAGTTGTGAAGTCCGGGTAAGTATTTGAACTAACATCTTGGACTTTTTAGATTTGCTTTCTTCTTCTAAGCACTCCATGAACACCCGCTTTGTCGTGAAACCACAGAACACTGTTAGAAATCAATAATTCCCCCCCCCCCAGGGGACTGTGGAATTAGGGTTTCTCCCCTTCATTCTTAGCCTCTGCATTAACCTTCAGCCTCGAGACACCTCACCTTACCCCTTTTCCTACATTAGCCTACCTATATGCTCTGAGGCTTATACTGCCTGAAGAGCATTTAGAAATCCTCAGATGAAAGGCGATATGCAAAATCAAGGTATTCTTATTACAGAGGACTTGAACATAGCTGGAGTATGTGTTTGTGTTTTATGCGTGTCTTCTAGTTTGCCAGTAGCTGGGTTATTTGAGGAGATTACATATACCTGTTGCAACAACAGAAACAGAGAAAGAGGGTAAGCCTTGGCACTCAGTCTGCCAACTAACAAACATAGAGTTGGGCCCAACCCCAACTCTTACCACCACACCACCCACTACTTTTAAGTAATCGTTAACCTTTTATAGAATTGTGACGATTTTAGAGATGGCGGCCAGGGGCTAGGCTGAGGGGAGAGACGAAACTCAGGAAACACCTGTCTCTTTTCAAACCTTGTTTGAAAGGTGAGGAGGCTGAGGGCTACAGAAAGGAAGTGACTTTTGTCCTTTGTCAATACGGATGGAAAGTAAAAAGGGATCATAGGATCCTTGTGTTTTGTCCTTTGTTTTCGAAGAGGACCATGACATCAGGGAAATGATGACACGACTTGCAGTTGACTTTGATTTGAGTGAGGGAGGGCTGTGCAAGGTCACCAGCCTCACTTTCTCTTCCAGAGTCATCTGGGTCCAGATGCCTGATATTCATCAGGATGACTGGAGATGAGCAAGGATGCTGTGGGAGAACCTGGCCCTTTTAGGCTAAGGCATTTTCAGGTTCTCACTTTGAGTGAGGTAACACCCATTCAGTGAATGGGCCTCTTTGAGAAGTGAGTCAAGGGATGGGCCTTTAATTAGAAAAAAAAAAAGAAAAAAAATCAAGCTGCGAGGGGAAGGCCCTCAGGGTTGCCATTCCAAAGAGAAACGGTTATCACTGACATTCACTCTAAGCCTGGAGGGCCCAAAATACAGCCAGTAAGTGGAGCTTGGGCAGGGACCTCCTGTGGACCTTAGATAGAACCTAGTCCTATCCTTATACAGGAAGAAAGTAAAGCCCACAGAGCAGAAATGACCTGTTTCACAAAGCCAGTAAATGACAGGGCCAGACTGACAGGACAGTGGAGAACCAGCTTTAGAGCTGGGAGCCCCTCTAGGCTAGCCTGATTTTATAGATGGGGAGACTGAGGCCTAGGATGTTGAAGTGACTTGCCCAGTGGCAGAGCCCAGATTTGAAAGCAGATCTTCTGAGTCCAAATACAGCACATTTTACATTGGACCAAAATTCATTATTATCTGTTATATAAAGTTTATACTAGGCTTTAAAAGCCTTCATCTTAGAGTCAGTAGGGAGCCATTAGAAGTACCTTCCCTCTGTTAATTATTTCCCATTTATCCTGTACATAGCTTTCTTTGTATATATTGTTTGCATGTTGTCTCCCCCATTAGATCATAAGCAGGGGGCTTCCTTTTGTCTCTTTTTGTATCTCTAGTCTTTAGCACATTGCCTGGTACATAGTTCTTGTCATTCACTTGTCTTTCAGTCGTGTCCAACTCTTTGTGACCCTGTTTTGGGGTTTTCTTAGCAAAGATACTGGAGTAGTTTACCATTTCCTTCTCTAGCTCATTTTACAGATGAGGAAACTGAGGCAAGCAGGGTGAAGTGACTCGCCCAGCTAGTAAGTGAGGCCAGATTTGAATTGAAGAAAATGAGTCTTCCTGATTCCAGGCATGGCACTCCATCCGCTGTGCCACCTAGCCACCCTTGACATATAACAGGCATTTAATAAATGTTTATTGAATTGAATAGGGGGATGACATGGTCCGACTTGTATTTTGGGGAGATCACTTTGGCATCTGAGCAGAGGACAGATTAGAATGGGGAGAACCTAGAGGCAGGGAGACAAAGTAACAATCTATCACAACGGTCCAGAGAAGATGAGACAAAGGCCTGAACTAGGGTGGAGACTTCTGAGCATTATATTAAGAAGGCAGATTGTTATCATTGAAAGTTATCTAGATTTGGAGTCAGATGACATGGATTCAAATCCCAGTTCTGTCACTTCATCTTGAGGTGACTTTGAGTAAGTCACCATAGGTCTCAGTTTCCTTATCTATAAAATAAGTGAGATGAGCTTGCTAGCATTTACAAGCCTATCCAGTTTTAAATCTATTATTTCTAATGATTCTTTAGTTCAATTGAGGAAGAGAAGAAAGCTGGACAGACCTTTGAACTTTTAGCACTCCTATTTTAATATCCCTAGAACCGTGATTAGCCTATGGTTAAAAATAACAAAGCAATATCATGGTCTAATGTTGGATTTAAAACTGGAAAACCCAGATTTAGACATTGCCACTTACTCCATTATGAATTTAGGCAAATCATTTTAGCTCTATAGCTGCTGGTTTCCTTGTCTGTAAAATAAGAGGGTTGGATCCTATCATTTCCAACATCCTTTTACCTTTAAATCTATGACAGAAAATGAAGCTCTTTCCACATACCAGGATAGGGCATTCAGTAGAGTTGGTATTGATGTCACTCTTTCAGGACATGCTAGGGCAGCTCTCCTGAGTGGGAGGTTGGCAGTCATGGAAGGATTACTGAACAAGATGCAGGTTATCCTAGGAGCGAGAGCCAGGAAGTTTGAATTCTTACCTTGGCTTTATCACTGCCTTGTTATGAGGTTTTGCTGAAAAAATTGCTTCATCTTTCTTCTCTCCTACTCCTCAGCTTACCTCATCTCACTGATTGTGTGGACTGAAACTGGGAAAACACCTCCGGAGAGATAGATGAAAGGTATCATATAAGAACAGAGTTATGGCGAGAAAGGCATACGAATGTAAAAGAAGGAGGCCTGGTACCACCAGATACTAGTAAGTTCACACATTTTAAGCACAGAAAGGGTGCTAGTCAAGTCTTCCATGAAGATATATAACATAGCCAATGCTTTTGGCTCCATTAAATGCCAGACATTCCCTGCACTTTTCACAAATGTTTCAGAAACAATTAGAAAACAATTCCATGTGATCGGGTATACAGTTGCCAATAGCCAAGCTATTCAGGCAAGCAGGACCATTCTCTGCTAAAATTGCTGGGGTCATCGGGGGTATGAAGACCTAGCTAGAAAGTGTTCAGTCTTTTTCCCATTACTTTCTGTTTTTCTAATCTAAGGCATGAAATCAAGTGAGACTTTTTCTCCCACAAACAATTTCCAGACTTCCCAAGGTTACTTAAAACAGCAGTCTCTACAGAAAGAATTGGTGTGAAAGTGCCCTGCTTGCTTTGCTTTGGACACGAGTCAATGGAAGCTTTTCTGGCAGTTTCTATAGACAACAGAAAAAGGGGATGGGCAAAAACTACACCCTGACTATGTAATAGGAAAAACCAAGCTTTTCTACCCCTTTTCCCTTCCCAGAATACTGTATATAACCCACTGCTGGAGAAATTATAGGACTTAGAGAAGGAAAAGACTCTAAAGTTTGTGTATTTTACCTTCTCTCACTTGGGTTCTTCTCTTCCCACACACATTTTACAAATGAGAAAATTGGGGCCCAGAGATGGACTTTAAACGTCACTGAGTTAAATGTTCTCTCTCTCTCT
>CM053627.1:131408435-131440384 GCA_028646595.1 Phalanger gymnotis
TCCTGCTTTCCTCTTTCTCTTTTTCTTTCTTTGCCTGTCCAAGGTCCCATATAGTTCAACATCCTTTAGCTTCATGCTTGGGTCTTACTCAAGGTCCAACCTGGTGAAGACCTGGATGCATGAATCTTACCAACCTTCATAGTGGTCCTGCAAACTCAAGCCCTCCACAGAAATCCTTTAGGGCCTCATTGGGACATGGAATTAATCTGGGATTTTTAAAGGCTTTGACAGAGGAGCGTATCCAGAAGATCCTGCCATGTTGGACAGTCTCCAAATATTGGTCTTGAGATAGGTTATATCTGTCACTCAATGACTAGCATATTTAAGTACAGAGAAAACCAGTGTCCAAAGTTTAAAAGATATCAGGAGATCAATGATTTTGGCCATTTTAACTCATAAGACTAACTACAAAGGAAGAGAAGGATGTTCATTCTGGGTTGGTGCAAGAAGTATCCACTTCTGGGGGAAAAAAAATTACATCTTTTTAGAAGTACTGAAATGTGTATGGATCTTGCCACAATCTCAATTTCCCCATTTGTAAACAGAATAATATTCACAACTTGGATGCTACGATTAATCATCAGATTACTTATAACCCCTCAAGAAGTTAAAAATTCTAAACAGAAGTAGGATTGTAGAATTACAGCTGGAAAAGATCTTGAAGACCATCTTATTCAGTTCCCTCATTTTATAGATGAGACCTACAGAGGTTGTGAATTGTCCAAGGTCACACAGGTAGCAAGTGACAGTGTCAGGATTTGAACAGAGGTCTTCTAACTCCAAATGAACCACTGAATAATAGCAAAATTTCCATTGTACCAAATAACAGCAAGGATAAAAGCATCTTTTGTGGATGTTGCCCATTTCTGACATAGTAAAAGGAAATAAATCAAAACCACTGGAGCTGTAAGGCTTTACCATTTTGCTCAAACGAATTTTCTCTTATAAAATCATCCAGAGTTTGATCTTTTTGCATTTCATCTCGTTTTCAAATGACTGTTATCTTGGTTACAGTAGTACTGTATATAAAATATGCATTTGCTATTGTGCTAGGGACTAGGCAGTAGAGAGAATATTTCTTTTGGACTCAGAGGATTTGAGTTTGATTTCGCTTCTATCGCTTAACTCCTGCTTACGTATCTCACTACTATGCTGCTAAATACCCATGTGACCTTGGATGACAACCTCTCTGGGCCTCAGTTTCTTCATCTGTTGGGTGAAAGAATTGGATGAGATGGCTCCCAAGCTCCATATACCTACACCCTGTGATCCTGCTCTCATTCTGACACTCCAAACCGGAAGCTAAAGAATTATACAAATTCATCGAAGAATCTGGAATTTTCTGGCACAGAATGATAGGACCTTGCTGGTTTTTGTTTGTGGGCCTCTGATCTGGGAAGGTCACACATGGCCTGGAAAGGCTCTTGGATTGCACTCTGAGTCCTCGTCTTTATAAATCATGGTGGAGCAAGCTCGCCAACCAACCAGTCAGTAGAATCACAGATTTATCATGATCTAGGAAGCGCTCCATGTGGAAAGGAGGACAAATAAGCAGTGTGGTTGGGGAGAGGCAGGTGACGGAGATCTCCCTTCCTGCCTTGCCACTAATTCCTTAGGCAGCTCCGCTGGGCCTTATCAGCTTGTAAGAAGAAAACAGCTGAGGACTGAGCTCTGGGGAATGGTTGCTTCACATCCTTTGATGAGCAGGGATTGAGGAAAAAGAATGTAAATATTTTTAAAGCAAAAGGACTTCAAAAACAACCCCCAAATCCTTAAAATTAATGAACCAATAAACTAAAATATGAAATGGCAGGCGTCTTTGCATGACAGATAAGAAAAAAGAAGAAAAAAAATTCAGATATCTTTTTTTGAGGAAAGGAAGGATAGAATGAGGAGGATTTTTCCCTATAAACCTCATTAATGCTACTCTTCCTGGGAGCAAATGCAGAGGGCATCTTCTGTCTAGAGGGAGGTAAACATCAGCTTTTATTGGCAGTGGAAACTTGAATAATGGTGATTCTTGTTAGGCAGTAAATAGATTCATTTCCTTCTCTCCCCTTACCCAGGGGCTAGGGCCTTGAGACACTTTCTTTCCTCTCTGTTTTTACATTAGCAACCTCTTCTCCCTTGGTCCTGAAAGCTTATAAAGGGGTTTCAGAAGTCCTCCTCCTTTGAAAAGGTGATCATTTATTAAAGGCCAATTCTTAAATTTTTTCCCCAGTTGTTTAGTGCTTGGGCTAAATATCCAACTTTTAGCCTCCCTTTATTTGTAATTGTTGTCTCTCTTATTAGGAAACTACTGCAAGTGACCCACCCTGAGGAATTTTCACTTTAGACTGGTTTTCCAGAAGCAGGCTTAGAGATGCATTGGCCTGGGGCATTCATTTGTGAGGTGGCTGGGCCGGGGCTGAAGTGCAGGCTTTGGTCATGAGTCAATGCCTTTAGAGAGTAAAGAAAAATGAACACAAAACCTTCTAGTTAGATGTTGGGGAACATAGAGTCTATAAGGGTCTAAGATTTATCAAAGTTAAGCATTTATTTCTAGATCTTACTTATTCTCTTTAATTAAACTATCTGCTATTGGAGAATGGTTCCAGTTATTGGAAATTAGTTTTGAGAGGTAATTAAGAATGTTGGCCTGGTCTTCCTAGGCAAAATTTAAAAGATAATCGAGGTAGATTCAGAGCAAGGGAGACAATACTTTTCAGTAACTTTGTTTCCTCAGATCCCCCATCCCCATCCCTTAAGGATAAATACTATCTCAGTAGCCTCTGAATTTCCAGCAGCTAGAAATTTATTTATTTATTGTTCCATTAACAAAGGGGTAATAAGAACATAGAAAGTGGAGAGCTGGAAGGGGTCTCAGAAGCTATTGGGTCCCATCCCTTCATTTTACAGAAGAGAAAATGGAGGTCCCAGGAAATTAAGTGACTCTCCTAAGGCCACATAAGAAGTAAGTGACTGAGGTAGATTTGAACCCAGATCCTTTAACTATAGAGGCAATGTGTCCCACAATTAATTTAGAAAAACTAAATTTTAAATTTAGAAAATACAGAGCTATGGACCAAGATGATAATACTTCTCTATTTTAAAAATATCTTTTTAGTTCAATTTTTATGCCTATTTCAATTTGGAAAGTACCTAGAAATTTTTCTGAAAATTTTGAAACTTTTGCTTGGAGGTCTTGAATGTCTACCTATTCCATCAGTAAGAACCAAATTCAGGAATTTGGGATTCTCAGTGGAAAGTTCTCAGTCTCAACAAACCTGTGATGACACAGACCGAAGAAGAATCTTTCCTAACCATGCAGAAGAAAAACAAGTAAAATGTACTTAAAACAGAAATGTGCTGTGAGAACACAAATTTCTTTTTTCTTATATTAAATGCAGAAATCTGAATTTAATTCATTTCAGTTTCAGGAACTCACTTCCTACTCCAGTCAAGATCCAAGTGATAAGATCACATGGGAGGTAGACTTCTTTCTGTTTTATTATTATTATTATTATTATTTAAAGCTACAAAGTTTTGCAAATAAGAAAATCAGAAAGCTAGCATGAGGTTCAAGTTACTTCCTCTTTCAGGGCCTTAGTTTCCTCATCAATAAAATGAGGAGGTTGAGTTAGGTGCTAAATTTAAGGCCCTATTTGTCTCTAAATTCCATGATCCCTTTATTTTATGTTTTCTTGGTGATTTTTTTCTGTTGGAAACAAGAATTTATTATGCTACTATGTACCAGGCCCTGTACAATGTGCTTTGCAAATACCCTCATTTGATCTTCACAACAACTCTGGGAGGTAGGTGCTATTATTAACCTCGTTTTATAGTTGAAGCTGAGACAGAGAGCGATTAAGTAACTTTCCCAGGGTCAAATAGCTAGTAAGTGTCTGAGGCTGTTATTTGAGCCCCCAAAAGTTGACCCCTATGGTCATATAAAGATCTGTTCAGGTCCCTTTGATCAAAAATCCTCTGTGGCTCCCCAGTGCCTAAAGAGGAAGGATAAAATGCACTTGCTAGGAATTCAAGGATGTCTCCATTCTGGTGCCACCATCGCTTTCCAGTCTTGTTTCTCCTTACTCCCACTATGGGCTCTATATTCTAACGAAACTAAACGACTCTGTTTCCTGAATTTACTCCAGGCTTTCCTGTCTCTGTGCTTTTGTTAATGCTATTCCCTGTGTCTAGAATGGCCTCCTTTCCTCTCTTTACCTGTTGAGCTCCTTACCATCATTTGAAATTCAACTTAAGTGACATCTTTTCTAAGAAGCCTTCCATGATCTCTCCTCCTGTGCCCCATTAGTAATGGCATTTTCCCCCTGGGCTTCATGTAGCATCTTGTCTCCAGTGAATATAATAATATGTGGTATAATTATTTGTGTATCTGTCTTATTCCCATACTAGGCTAAAAGTTCCATGGGAGCAAAGAATGTATCATATTTAAACTTTATGTAGATCTCAGTACCTACCACATTTTGCTCTGTACATAGTAAGAGCTTAATGTTTGTTGAATTGAATTTGAATTACAATGGAAAGAGTACTAGTTCTGAAGTTAGGAACTAGGTTCCAATCTTGTATGTTACTTACTGACCTGACAGGGCAATTCATTTTACTTCCCTGGTCTTTATTTTCCTCATCTATAAAATGATGGGCTTAGATAGTCAAGCTAGAGGCCCACAAAACTCCCAGTGGGTCTAGATCCAATTAAAATGTAACTGAGAAATGTTTAACAAAATAAATAAAAATACAAAAGAACATAGACAGTTAATTTCTGGTTTTCTAAGTCAATCTGTGGCCTATAGGTAATACATTTCTATTTGAACTGGATATCACTGGATTAGATGATTTTTGTAGTCCTTTCCAGGTCTAAATTTATGATTTTTCAAATTTGCTGAAGTCAGATCTTCTCCGTCTAAATCCACAACTTTTTCTGCTGCGTTAACATCATAACCCAACCTTCTAAGCCGGATGACCAGCCACATTTCCTAATGTTTTAGGATTTGCCTCCAATATATCTTACATCGAGGGGTTTTACGAGCATCCATCATAGATAGTGACTTACCTGAAGACGTTAATTAATGGTAGTCTCTGTGAGAAGGAGTTGCAGTCTAAACATGTTAAAGAAAGGTGCATTCTGCCAAAGAGGAAACATGTTATGCTGGGCATGGGATTTGAGCCCAAGTGTTTCTGGCTCCAGCTACCTGTTTCGGTGGAGCTAAAACAGGCTTTGTGCTGAGAATTTTGGAAGCAGTCATTAGGAAAAGAAAACAAACTACCTTTATTTAGAAAATGCAATTTTATATTGACAGAAAAATCCCAAGATTAAATTTGGATATATGGAGGAAAGCATTTCACCAAAGATTTAGAATCTCTTTTTGGAGAATTTCACATCTGAGCCAGAATATATTTTCTGAAACAGCCCTGACTCGTTCAGAGAGAAAATGGAGATAGGCTGTGAGGGAGTGTTCAGTCAGGGAGAGTTGATTTTATGAAGCAGTATGTTCTTAGACTTGTATGATCTGGGATAAATGAGAATGGGGATAGAGTACATACATTTAAGGACATTACTTTCTGTCTTGTGGCAAACTAGCTTCTCCTGAAGAAGACAGTGCACACAGTAGCATATACCAAGATAACACTGGATGCTTTTGCTGCTCTGAAAATACATCCATAATTGAATTTGTATGCTTTTACAGAAGGATCAAGACTGCTTATAAGTCATACTAATGGTCTCCATGTGGAGTTGAACTTCCCTTTTTCCTTCTAGCTTCATATTGAGGGGGCTGTAATGGGAGGAGGGGACAGAAGGAGAGAGATACAGAAGTGGACATGGGAGTGATAGAATGAAAGAGAGAAGAGGAGAGGAGGAGAAAGACAGAGAAAGAGACAGAGACAGAGAAGGGTGGAGAAAGAAGAAGGGAGGGTGTGGTGGGTGGAGAAAAAAGCCACTCATTTATTTGAGAAAGGAAAAAAGAATATGGGGAATATTCTAATCATTTGTGCCTTTATTCACTTCACACACCTGCAAAATCTTTATTGAAAATCTTGTGAATGCAAGTACTTCCATGATCCCATTTCCTTGTTTTTTTTTTTTAATTTTTTATGGTGTTTCAACACTTCTACTCAGCTCACTTCTCAGAGACAGAATCAGGCATAAATAATGATAGACCCTGGACGGAAAAATAAAGACAGTGTTAGAACATGTCTTAGCCAAAGGGTTTTCATTTCAGCTGAATCATTTTGCCAAGCGGTCTATTGTTAATATTTGTGAATATTCATCTAATTTTAGTAGAACTCAACTAATAATCTTATTAATAATAGATCGGCATAGAGTATGGGGTTTGGAGTCAGGAAGACCTGAGTCCAAATCTTGCCGCACACACTTATTAGCTGCGCTATCCAGGGCAAGTTACTCAGCATCTCTGTGTCTCAGTCCCCTCAACAGTAAGATGGTGATAATGATAATGCCTACCTCACAGTGTTGTTGTGAAGATCAAATAAGTTCACATATGCGATGTACTTTGCAGACTTTAAGGTGATATATAAGTGCTACCTGTTATCAGTAGTGGGGGTGCGGTTGTTAGAGTGCTGGGCCTGAAGTCAAGAATACTCATCTTCTTGAGTCCATATCTTGCAGCAGACACTTACTAACTGTGTCACACTGGGCAAATGACTTAACTCTGCCTCAGTTTCCACATTTGTAAAATGAGCTGGAGAAGGAAATGGCAAACCACTCCAGTATCTTTGCAAAGAAAACCCTAAATAGGCTCACAAAGAGTCAGACATGACTGAAAACAATTGAATAACAATGTTAATTGTAATGGTATTGCAGATCTTCAGGATCAGGGGGAGCTCAGAGATCACAGGATCCCAGGGTCATAGGATTTCAGAGTTGGAAGGGATATCAGAAACAACCTAGTCTAAGTATACTTGAACAGATATTCTCTCCACAGTACTACCAACAAGTGGGGCCCCTCAGTCTCTTTTACAGGAGTCTAGTCTGCCTTTGGATAACTTTTATACTTAGGAAGTTTGCCCGCCTGTTTTCTTTGCTTATGTTTTCCTAGAAGTTAACAATGACTTCCGTGTAGAGAGACAGAATGAGAAAAGATAGAAGAGAAGAAGAGAAGAGGAGAGACTGAGATAGAAAGAAATACAGAAACAAAGAGATAGAGAGAATGAAAGAAAATGAGAAGAGGAGAGGGAGAGTGAGTCAGATTTAGGGACAGAAGTTAGCGATAGCTTCCGTGTAGAGAGATAGAGACAAAGAGAAACAGAATGAGAGAGGAGAGGAGAGGGGGAGAAAGACATAGAGACCGTGGTGGGGTTAGGGAGTGGGGAAGAAAAGAAGAGAGAGGGGAGAGGCAGAGAGACAGAAGTCAGAGGGCTTCTGATAAATATTTCTTTGCTCAGGCAGAGAATGTAAGGTAGTAGTCTGAACATCTCAGCTTTGCTGTGGTTGAAAACTCAGTTTTTCTCTAACATTAAATCTTAGCTAATTAGTTGCCAAGCCCCACATAAAGAGGTAACAAAAGCTGCCTCTAAAGTTAAATTAGGCTCCAGATGAGAGAGTTTGTGACAGTATGTTCTCACCTAGAATCAGGAACATCCAGCCTGGTAAGGAAATTACTCCTTGGGTGTGGTTAGGCTCTTTGGGAGGTGTGCTAAGAAAACATTTCAGGCCTCTAGGGTACCCCTTATTAAATTTTTGTTCTAGTGTATGAAATATTTCAGACTGACGGCTCTCTAGTTTGAAAACAACCAGGACAGTTGTGTTTGCTAGGAAAAAAAGTTTTGTTTTCTGGGGAAGTCCTTAGGCAAGACAAAAGTTTCCAGAATGTTTTATTTTTAAAATAAATTTCACCAAGGTAGTGGCTGTTGGTTGAAATGAAAAATACTTGAATATGTACATCTTACTTTCCTTGGCAGTCATTATCAAATATTTCTCAAGAGTCTTTATGGGTAGAATACTGTACTATATTATTATTTACCCTATTACATTTGTCATATCATATCATATCATATCATATCATATCATATCATATCATATCATATCATACCATATCATGTCAGCTACCTTGGAAAGAAAGGCTCGAGAGCTTGCTTCTAAGTGGGAAGGAAAGAAGGAATCAATCTTCCAAGTTTGCCATAGACAGTCCTCTGTGTTAGAAGATGCTGCTGCTACTGCTGAGAGTGTTACTGCCCTTGTATATGAGTGTGACAAATACAAGATATGTGAGCAACAGGCTTTCCCATGTGCCACATTTAGGCAGACAATGCTTTGATTTATAACTGTGATTTATTTAGCCAGGATGGGGAACTTGCAGCTTTGATGCCACATGTGGCCCTTTAGGTCCTCAAGTGCAGCCCTTTGATTTGTTCTGTGAAGTTTGGACTCAATCAAAGGGCCACACTTGAGGATCTAGAGGGTCACATGTGGCCTCAAGCCTGTAAGTTCCCCACCCTGATGATTTTTGTTTTCTAAGGTTGTATCTAGCTCTATATCTTGGACCATCTAGAACTTTTATTCCCAAAGGTGCCACCCCTTCTTTGCTTGCTAGATCCTAAACTGGGATGCCTGTGACTTTGTCTTCAAAATTGGGCTTGCTGCCCAATTGTACTGACTTGCCTAGGGTCACATAGCTAGTATGAGGCCAGATTTGAACTCAGGTCTTCCTAACTCCCAGCCCAGCACTCAGTTCACTGAGCCATCTAGGTGCCTGACACATAGTAGGTGCTTAATAAATGCTTGTTGCCTTCCTTCTCCACATACTCAGCAAGGTTTCTTCTTTTCTTTCTTTGTTTTTTTCTTTGCTTCTTTCTCCTTTTCTTTCTTTCCTTCCTTCTATCCTTCCTTTCTCTCTCTCTTTCTTTCTTTCTTTCTTTCTTTCTTTCTTTCTTTCTTTCTTTCTTTCTTTCTTTCTTTCTTTCTTTCTTTCTTTCCTTTCTTTCTTTCTTTCTTTCTTTCTTTCTTTCTTTCTTTCTTTCTTTCTTTCTTTCTTTCTTTCTTTCTTTCAACAAAGACTAAGAAAGAAAAATCAATCAACAAATCAATAAGCACTTGTTAATTGCCAAGTCTGTGCCAGACAGTGGGAACACAGAACCAAAAACTGAAAACAGTCTCTGCTCTCAAGGCATTAGTTGGGGAAGAAAATGTGCTTATGTATAAGTATATGCAAAATAAATACTAGGGTTTTTTAAGGGGTTGGGGAAAGAGGCCCTATCAGATGGGAAATCAGAGAAGATTTGGTGAGAAAGATAATGCTTGAGCTGAATTTTGAAGGACACAAGGGATTCTAAGAGAAAGATGTGAGGAAGAAGTGTATTCCAAGAATGGGAGACAGCCAATGCAAAGAGCTGGAGGTGGAAAGTGGCGTGTTGGGAGTGAAGAATAGCAAAAAAATCCAGTTACATGAGAAGAAAGACTGTGAGAAGGGGAATGAAGTATAAAGAGGATGGAAAGGTAATTGAGGGCAGGCTGTGAAGGGCTTTAAAGACCAAATAGAGGAGTTTTAGAGTGGGGAAAGACTTGAGACGAAAAGGGAATTAAAAAAAAAATAAAAGCAGGTTACCTAAATCAATCAATAAAATGTAGACAGTATTCCATTGCCCAACTCCCAAAGCCCCCTCACCCAGTAGCACATGGCTAGTGTGTATCTGAGAGTGTATTTGAGTTCAGTTCTTCCTGACTTCAAATCCAACACTCTGAAAGCTCATGGTTACAGATCCAGTAAGGGAGAGGCACAGGGTTCGAATTCAGTCTTTATGACTCCAAGTCCAGCATTCTCTCTCCTCGCCTCTCATGATGCAGATGTTATATTTTGGGGACCACAGGTATAAAGAGTACCTAAGAACTTGAGGAGATTGAGTATCACCTAGTCAGACAAAAAAAAGTCAAAATATTAGAGCTGAAATGTTTGTGGTTGTGGGGAGGGATGTGAACTGGAAGACCAGTCAGAGATGAAGTAGAGAGCAGCATAGCAGTCAGGCAGAGGAGGAGCTCCAGGTTGGAGTTATGATAGGAGTGTGCTGAGGAAAGAGGACCAGGAGCTTTTGAGGCCACTAGAGGGAGGTCAATACTGAGAGCTCTAGACCTCGAATGGCAAGGTCAATGCCAGGCGAAGGTAAGGGAAACAGGGACATCCCTTCCTCGCTTGGGACAACTCTATCCATAGTGGAACAAGTTGTTTCCAGTTAAAAATTAACTCTCTTATTATATTCTAGAGTGATGTAAAACCTTCCACATCTTGCCAGGTGGCAGTGGCCAAACAAGGACTAATGACCACCTCACCAATAAAGAATAACAGTTATTGACTGAACATTTAGGGAAGCTGGTTTCAGAACCAGACGCAGAGATGGGAAAAGGGGGGTCCATGTTATGAGTGGATGCCAAATGAGAAAAACCACAATGAGAGTAAACAGGAGTGGAGGCTGGAAAGTCAAAGCTGGGCCATTATATAGAGCAGGAACAGGGTTAGAACAAATGTGAAGACCTGAGGATGAGCTGGGGTCAGTGAAAGGCAGCAAAGTAATACTATCTTTAAGAGCTCAGGGCTATATGTGAAAGGACAGATTGCTGTTTGGTCGTCAGAGCCTGTGTTCCAACAAACCGGCCCTTTGCCACTGTCTGGCCATTCTTCCTTGTGCCTCCTAAATGGCCAGAATAGGAGAGAGGACCATAAGATCATAAAATTCAGAGCTGGGAAAGCCTTTGGAGATTGACTAGTCCAACTAGTTTCATTTTACAGGGAGTGTCTTATTCACAGTCAAGGAATTCATATCCCTCAGACAAGGTGATTCTGTCTTCCCAGAAGTCTAGTTTCTTCTAGAGAGGGGAAAGCAGCTAGAACATCATTAATTGATGTAATGTTTAGAAAGTTCAAGAGACACAATTTCTGGATAATTAATTATTTTATTAATAGTGCTAGCATTTTATTAACAAAAGGGTCAGTGATACTCTTGGAGGCCAAAGACTCCTCATGGATCTAATGTTTATATGCCATTGGAGGGGTGGGTGTTCCTGAAGGTGCAATCGACTTCAACTGGTTAACAAATAATGAGATAAAATGAGTATTATAATGAGAGTTGGACTTAGTCTAACGAGGGATTGGAGGTTCCTAACAGACCATGTCATTTACTTCCCAGCCTTGAGTAATTACACTCCCAGTCTTGAGTAATTTAATAAAAAAATTTATCCTCATCCAAACCTAAGTAGAACACAATGGGCAGGAATTCACATAGATAAGATGGTCTGGGTGGGGCAAATTTTGGCAGTAATATCCTTCAGAGGCTGAGCTTTGGACAAGGAAATAAGACAGGGGAAAAACCTGGATTTCCCCCATAATCGGTTATTAATAATCATTTCTCTCAAAGGGGAGGAAAGGTTATGGGGAAGTTTAGGAGGAAGTTTGTTCTTGAAGAGGACCATGACATCAGGGAAATGATGATATGACTTGCAGTTGACTTTGATTTGAGTGAAAGAGGGCTGTGCAAGGTCACCAGCCTCACTTTCTCCTCCAGAGCCATTCAGATCCAGTGACTTGATATTCATCAGGATGACTGGAGATGACCCAGGACAATGGAGAAGGAAGGGGAAGAAAATTGTCATAAACAAAGTATTTACATGGAGTTTTCGCAGGATTGAGAGAATCCACAAATTAGATTTTTAATGTGAGTAGCCACTTTTGACTCACTCCAAAGAGGGAGACTTGAAAGGAAAGGGAGCCTAAGTTTTCAAGGCCTGTTCTTTAAGTAAGATCTACTGGTGGTACCAGAGCCCCTGATGTTGGTTAGCTTCCTTTCCCATCCTTTGACCAAACAAATAACAAAGTGGCAATAGGTTAGAGTGGTTGCTAGTGCTTTAATGTATTACCTCTCTGGGTATTATTTATACCTTAACCAAGATTTTCTGTGCTATTATGTGAAGGTGAAAATTTCTGGAGGTTCAAGAAGAAAGAAGGAGGGAAAGAAAGAAGGGAAGAGAAGGAAAAATTAAAAAAGGAAGAAAAAAAAGAAAAGAAAGGGAAGAGAGAGAGGAAAGACTAGGAAAGAAAGGGAAGAAAATACATGCAAAAAAGAACCGGAAGAATAGGAAAGATTTTTTTATGGATGATGTCATATCAACAAAGCCACACATCAGCAGAGTCAAACTGATGACTGGACTTGTGATAAATAATGTTGTTCTGAGAAGTCACTATTACACAGATGTTAAATGGAAGAACATTTCGGAAATACTCTGGATATTGAATGGCTGGTAGTGTATCTCTTATTCCTCATTCTGCAGAATTTCATAGTTTTCTGCTGTGGTCAGTTTAGCTGCCAGATTAACTGTAGATAAGTTAGCACTAGTTTACTGGGAAAAAAAAAAATTTCCATTCCGAGTGACTCTGTTTAATTGATAATACCTAGCAATGATTAGAATGTGGTTTAATGGAAAAAATTGAGCCTCAAAAGAAGTGGTTTCTGGTTCCAGCTTGTATTAGCAAGGCAATAAACACAACATAGATGATAATTGTCAATATGCCTATGTGGTTCTGTATCACAAAATATAAGAGACTCTCCATATAGAAGGTAGAAGTAAACCATTTACTCAGACACCAAAGAACCAGATCCCAAAACCAATAAGGGGGCAGCTAGATGGCACAGTGAGGAGAGCATGAGCCCTGCAGTCATAAGCCCAATCTATCACAGCAGCAAAGAACTCAATACACAATGTCACAGCAGAGAACCGCTCCATCTCAAAGCCATCTGCCCCCCTGCTGGGGCCTTGCCACTAACAGTCACTCACAGCATAGCCACCACCTCTGCTCTCTTCCTCAGGTCTACCTGTGCCCTTTCCAAGTATTTCCAGTGACACAACTTCCTCTTCCTCTAAGCAAGCTTCTCCCACCACATATGACTTAAGCTTCCTGTGACATAAGCAAGTCACATGGGTCTACTAATGGGTGGGAAAGATCTTCAGATCTAAATTGTCATTATGTAGCTTTGCTAACATCCAGCTGGTCTTTCTGGGCCTTAGGGTTTTTTTGGGGGGAAAGTATGAAGGGGTTGAAATAGCTCAAATACTACCTTTTGGAGGAAGCCTTTCCCAAATTCCCTACTCATACACACTGCTAATATCTTCCCTCTAGATTACACACACACACACACACACATATGTGTGTGTGTGCATATGTAAAGTCTTCCACATCTTGCCATTTGGTAGTGGCCAAGCAAGGACTAATGACTACCTCATCAATAAAGAATAACAGTTATTTACTGAACATGGAGGGAAGCTGGTTTCAGAACCAGATGTGCAGAGGTGGGAAAAGGGGTCCATGTTATGAGTGGATGCCAAGTGAGGAAAACAACAGAGTCAACAGGAGTGGAGCTTGAGAAGTCAAGGCTGGGACATTATATAGAGTAGGAACAGGGTTAGAACAAATGTGAAGACTTGAGGATTAGCTGGAGTCAGAGAAAGGTGGCAAGATAATATTATCTTCAAGAGCTCAGTGCTATATGTGAAAAGACAGTGCTGTACAGTACTCAGAGACCATGTATATGTACATACATATATACATATATATACACACACACATATATATGTGTAAATATATGTGATATATACATACACATAGGTATAAACACACATATATGTATAAGTGAATATATGTATACTTACATACACATATGTAATCTTGCATGTACTTATTGCCTCTTCCATTAGAATTTGAGCTCCTTGAGGCTGGGAGCCATGTTTTTACCTTTGTGTCTTGCATTTAGCATAGAGTCTGGCACAAATTGCATATTTTAGAAATGCTTATAATATGATTATATGATGGATAAATTTCCTTTAAGCTCTAAAATGTTTTGGTCTTTTTAAGATTTCTGCCTGTCTCTGAGTGCCAGTGGATGTTCTTTAGTAGCATGGCTGTGTCATCCAAATTCAATGAACAGGGTCTGGGACGATAGGAGAAGACTCCGAGGGACATGAATAAGAATTGTGAGGCTTTTAGCAGAAGGTCTTCAAAATTCAAAGGTAGAATGAAAGACTGATATTTTAAATGTCTTAAAGTAAATAACGATTTTTTATGAAAAAAAATTTTATTAACTGATTGGATGAAAATTACCTGCTAAGTTTAAATATATCTTTTCTTTTCCTCTTACACAGTAGAACGGCTTAGTATTCTGCCCTCTTTGCCTTATGGGGTCTAGACTTTTTCTATTTACTCTTAAAGCCATCAAATACATATATTACCCTTTGCTTTTGTAGAAGGTTATTAGAAACTATTTTTTTCCAGTTGTGAAACATTTGTTCTCAATGGTAAATAAAACTAAGCCAACAAATTAAGTAACTTTTCTAGCCTCCAGCCAATTTATTTTCTATTGAACAACTTTTCTGACTTAAAGTGACCTGTAGTTTATGATGGGGAAAATGGAAAGATCTGATTGGGCCGGACAAAAAGTTTTCCAACCGATAGGAAAGGCCCAGAGAATCTGATGTGTGGCTTCAGTCAAATCAAGTCAAAAAATATTTATTCAGTGCCAGGCACTGTGCCAAGTGCAGGCACCAGTGCCGAAGCAGCTGGAAGTCAATAGAACAACAAACAAACACACAAACAAACAAACCCAGAAAACTCCCAACAAAACTATGAGTCTTGTTTTCCACAGAGAGAAAGTGGTTGTGATTTTGATGACCCTGACAGTGTCAGTATGAAATAGCCACCCACACAAAATAGAAGAGTGGCAGCTGTGTGATAATACCAGTATAGAGAGGGAGGGAGAATTCAGGTCAGAGCTATGAAAGGCCCATTGTTGCATCCTGCTGAACTACTCTTCATTACACGTGGTGGTGGTAGGGTTGGAGGTGGAGGCGATGTCTTCAGCAAAAGGCTTTAATAAAAACGAATGTCATCAATTTGGTTTAAGTTAGGATAGGGCTTATATCTGTGATTTTATTGATGTAGGGAAATCCCAAATGAATAAACTCCTACTAATGTAGGTTTTAAACTTCTCTCTAACTTAGAGTCTTAGAGAATCCCTTAGAGCAGTGGTATCAAACACAAATAGAAACAGGGGCCACTAAACCATGCATAAGGATTTCTGAAAGTGGCATACCAACTTAGAAAACCACATATTAACATTATCTATGTTCTATTGTATTTTTATTTATCTCATTATATATTTCCCACTTACATTTTAATCTGGTTCAGGCCACACCGACCAAGGACTGTTGGGGGCTATGAGCATGGAGGATGCTGTGTTTGACACAGAGTACTGAGAGGCTGTTACTTTACTGGGGTCACAAAGTCAATGTGTGCTGGAGATGAAGCTTGAACTGAGATCTTCCTAACTTCATGGTCGGCCTTTTATCCCCTAAGCCATATTACAGTGCTCTCCCTTTTCATCTCTGTTGCCTGGTTTCCCTGGATTCCTTCAAATGTCACCTGAAGTCCTGCCTTCTACGGAAAGCGTTCCCCCATCCTCCTTAGGTCTAGTGCCTTTCCTTGGACACTACCCCCAACCCTCAATTTATCCTGTACATAGCTTTTTTATACATGGTGGCTTGCATCTTGCCTCCCCGCATTGTGCTGTGAACTTCTTAAGAACTGTCTTTTGCTTTTCTTTGTATCTCCAGGCAGTGCCGGGCACATAGTAGGCACTTTAAAAATGTTTATTGACTTTAAGTTATTGCATCAAAAAGCAACCAACTTCCCATAAATATGCTGACTGATTGATCCATCAAGGATTTAGTAAGTACCAAGTGTAAGACTTAACCCTCAGAGAAGCGTGGTTTTTGCCTTACCAGATTCAATCTTCTTTCTATATTCTTATCTTAATACAGTCGATCTTCAGAAGCAGCAAATAGTAGTATTAGGAGAGTGAGGCAGCTGGGTGGCACAGTGACTAGGGTGGGCCTAGAGTCAGGAAGACTCCTCTTTGGGAGTTCAAATTTGGCCTCACACTTACTAACTGTGTGATCCCGGGCAAGTCACTTAATCCTGTTTGCCTCAGTTTCCTCATCTGTAAATTGAACTGGAGAAGGAAATGGCAAACAACTCCAAATTGAGCTGGAGAAGGAAATGGCAAACCATTTCAATATCTTTGCCAATAAAACCCCCAAATGGGGTCATGAAGAATCATACATGACTAAAAAATGACTCAACAAGAGTCTCCACATGGGAAGTAGGACCAGGCTGGCCAACCTTTGTTCATCTCCTACCTGCCCTTCTCACTTTTTAGACTTCAATAACATGTTCTAGCTTGGTTATCTTCATTCCCTCTGCCCTCATTTTTTATCTTCCTTTTGTGAGTTGTCTGCCTCAGTTTCATCAACTGTAAAATTGAGATAATAATCAGAGTAACTTCCCAAAGTTGTTGTGAATATCAAATGAGATATATGTAAAGTGCTCAGCATAGCACCTAGACACATAGTAAGTGCTTAATAAACACTGAATCCCTTCTCTTCCTTTTTGAGATTCCATTATTTATGATTTCTATTTGGTTTTTTGTTAGTTTGGGTATTTTACATTTTTGAAAATTTCATCTATTTCTTTTGTGTTCTCAGCCTTATTAACATACATACATAGTTAAATTCTGATAATTCTTTTTTGTTTGTTTTGGGTTTATTGTATTTTCACCTTGACTGCTTGTAATTTTGTTTGTTTTATTTCTCTCTTATCCTCTTCATTATTTATCTTCCTTTTCTCTCTATTCTAGATTTTTCTTCTTTAATTCATGGGCCTTATATTTATTTAGTCCTTCTTTAGGTTTGATATTCCTCATGAAATTATAGTTTCTAAGGTACCTATTTGAGGCTTCCTCTTCTAAATAGTTTTTATGTTAACATCTTGTAGATGTTGCCTTCTGGCCCCCATTTTGTTCTATTGTACCATAAATTATTTGTATTCGTCCTGTCTTCAAGATTGATATATTTTACTTGTATGGAGACAATTTCCTTTTAAGATTGCTTTTTGCTTTACTTCTTTCAGATTGTCTTTCACTTCAATGTATTTGCATTTCCAATTAATTATTCTTCCTTTGGTTTCAATGATGAGACTAGTTGCCATTGATTCATTGATTTTCTGTTCTGTCACTTATTTCCGTTGTGCAGGCTATAAATTCTGCTTTCTCAATTCTTGTTTTTCTCTTTGAAACCATTTAGGAACATCCTGCTGTGGTTCTGTGATCTTTTAGATACACACAGAGCCTTCTGCCATATCACTTGTTGGTTCATTTTCCTTAGTATTGCAGCATTTATTCATAGATACCTGGACTTGCCCATCTAGAGGCCATGTTCCTTTTTGTTATAAATATCTTCTGGCTGCTTTATCTGCTTATTCTCAAGGTCTTTAATCAACTTTTCTTCCTCCTGAGATCTTTAATAATTTCAATCTTTTTCCTTATACTTCCCTATTGCTCACTTTCTGACTCCTTCTCCTGGGACTGAAGTTTCCTTGGGAGCTGTATCTCAAAATTGTCTCATACCGTGAAATTCATATTTCACTGGCTTCCATCTCTGCCCCAGTTGACTTCTGAAAGTGTACAAAACTAACCCTAGCTGGATACTAGGCCCTTTGCTTCAGTCAGACCTCATGAGTGACATTCTTTTTTACTTCCCTCTCTTCTTTAATTCTCTAGCTGTATATTTTATTGCAGTACAAGACACTGCCATGCTGGAATCCCAGTAAGAGCAAGTTTCTCTCTTGTTTTTTCTGCGACATTGGGAGGCCACTTGGAAGGGTGTATGGTGGAATTGAATTCTACTGAAAGCTCATGAGTCTGCTGTGCAGCCCCACCAGTGTGATGGACAGTGGGGTTATGGGTGCTAAATGAGCACTGGAAGAGTTAGAGATTAGCCTTTTCCACTGTTAGTTCATCTGATTTTTACCTCATTAATTTTCTTGGTGTCTATGGAGACAGCTGAAATAGCTTTGTCTTTTGCATATAATTTCCACTTTGGTAAGATTGGAGAGGTCATGAAGAGCAGAAAAAAAAATCTAGTCCTCTTTCTTGTTGATCATATGACCCACAAGTCCTACTGCTTCCCTTTTAAACCCAGATGCATTAATTTCATTTATACAAAAACTTTTCAATTTCATGTAATCAAAATTATCTATTTTATCTTTTATAATGGCCACTGTGAGAAAGACCACTTAATAGAAAAAGCAATAACCCCAATTAACTTGGATAACAAACTCTTTTCTTAATTTGAGAAATTTGACTTGTTGATTAAATTAACAAACAAACAAAACAAACAAATCCCCATCTGGGTCCTCTGAACTAAAACTTAAACCAGGGGTGGGGAACCTTCAGTCTTGAGGTCACATGTGGTCGTCTAAGTACTTGCCAGGGGACTTTTAACTGAGTCCAAGTTTTACAGAATAAATCTGTGATGTTTGGATTCAGTTAAAGGGCCACACCCAAGGACCTTGAGGGCCACATGTGGCCTTGAGGTTGCACATTCCCCACCCTGACCATTTAGTTAGAAAATTGTTTTTTTACCTAAGATAGTAAACAGTTAATTAATTCAAAAAAGTCCAATATGTCCACATCTGTAGGTATAGTCTTTGATTTAGATAGAAATAGCAGTTTGATGTTTGTTCCCATTTAGATACTTTGGAATACTAATATCTTATGTATGTTGCTTTATAAAAATGCTTTTTTAGCTCATAGATTTCAGCCCATTATGCTGAACTTATCTCTTGTGCTTTACACACAAAAGACTAGAAAATAGGAATAATGGAAAAAACTAGGCTACCAAAGTAAGAGCAAAAGTGAGTAAGGAGAGTCTTCTTGCCACAAAGAAACCTGGGCTGGGAGTCAGGAAACTTGGGTTTGTGTTCAAGATCTGCCACTGTGGTCACTGTGACCTAGTCAAAGTCATTTATTTCTCTAGGCTTCAGTGTGTGTGTGTGTTCAAAATGAGTACCACTAAAGCTCTCCCAGCTCTAAAACATCATGTATTGTTTAATCAAGAAGGCAGGGCAGTTGAGCTGCAGGGGCAAGAAGGTAGCAACTGTGGCCCATTACTCTAACAAGGAAATCAGTTTCTTTCTCAATCTGAGCAGCTCCCTGCGGACTAAATAAAAGCAGGGAAAACCAGAACACCGGAGGGGTGTTCTTTCTGACCCTTGTGTGGTGGCTGCAGAGTTGATCGGATAGGGTCTCTGTTTTGAAGTAGAGTTTTTGTACCAATCCTTTTCTGCTCCATGGGGTGGAAAGAGGAAGAGCTAGGGAGTCTTCACAGCAGAGTGGTGTAGTTTTGGCAGGGTTGCTGTTTTCAGGAGGCTTTTCCTATCATTCTTTGTTCCTGTTGCCTTGTGTATGTGGTCCCCAGTTAAAGCATTCTGTTGCAGAGCTCCCCAAAGGGCTGAGAAATGATGATTGTGTATGACAAGGACAGCGATGTCCAAATCCTTGTCAACACCTTCTGAAACCCTTTCCCATTCTTTCAGGCATGTTCATGTCAGAGTCCCTAGGACTTTGACTTTTTGTGATTTCTATCTTGAAGGTCAGGTCCAAATTTCCACTTGCCTATGGATCATTTCCGTTCAGGCATACTATAGACCTCACGAATTGAGATCTGAAACAAAACTGATTATCTTCACTCTGGGCCCCCTGATTTCCCTTTTATGTTAATGTTATCACTTTTCTCCAACTAGGTTGGAGGTTGGAAATCTTTGGGACAACTTGGATACTTCCATCCATACTTATGAACCATAGATCTCAGTACTGACTTACAGATATGGATACAAAGAGAATAAATTGGCCATGACATAGAGCATGTAAACACTGAGTCTTATCGATATAAGAGAGCAAGAGCAGGAGAGGGAGGAAGGAGGGAAGAAGTGAGAGAGAGACAGAGAGAGAGAGAGAGAGAGAGAGAGAGAGAGCTGGTCATTTCTCCTTCCTACTAGGCTTTAGGCCTTTGGTGTTTTCTTTTTCTCTTCAAGACTATCCTTGATAGTTCTTTTATCTAGGGGAAGAAAACATGATTCTCTCCATGGCCAAAAAGGTTTTCTTTCTATCACTACCTCGATGAACATGGAAAGACAGGTTGGTCTCTTGATGTTTTGTGTCCCCAGCTCCTAACATAGTACCTAGCACATATTAGAAACTTAATATCTAATTGCTGGTAAGTTAGAATTGACAAATGTACAGAAAAGTTCAGACAGTTTGAGGAAAGAAAGGAGCAAAGAAATGTTGTGACTTATCTATCATCACTTATTCCCCACATCTCTACCCAATTCCATGGGCCTTTCTGTGTTACAATGACAAATAGTTAAGCACAAAATACACACAAACACTCATAACATATTTACTATTCCACATCCATAGTCCCTCACTTCACCAAGAATGAAGACAAGTTTATGTTCTTATGTCTTCTCCAGGGATATGACTGATAATTCTAATTACACAACATTTTGGCTTCATTTTAGTGTTCTAGTCATTTACATTGTCTTAGTCATTGCACTTGTCTTATTGTGCTTATTTTTTCACATTTCTCTGAATTTCTAATATTTTTTGGTTCTTCTAAGAGAAAAATATTACACTTCATGCACAACAATTTGGACACTTACTTCATTTCCATTAGTTTGCTCACACACACACAAACATTATTATGAGTACTTTGTTATATAGGGGACCTTTATTTCTATCTTTGACCTGCTTAGCAACATATGCCAGGTAGAAGGATCACCAGATCAAAGGATATGAACTGATTTAGTGAATTTTGCAACAAAATTCCAAATTTTTATCCAAAAGGGTTGAATGAATTCAGAGCTTCACCAATATTGTGTTAGTGTGCTTGTCTTCTCAAAGTTGGTCCAACATTGACCATTTCCATCTTTTGCCATCTTGGACACTTTTAGGAATGTCCAAAATGTTAATCTCTATTATTACCAGTGACTTAGAGTACTTGTCTATATAGTTATTGATTATTTGTAATTCTTTGGAAAATTCTTACCCTTTGACTACTTAACTTTTTGGGGAATGCCACTAGTTCTTGTACATTTCATCTTTTGATGGAATATAAGCATTTTATCAATTTCATTTCATGTTGCCTCATTTGTAAAATGTGGGATGATAACAGAACCTGCTCCATAGGAGCAAATGAGATCTATAAATTGCTTATCAAACTTTAAAGCTTTATAGAAATACATTATTTCTCTTATATTTATGCTAATTAATTAATTATATGTGATTGGTATCAGACTCTTATGAAAGATATTTGATAAAATGATTTCTACCCATTCCCATGATTGTTTCATTTCTTATTAAGGGCCTCTGTCTCACCCTTCCAGAGTAAATAGCATAGCCACCTATAATAAATACCCAAGTCCTAGTTTTTCAACGTATGTAAAGGTAAACACTTGGGACGCTCTATATTTTTTATGTGATATTAAAATCTACCTGGTCAACACTTTATTATCCTGTCTCAGGCTTCTCTCTAGGCCTACAGAGATCCTTTAAGTTCTGAGAGACTGCCAGTCTATTACAAACATTGTCCAATGATCCTATTGTGTGCAGCTTGGGTAAAAATGACAGCTGTTATATAAGAAATATAATTGGTTCACTTTCTTCTCAGCCGGTCCATCATATGTAAACAAGATTTGAATTTTAAAATGTTTTATTCACTACTAGGTCGCTTATCTTCACTGCAAAGAAATGGAAAGACAAATAATACTGATATATATAGAGATAGGCAGCTAGGTGGCACAGTGGATATTGTGCTAAATCTGGAGTGAAGAAGATCTGAGTTCAAACATAGCCTCAGACAATTCCTTTACAATCTTAGTTTCCCCATCTGTCAAAGGGGGATAATAATAGAACCCACCTCCTGGGATTGTCGTGAAGACAAAATGAGATAGTATTTGTAAAATACTTTGTAAACCTTAAAGCACTACATGGATATTGTTGTTCTCCTTATTATCCATATATTTTCTGTAGCTTGAATTTAAAAAAATCCTTTCCTCTGAACCTACTTGGAAGCAATGTAGTAGAGGATTTGATGAATATTTAGCAGGAATATAGTACACTTAGGCGATTATTCCTGTCTTTATGTCTTCACAACATTTAAACCATGTATATCCAATTCTGTATTTGGCAATCATTACACACAATGGGTGCTGTAACCAAATAATGGATGACTCCACATATTTCAGGCTCACCAGAGGAGAGATTAAAAATGGAGCTATTTTTTGACAGAAGACTAGAAAGACAATTTATTACTGCATCATAGAATCTCCCATTCTTCAATTTATCAAGCAAAAACTGAGTGATGATTTATTCGTTATCAGACTATAAACATGTCTACAGACATAACCATAGTACAATATCTTTGCTTATGTCTGGAGCTAACCATAGCTAACCATAGCTAATAACATCAAAGAGCTTTAAGCCATCCTCCATATGCTTTTAGATGATTGAAAGAATAAAATTGAGAAGGTCCAGATCCTTCATATTTCATCTGGTTGAAGCATTTTCAAGTTTTTTTTTTTTTTGGAGGAGGGTTGTTCATAGAATTAACAATATATTTATTCTATGGATTTTCATTTTAGGAGAGTAAAAGTTCTATATTACCATATCCAATACCATACCTAATTACCATATCTAATATTCAGGCCTCATCATTCTTAACCACTTTGCACCCTTTGTCACTGTTCACCCTTCTCTTTCATACTCTCTTTTTGTGATTCTTCTCTCTTCTGTTTTTCCTCCTTCTTGTCTGACTCTATCTCTATCCATATCATGCCTTTAACACTCTGACCAAGGTCCTCTTCTCTTCTCTCTTTATACTATTTCATCTGGTAATCCCATTGACTCCCCTCATTTAAGTTATCATTTCTATGCAGATGACTCTCAGATCTACTTATCCACCCCTAATCTTTTTAGTACTTGCAAGTCTTGTATCTTCAACTGCCTATTAGACATTTCAAACTAGATGTCCCATAGACAACTGAAACTCATCATGTCTAAAACTAAACTCATTGTCTTTCCCCTAAAACTATCCCTAATTCCTAATTTCCATTTTATTGGAATAGTACCACCATCCTCCCCCCATCCACCAACCTAGACTCACAACCTGAGTGTCACCCTTACTGCCCATATTTAATCATTTGTCAAGTCTTGTCATTTTTACCTTCATAACATGTCTCCTATATGCATTTTTCCCCCTCTGACACTACCATCACTCTGGTACAGGCCCTAATCACTTCATGTCTAGATTATTGAAATGACCTTCTTATTTTTTCTGTCTTTTTAAAGTCTCTTTCCACCCTAGTCCATCATCTACTCAAGTCTCAAAATAGTTTTCCTAGTGGGCAGTTCTGACCATGTCGCACACCCATTTAACAAATTAGAGTGGCTCACTATTGCTTCCAGGATCAAACATAAAATCCTCTGTTTGACTTTTAAAATCCTCTGTAACCTGGTCCCATCCTACAATTCCAACATCATACCTCATTTCCTTCCTTGAACTCTGCAATCCAGTGACACTTTCTTGCTTTTCCTCAAGCATAACAGTTCACCTCCCAACTATGAACTTTTCACTGACTATCCCCCATGCTTAGAATGCCAGCCCTCCTCATCCTAGCTTCCTTTTCTTCTGCAAGAAGTTTTCTCCTTGACAGCCCTCTGATTAATAATGCTAAGCAAGGTATAAAAGTGGAGGCTTATACTTATCCCACTATTTGCCACTGTCATTCAAGATGTCAGGAGTAGAGTCCAAATTGTTTTCCTATCAATAGTGAGAGTCTCTGGATGGTTCTGTTTGTGGTAAACATTGTGCTGATTTCACCAAATCCTGGAATGCTACAAAGTGTGCTAAATGATAGCCAATACCACTCAAGAGATCAATTTAACTATTTACACTGGAAACACGAGCAGACCAGGAATGCATTTTCTAGAGACGTGATGTACAATCAGATGTACGGTGCAGAGTCAGTTTAATATTATTTATATCTTGGATACAAGATGGAAATTGACAGTGAAGTGGGTCCCAAATTAAATAAGATGAAGAGTGTGAACTGGACTGCATTTGGGAAAGTATACAGTACTTTTAGATAGCTAGACAGATAGCTAGATAATTTATTGTATGTTTAAAGTATATGCACACCAGGCGTCATTCTGAGGACTGGGAATACAAACATAAACTAAGGAGATGGTGCCTTCCCTCAAAGAACTTACAGTCTAATGGAGGAAAACAACATATAAGTGGGAAGTAATGGAAGAAGGGTACCCAGAGAGAGGCAAAGTGGCAAGCGAAGAGAAATCTGGAGAGACTAAGGAGTGGGAGACTTGAACTCAAACTTCTTCCTGAGAGACATGTCTTTTTCACACAAATATTCTTCCAGTGATATTGAATAGTAATAAGTCACGGAATACCACATTGTCTGAAGAATTAAAGTTGTGGGTCATCCAAAAGTAATTGGGAAATTTATTTCACAATCATCTATCTATCTATCTATCTATCTATCTATCTATCTATCTATCTGTCTGTCTGTCTATAGAGAGAGGATGGATGGATGGTGAGTGGAAATAAGTTATTAACAATGGAGAACATAGAATAAAAGCTTCATTAAAGAGATCATCAGAAATGTGTGGGCAGAAAAAGACTTGGGCCTATCATGTAGTCAGAGCCAGAGACATCTGGGGGCCAGCCTATGTGTTCTGCTGGTACCCATTTAATGGGGTGAAATTTAGAGGAGGACTCAGAGTACTTTTACCAAACAAGGGAAATCCAGAACCAAAGAGATATAAATAAATAAAATTTATCTCCTGAATTGGGCCAAATGGTACTCTGTATCTAATTCCTTTATAATAGTTGCTCATCCACAGTCTTTACCTTCTGAGTCTTCAAACCTTCAGTCAAGCCTATGTTTATTACGTAAGCAGCTTGAGTATGTTGTTTTTGATAACTCGCTACTAATGAACTATATGGGAGATAAAGGATATGTGAGGGGTGTGCTGGTAAATGTTTAATAACTAGCACTCTGGAGGGAAAAAAAAACCAGAACAAAACCTGTGCACATGATACCCTTTTAAGATTAATGTGCATATTAACATTTTCTCTATCACTTTTAAATCCAGACAATCAATAAAACAATAAATAGAAGCCTGATTTTTAGACTGATTTCTGAAGGGTAAATGCTCACATTTAAAATTGTTCTAGCACACCCCTGGACATAGTTTAGGGAGGATTCTGGTGACACCAGAGGAAGTTAAAACAAAACAAAACCAAACAAACAAAAACCTGAGCTTGATGTCAGTCACTTGTTTTCACAGGATTGCCAGGAGCTGGGAGAGGGTTTGTTGAAAAAAAACTTCATCAAAGACTGGTAGAAAATGCATCTAAGAGAGATGACCAGAGAGGACAAAATAAAACGAAAGAAATTCACAACTTACAATTAGGCTATTGAGAAAAGCCGAAGTTTTGTACCACTTTGGGAATTGCCTCTTTAGAAGCAAAGTACCTATAACCTCTACTGCCCTCCCAAATTTTAAAAGGTAGTGAAGGGTGATAATGAGGGATTTATTACATTTAAAAGAAAATATCGCACAATTCTGACACATGGGATTTCTGTTTATCTACAAGGCTCAGAAAATGTCCTTGAGAAAAATAAACATCACTTCTCCATTTGAGTAATTTTTTTTCTTTTCTTTCTTCTTTTCTTTTCTCTTCTTTCTTCTTTTTTCTCCTCTCCCTCCCCTCCCCTCCCCTCCCCTCCTTCCCCTCCCCTCCCCTCCCCTCCCCTCCCCTCCCCTTCCCTTCCCTGTCACTATATGATACAGGGAGAAAAAAATATGTCTTCCTATCTTTTCTCTTTCAACTGATTTTTTTTCTTCTTAATTTAAAAGTCATGGAATTTTAACTATCTCTCTTGCCACATGGATAGATGACGGTGAGAAGCAGTGTGATACAGTGGATAGAAAGCTAGCCTAGGAATCAGGAAGACTTGAGTTTGAATCATGCCTTTGACGCATAATGACCATGTAACCCTGGGAAAGTCTTTTTACTTCTCAGTGTCCCAGGCAATTGTCTAAGACTTCGTGAAGTTGTGATTTCCTGTTGACAAACTCTTAGCAGAATAGTTTCATTAGTAGAGAAGATATCTTCCATCAGGAATCCACCACACAAGAGGAATTACAGGTTGAATCTAGTTTTAAAAAAATGGAGGGAGATGCCAGATGACCATGAGTATTGCCCCCTCCCCCCTGCTCCCCCGCACCACAACCCATAAACTATCAACGAAGGAGAAAATAAGCCCTTAAAGAGATTGGTTTCATATCCAGGTAATTTGGATCACCAGATAGAGCATTTGTAAATGAAATTGAAAAGACAACAAACAGATTGTGAAAAGGAACAGATCTTTTGCAGCAACAGCTATGAAAGCATCGTGTGTGGATCCTATTGCTTCGATATCCATGTAGCAATACAAGGAAAAAATATCAATAGCATTTGAGAAGACAAAGTTGGAAAAAGAGGCTAGACCTGACCAAACTACAGAGAAACAATCTTTGTTGGAAACAACATAATTCAAAGGTACTTAGGGATCAATTTTCAAGGAATCTCAAAGAGGGGAAGATTCTGAATGAGTACAAAAGATTACAGACATTGCTTCTAGCCAAAAAAACAGATAATAGAGAAATCAGAACTATGAACCTTTATTCCTGTTTTCATCTCTATAAAATTTTATGAGAATTCAGACAACCTTTTGCAGACAATTTTCTCCTACAGATCTTTATTTCCCACAGCTGCCTGAGAAAGCAGAGCGAATTTAAGATTGCACTTTTTTTCCAGAAATCAATTCGAAGAGGGAAACAAAGCATATATGAAAGTAGAACAAAATGGGGCCTGTGGTTCTCTTCAAACAGGAGACCAAAATAATCCTTACACCAGGACTGAGCATCGCCCATACATGTTAAAATTACATAAGTCTAGGACAGTTGCAACTACAGCAATAATTTTGTTCAACAATCTGCTGAGTATTGACAATAAACAAGGGGTGTAACAGGGAGACATCTGCTTGCATTAAGCGTGTGCCAGTTTTGTGGAATATGTTCTGTGCAGGATCTAGACCAAAGAAAGATTCCCTATTGAGGACTAGGTTTTCTAAACATCGCTTTATGTACTAATTGCACTGAGCTCTGGGACATTACACATTTCTTTAGCAAAGAATTCAACAATTTTTGTTGCGCTATGAGAGCTTCGTCTATGCAAATGGTATCATTCTTATTGCTGCTACCGTAACTGGTACAACTATACTTAGATCTTGGACTGCTTGCAGAGAAAAAAAAATCTATGTTGTAAACAGCACGATGAAAAGATAATCAAGGATCAATTTTCAAGGTATCTGAAAGAAGGGAAGATCTTGAATGAGTAGAAAAGATCACAGACATTGCTTCCTAGTTTCCTAAAGAACATGGGACCTGGGGTCACGAAAAACTTGGATTTGAATCTAGGTTCTAACACTTACTAGCTGCATCTCTGAGCTTCAATTTTCACATCTGTAAAATGGGGATAAATAATTATTGTACCAACTACCTCACACGATGTTGAATTGTGTATTCTATACTTGACTCCTACCACATGGAGTTGTGCTGATCAAGTGAAAATAGATATAAAGTTTTTTTTTTTGGTAAACCTTAAGGCCCTCTATAAATTTTAGTTATCTTTATGGACAATGATTTGGTCTCAGGATTAAATAGGAGGCAATCAGATCAGACCTCATTTGAAAAACTGTCTAGTTAAGTCGAGAAGTATTCGTTAAGCACCTACTATGGGCCACATACTGTGCTGAGTCCTGGGCCACTATGTTAAGTCCTCGACAATGCTTTCGATGTTTGTGAATTTCTCAGTGATTAAGAAGTTCATCTCCATAACATTGATTTTTTATTTGTCATATTATATGGATAAAAATAATGACTTTATAGGAATCACAGTGACTAGTAAACCCTAAAGAAATGGAAAAGCAAATGGTAGATGTGATTAGACTTTTGATATATTACTAACCATGACTCACATGGGAAAAGTGTCATGAAAGACATTTCCAGGATGTCTATTACCAGGAAAGGAGGTGAGCCAGAATGAGAGGCCATGAGTTACAGTGCTATGTTGCTCCAGTGTTACAAGAACCTTTGAAAAAACTTCCATGCTTCTTATTTAGTGGATCCTTAATGGGCAATTAATAAAATGACAATTGAGGCACAAATGTAGAACCTTTTGGGGATACATGATGGAGATGTCCTTCCCCCACTTCCTTCAGAGCAAGTGTAGATAACTTCTTGATTGCTTGTTTTTGGCCATGAAGACTCTTTTAATTAGCTGTTGAATCAGACTGCTTGAGTATGTTAAAGGGGCCCTCTCTACCCTTCTGGACTCTTCTTCCTTCTGGCCTTTGAAGTGTAAGGATGACTGAACACCAGAAGGCTGAAGAACCCTCCCTGACATTGGGCCGTAAGCTGTGAGCCTAGGCCAGCCTGTTTGTGGAGTGGGGCATCCTCTGCCTTGTGCCTCCTTTACCTGGGTACAGCACCTCATAAGACTTTAAAAGGCTGCTGGCATCTTCCTTGGGGTGGGGACAGGGGGTAGCACCTAAGTAGAGGTGTATGGGCTACCAAAGCAGTTGTGGCAGAAACAAGGGCAGAGGCAGTCTGATATAGAGGGAAAAGATTGAGCATAGAGAAAGGTAAGATGGTGGAGGACCTGGGTGGGGGTGAGGAAGAAAAAGTCTGTTTCAGATTGATAGGGATGTGCTCAGTAGAGTTGAAATACAAATTAGCCAATGAGCAATCCAATTGCAAATGTCTCAGTTAGGCTTGAATATCAGCAACTCAAAACATTGTAATCATTTTATGATTCTTTAGTCCTTGATATTTCCTTTCTTGGATGAATACTAAATTGTCTATTCCATACTTGACTCATGTTTGTACTTTGGGCACTTTTTTTTTTTTTGCTTCCTCTTTTTTGGTAATCTGAGGTGGCTTGGGGTGCTTTTTTTTTACTCCCCTCCCTGCCTTGGAAGTCTGAGGTGGGAGTATATTGAGGCACTGGGGAGGTTAGTTCCCCTGTTGAGATGATTAGTCTCAGAGCCAAAAGCCCAGTCAGTGAGGGTAGGTATTGGCAAAGCCTGTCCCTGTGGCCTCCCTGACGAGATACAGTAGTAGATATGGGGGATCTTGTCCATTTTAAGGAGCTAATGCTAGTCAATGTCATATACTAGACAATAAAAATAATGCCTCATTTTTGATATAATCCTCAAGGTGTAGCCAACTTTTCTTCATTGGCTCCCTATGATATAAGTAATGCAAATAGCATTATTCGTATTTTCGAGGAGAGGTAACTGGGCTTTGGATAAATTAAGTGAGTTGTTTCTGGCCCTCCAACTAGTAAAAACCTGAATTTGAACCAAAGTCATTTACTCAAAGTCTGACATTCTTCCTAATATGCTGTAGAATGAAAAGACGAGGGAGGGGATGCACAAAGTAATGAAACAAGATCCACTGAAGTGTCCAAGCTCACTTATTTGTTCCTTACTTCTGTCCTTTTCTTCTTCCACATTAGTAAGAATTAATTCTCTTATTTACTTTGCCCTTCTTACCCCATCCACCCTATCTCTGTGCACTTAGCCCAGTTACTATTTTTTAGGTTGCACTCCATCTTTCATCCTTTGTCTTTGCCTCTTAACCCTGGTCACCAAAAGTATTCACATCCAATTCCCTGAAACTTCCAGTTTCCATACACTTAATCATTCTCTTTGAAAACTGCCCATTGTAAACCTCGTCACTTCTGACCTTCCACATCTACAGATGCTTCCTGTGATCCAGGGCTGAACAGCTGATCCACATACTATATATCAATTGCATGGCACTGAAAATACTATTTATAAACTGCTAAAGATCTTGTATTTAATAAATTATCCTAAGCTCAGGATCATTGATTGTTAGATTATTTAAATTCTCTTGTTCCTGTTCTTCCAGCTAGTCACATTTAAATAATATTGCTTATGTTAGCTTTTCTATGGGGAGTGGCAGGGTGGAGCAGCAAAGGACATACATGTGAGTGTAATTTAGGCTGACCCCTGGTCAGAGACTTGGGGAGAGGACACTGTTGTTTGTGTTGTTCAGTTGTATCCAACTCTTCATGACTCCATTTTAGATCTTCTTGGCAAAGATTCTAGAGTGGTTTGCTATTTCCTTCTCCAGCGTCTTCTTACAGATGAAGAAACTGAGGCAAACAGGATTAAATGACCAGTTGTTTTCAGTTGTGTCTGACTCCTTGTGACCCAATGTGGGGTCTTCTTAGAGGAGTGGCTGGCCATTACTTACTGGAGTGGTTGGACATTTCCTTCTCCAGCTCATTTTACAGATGAGGAAACTGAGGCAAACAGGGCTAAGTGACTTAGCCAAAGTCACACAGCCAGTAAGAGTCTGAGGGCAGACTTGAACTCAGGAAGGCTCCCTGATGCTAGGAGTCTTCCAGGACTGTAAGTCCGATACTCTATCCACAATTCACCTACTTTCCTATCACTTTCACTAATGGAAAAGGAGTCATAGAAACTCCCTAACTTGGCAGATATCCAAAAAAGAAATCATTTATGATTTGGCTCTGGAATGTAGTTTTATACTTGAACTTGAATAAGGGTGTGCCCAACGGTCTGGGAATTCCAGTGTTTCAAGTACAATCATGAAACTGCAATATGAAGGCCTGACTCACTGGGAAATGTTGATGGAACTAAATTCTTCACACTGCTTTCAAGGGACATGCTTATCTCCTCCCTCCTGCTTCCTCCATGCTGGGAATGGATGACATCATCTCTTGGAGTGACACAGAGTAACAAGCCAAGTAGTGACACTTCTTTTTATGGGTGTGTCAATATAGAATCAGGCTGACTTAGTGATTTAGGGGTTCCAATCCATTGCCTCCAAACTAGAGGGTTCATCTATAGGCAGAAAACCATAAGTCTGGTCTGTAATTAATTTGACACTCCACTCCCAAATATTTTATTTGCTTCAGTTTAACTGCTACATGTATATATGCTAATTGCATTTGCTGTCTCCCTGGATCACACTTTTCTTGGAAATGTTTTGATGTAGGAAGCAGGCAGAAATAATTCTGAGCAGAGATGGTTGGGATGCAGGGGCTTGTGAAAGCAGGGAGGAGGATAATATTTCAAGATTGATATCAACATTTACCATACAGTGTCATTTTGTGGTTAAAGAGCAGACCTGGGAGGCAGGAAGATGGAGGTTCAAGTCACACCTTTGAAACACATTGGCTATGTGATTTCTGTCCAGACACTTAATCTCTTAGTGACTCAGGCAACTGTCTAAGACTCTTAAGTTGCCTCAAAGGTCTCAATCTGTACCGACAAATAGAGCTTCTCACTGGGAACACCCTAAATAGATGAAGTCACAGATCTGGTCGAAACTAGAAAGCCACAATGCAACCAATCTTCCTGTAAATAATTGAAAACTGGCTACATGGCCTAAAAAGGGGGTCTAGATATTACACAAGGATTTAAATTAGTTGGACTACCCATACAACTCATTAATGAGTAATTGAGAATTGACTACATATAGAGAGTTATAGTCCCTCTTTAAGTAGATCCTTTTGCATTAAAGTCGGTACTGTTAAGGTTCATTTCGGAGGAGCATAGATTTAGAGATGGAAGGGACCTCGAAGGTTATCTAGTCCAACCCCTTCAATGTACAGATGAGGAAATGAAGCCCCCAAATATAAGCAACTCACCCAAAGATACACAGTAGACCAACAGTACAGCAGGGATTTAAACCCACATACTCCTGAGGTATCCATCATCTTTCCACTCAACCATTGTTGCCTTTCACTTCAAATCAACAAAAATTTATTGAGTATTTACTAAGTCCATCTCACTTTGCTAGGTGGTGGTAATTCAAATTATAGAACTAAGGTTGTCTCTAGGGAGCTTACAATTTATTTTTATTTTTTTTTT
>CM053627.1:131440884-131464013 GCA_028646595.1 Phalanger gymnotis
TGAAGGCTTCCCACAGTGGAATGGGTGGATGAAAACAATTTGTTCCAATAGCCACGGTAGTGGCTAAAGCAGGCATTGTAAAGCACATAGCACTTGGCAAGATATCAAAGAGGCCAAATTGTGCACTGGGCTAGTGCCAATGATCTTGACTTCTGTCTTGCCACTGGATTTTGGTGACTCTGGAACAGACAGTGAGGCTGATGACTTTATGCAACTCTGCCTCACTTCAATTCAATTCACACACAAGTCAAGACATCACCTTGTGATGTCATTGGTACTCTTTGAAAACGAAGGATGCATAACGTTGGTGAAACCCACAAATCCAGGAATGCTTGACAAGTCATCGCCACTCCAGAGAGAACATCAGAAGTAAAGGGTAGAAGGTGACAGATTCTCTGGTAACCATAGTGAGCATGGCAATTACTTAGTGAGGCATAGGGAAACTGTAAACATGAACTTGAGACTCCCCTGTGAATGGCCCTAAGCATCGCTTAGTAATTAAATACATAGAAGTAGGAGAGGTTAACAGCTAATAATCTATTTTTACTAAGATGTTGAATGAATAAAAGCACATAGTGTGAATTCATCTGCAAAGATAGGTTGAAACCAAATTGAGAAGGACCTGTAATGCCATCCCAAGGAGAAAGCATTTGATTCAAGAGGTCACGGAGAACCATTGAAAGTTTTTGGATGGAGGAGTAAAGTAGATCTGTGCAGGAAGGAGGTCATTTCCTTAGCTATGGGAAATGGAAACACCGTGACTAGTGAAGTAATGGATTCTGTAGCAGCCGGGTACATTGCGTTTTGTTATGGGCTTTGGAAGCGGCATATAGCTGGGCGATTCATAGAGGTGACAGAGCAGGTAGTTACTGCTGATGGGTCATTAGACTGGTCACGACCGTGAAGTCCTTTGGCAGATTTAATTCTTTACAGAAAGTGATTCGGACCTTGGACAAGTCTCCCAGGCTCAGGAATAGCGTAGCTGCGATATCTAGTGTTTCCAAGAATCTTTCCTGAGGTTAGTGTATATCTCCAGGTGTTCTTACTCATGGGAACATAGCCAAGGGAACAGTTTGTTGTACCTGCGTTTTGATTACCCCTTCCCAACTGTTACTATGCTAGGCAACTTCCTAATGGCTGGGGGTAGCTTTTTGATGAGGGTGTGGCTGATCATTCTGGGACAACCTAGGTGACATCTTTGACAAAGCAATTATCTGAGACGAATGCTCAACTCTGAGCCCTGTTTGAGAGGCCTGGATTTAACATAAAGGATGGATCAGTGTGGGTAGAGACCAGAGTCAAGTCGACGTTTCAGGAAGCCGTTACAATGTCTTAGGCAAGACAGAATAAGGACGATGGCTGTGACTGTGGCCATATGAGTAGAGAAGGGGGCGGAGCGAATGATGTGGGTAAGGAAGAATCTACCCAACAACAGACCGAATATAAAGCGTGAGAGAGAGGGAAAAAAGGGGATTCTCAAATGATAAGTTTGGATAACTGGGAGGGTGGTGGTACCTTCAACAGAAATAAGGAAATTGTGAAGAGGCAGATTTTGATCTTGTGATATTATGTTCAGAATTGAAAAGTTTTGGGTTTTGCATAGGATGATTATGTTTTTTGGCAACCTCATGCCTTTATTGTTGTAATAGTCTGCCGGAGGATCTGCCTGCTTCAAGTATCTCCCCACTCTAATCCATTTTCCATTCAGCCACTAACATGATTTTCCTAAAATGCAAGTTGGATCATATCACCTCTCTCTTCTACTCACTAAACTCCAGTGGCTTCCTACAGCGACTACAAAATGCTCTGTTGGGGATTCAAAGGCCTCCATAACCTACCTTTTCAGTCTTCTCACATCTTATTCCCATATACATATTCTTTAATGCAGTGACACTGGCATCCTAGCTGTTCCATGAACAAGTCATTCTATCTTCTAGCTCCTGTCATTCTCTCTAGCTGTCCCCTGTGTGTGGCGCTCTCCCTCTTCCATTCCAATTACTGACCTTCTAGGATTCCATTAAGTCCTAACTAAAATCCCACCTCCTACAGGAAGTTTTCCCTAACCCCTCTTAGTTCCAGTACTTTCTCCTCATTAATCATTTCTTATTTATATCGTACATAGTTTACTTCGTATATATTTATTTGCATGTCGTCTCCTCCATAAGCTTCTTGAGGTCAGGGACTGTCTTTTGTCTCTTGTTGTATTCCCAGAGCTCAGCACAGTACCTGGCACACAGTAGGCACTTAGTGAATGCTTATTTAATTGAATTAAATTGAATCTACACTGGCCAGATCTTGCATCTCTTATATGTGACTCAGTGTTTGAAATGTATGTATGTGTGTGATGGAAAAGGAGATGAGTTAGATTGCCTCCCCCTTTTCCAAGAAGGTTTGAAACTATAGTTTTTTATTTTCCCCTTGCTTCATAGGCTCTCATAAATGACTCCATTCCTCCTCATCCTACTAGCAAGGAGAGAGAAAGTATCCCAATTCTCCTGCTCTCACTTCCAACCTTAATGCTGTTGTATTCAAGGGTTGTGCATTGAAGCGAATGTAAGGTAAGGAGGGGAAATGTAGGGGCCTGTAAGGCACTCAAGGGACATGGTGGCCACTGTTAGGTACTCATAAATTCTGAGCACAGGCTGAACATCTTTTCTAAGCACGAAGGGTCCAAATTTAGTCAATGTGTGATGAATTCTATATGGTTGGATAGAACTTTGTCTGGACTTTCAAAAAGAAGCAATTTTCTCCTATGAGCACAAAAGTGATCATTTTAGCCTTCTTCCTAATGCATTTTTAGGTAAGGCTGGATGAACATATAAGCCTATGAGAATATTCTCCCTGGCCTGCTTTTTATTTGATTCCATGTTTCACACTTGTGTAGGTATACCTATTCCATGTGATAAATGTATTACTGAAAAATTTCTATAAATTAATTTTTTGTAAGATCCTATCATAGCTAAAAAATGAACCAAGAAAGCTTGTTACTGGGATAAATTCTTTGGCAAACCCCATTATAGGAATCTAAGTATGTGTATGTACACACACATATACGTACACATATTTTCATATATATTTAAATTGGACAAATCACTCCTTGATTTATCTGTTTTATTGACTGATACTTATATGTACTAGATTTGATCAAATCAGGGCTCATCTGTATTAAGGGTGAACCTACTCTGGTTTTTTTTTTCAAAATCACTTGCAAGCTTGACTGATAAATATAGACTAGTCATTAAGAATAGGTCTTATTTACCAGTAATAATGGCTCATATTTAAATAATTTATTGAAGCTACAAAAAAAATCATTATCATTTTTGATGCTTACAACCTTGAGAAATAGTTAGGACGACTATTACTGTCCCTGTTTTACATACGGTGAAACTGAGGCTTAGAGAAATACTTTGACTGGTTTACGGTTACATCTCTTCTAAAGCTGGTGAGTCAAAACTTGAATCCTGGTCTTCTGACTCCAAGTCTAATGTTCTTTCTACTTTTGTTGATGTTCAGTTGTTTTAAGACTCCATTTAGGGTTTTCTTGGCAAAGATACTGGAGTGGTGTGCCATTTCCTTCTCCAGCTTATTTTACAGATGAGGAAACTGAGGCAAACAGTTGTGACTTGTCCACTGTCACACAGCTAGTAAGTTTCTAAGGCAGATTTGAACTCAGGAAGATGAGTCTTCCTGATTCCAAGCCTGGCATTCTATCCATTGTGCCACTTAGCTGTTCCACTTTCTGCTTTACCACTCTATCAAGTCATAGTGATGCACACTCCATTCCCTTGGGCACAGACAAAAAATGGGAACAAATGAGGAATGCTAATGGCTTTTCTAAGATGATTTCTAGGTCAATTAAAACAGTAATTAAGCTCCCTCTATGTAAAGAGTACTGTGCTAGGCACTGGGAAAAATACATAAAAGTTAAGACAGGATTTATCCTGCCCTTACAGTGTTGTCAGCTTAGTATGAACATAGCAACACAAATAACTACTATATAAAATACAGCAATATTATAGGGTTGGTCATTAGACACTTATTAAGTGCCTACTATTTGCCAGGCACTGTGCTAAGAGCTGGGGTTACAAAGAATGGTAAAAGACAGTCCCTGCCCTTAGGTTAGTGACTTCCACACAAATCTTCTAATTATGAGCGATTGTCTTTTTAACAATCATCCCCACAATCATCTTTTTAAACAGCTGTTATTTCCACTATCCCTCATGACATAATTAACACTATCAGCAGGTCTCTCAATTAACAGACCATCCCTTTAATGACCTGTTAGCAGGCATTTCAGGAACTCTTAAGTAGTTCTCTGAAGAGGATTATTACTTGACCTAAGTACCTATGGGAAATAGCCACTTCATTAAGATTGTTCTTTGAAGTAGGGGCGACCCATGAAGTGATGAATTCAGTACATATTTGCTAAATGCCAATATAACTAAGCCCTATACATCATGGTTAGACTATAAGCTATCTTTATTTACATTACTTTGTATTTCAGTTATCTCCTACTTACCTTGCATAGGTTCTGTTTGTGCATAGTTGTTTGCATCTTGTCTCTCGAGTTAGGCTTATTTATCCATCCATTATTTATTTATTCATCCATTGTTTCTTTTTTTCTTCCTTCCTTCCTTACCTTCCTCCCTCCCTTCTTTCCTCCCTTTCTTCCTCCCTCCCTTCCTCCCTCCCTCCCTTCTTTCCACCCTTCCTTCCTCCCTCCCTTCCTTCCTTCCCTTCCTCCCTCCCTTCTTTCCTCCCTTTCTTCCTCCCTTCTTTCCTCCTTTCCTTCCTCCCCCTCCCTCCCTCTCTTTCTTTCTTTCTTTCTTTCTTTCTTTCTTTCTTTCTTTCTTTCTTTCTCTCTTTCTTTCTCTCTTTCTTCCTTTTCTTCTTCCTTCCTTCCTTCCTTGTCCTTCCTTCCTTCCTTGTCCTTCCTTCCTTATCCTCCCTTCCTTCCTTATCCTTCCTTCCTTCCTTCCTTATCCTTCCTTCCTTCCTTCCTTCCTTCCTTCCTTCCTTCCTTCCTTCCTTCCTTCCTTCCTTCCTTCCTTCCTTCCTTCCTTCCTTCCTTCCTTCCTTCCCCTAGTACTTAGAATAGTGCCTGGTATATAGTAGGCACTTAATACATGCTTATTGACTGATTGACTATTATTCCCCACCTACAATTTGCCTGGGCACATACACAAGTCAATAAATACCAATTTTTAACAATAACATCTAAGGCCCCACAGAAGTCTTCAGTTGACAAAAGACTTTGTTTGAGCTAACATTTATTAACCAAGACTTATGTCTGTGTGATCCATATCACATCTGTGTGCTAGGAACTGTGCTAAAACCTGAGGATACCAAAGAGGCAAATAACAGTCCCTGCCCTCAAAGAGCTTACAGTCTAATGGGGGAGACAACATGTGAACAAATATGTACAGAGCAAATTAAATACAAGAAATAATTAACAGAAAGAAAGCATTGTAATTAAGGGGTTGGGGAAGGCTTCCAGTAAAAGATGATATTTTAGCTGAGATTTAAAGAGAGCCAGGCTATAAATTTTTAGAAGGGTGGCATTGGTTTCTCTTACCATTTCTGTACCATCGATCATACCATAGTACCATCAGGGAGGCATAGGTGTCATGTTTTATCTGGACAACATCTCTCACAAGGCTTTGGAGCAGAGCTTCATAAAGTGGAGAGGGGCTCACTACTGCTAGTCATACGAGAATGTCGTGGACTTTACAGAATATGGTTCTAGCCAGATTCCAGTTGGGGAAATACGATTGTATTTTCAACTTGGTCAAGAAGACAGAGAATGGAGAAACACAAAAGTTGAAGAAGAAAACAGAAGAAAGGGGAAGAAGAAAGCAAGGAAAGAAAGGAGGAAGGAGAAAAGGGTAGAAGGAAGGGAGAAAGGGAATAAACATTTATTAAGCACCTCATGGTGCTAAGAGCTTTACAGATATCTCATTTGATTCTTGTGAGGGAGGTACAGAAAGAAAGAAGGAGGAAATAACCATGGAGACAAATGCTCCCCAGGTGTTACACTTCATCCCATTCGAGTTCCAAACACTGAGGTTTTATTCTCTTCTTCCGCTGATCTCAGTCTTTTGGGCACTGCTACAATCACACTGTTATAGACAACTCACCCTCGGCTTACTAATGATAGGCATTGGGCTTGACGCCTTTGCATCATGTAGGCTAATTGATGGAGACTGTATTTCTTCTATTCTGGAAGCAATGGCCATTGAATCTTGAAGACTCATGAGATCGTTGGCGAGAGATGATGGTAACTCAGATATGAAGATGCAGCACTGTTTTTGGTCACCCAATTGTTAGCCCACCATTTCCTGTTTCTCTCGTGGTTACCATGTGGGGAATACATACATGAGATTAGACTGGACAAGATTCACAATTTTCTATCCTTGGAGTTTGGGAAGTGGCTGACTTTGGAATATAGGTGATAAGAGTGCTGTTCAGTGTATTTTCCTGCTATATATCCTGAATTTCTATTTTAAATAAATTGTCTTTCTCCTACTGTAATGATGTATGCCATGTAATTAATATTGTATGTTTGAAGAGTGGGAAATGGGGCACAAAATTCAGAGAGGAAAAATGGAATCTAGGACTAAGAATTAGAGTAGAAGTGAACCCCAACTGGGTATAAATTCTCAGCAGTGTATTGTGTTGTTGTTGTTGTTTAATCGTTTTAGTTGTGTCCACCTCTTCATGACCCCATTTGAGGTTTTCTTGGCAAAGATACTAGACTAGTTTGGTATTTCCTTGTCCAGCTCATTTCACAGATGAGGAAACTGAGGCAAACAAAATTAAGTGACTTGCCCAGAGTCATATAGCTAGCAAGTAAGTGTCTGAGGCTGGATTTGAACTACAGTCTTCCTGACTCTACCCATGCTCTTTCTACCATACCACCCATAGGGGTGGGGAACTTGCAGCCTTGAGGGCACATGTGGCCTTCTAGGTCCTTGGATTCAGCCTTTTGAATGAGTCCAAGTTTTAGAGAACAAATCCTTTCATTAAGGGGGTTTGTTCTGTGAAGTTTGGATTCATTTAAAGAGATGCACCTGAGGACCTAGAGGGCTGCATGTGGCCTCGAGACCTGCAGATTCCTCACCCCTGAGGCAGCTTAGAAAGGGTATTGTACATTCTATAAAAACAAGAGAATGGGCAATGGAATGTAAAAAAGTTATTTGCTATAGAATTCCTCTAAATGTATTCAATGATCCAGCTTGCTTTGGTAATTTACCTTCTGTAGGACTGTTGCCTCTAGAGCTAGACTAGACTATCTAGTCTAATAACCTCCCCCATTTTACAGATGAGGACATTGAGGCTAAGAAAGGGAAGTTGACTTACCCGAGGTCATGGTAATAAATTCTGGAACTCATATTTAAACCCAGATTTTCTAATTTCAGAGCCACAGCATAGTCTGCTATATTACGTTCCCTTTGGCAGAGAAAGACATAAATCCAAAGCTCAGGGACCTATATAGCTGAAATTCCTACCTCAATAAATATTTGGTAAGATATTAATGTGGTTAACATAGGTTAACAGAGTTAGAGTTAGAATGGATTGTTGAGTTCATCTGGTTCAGTTCCCTCATTTTACAGATTAGATAATTAAGGCCGAGAGAGGCTAAAAAACACTTTTTCAAGGTGGTAAGTACTATGACCAGGATGTAAATACAAGACCAGTGACTCCAAATCCAGTGTCCTAACCAGTGTACCATGTTGCCTTCTCATAATTCATAGAATTTTAAAACTGAGAGATTTATCAAAGTCCATACCCCTCATTTTATAAATGAGAAAAAACAGGCCTAGTGTTATGGTAACATATCCAAAGTCAGACTCTTAAGATGGCAGCAGAGATGGGCCTAAAATCTAGGTTTCCTGATTCCCCGTTAAGTGTTTTTCACTACTCAATTCTATTTTTTTATATTAATCAGGTAGCATTCCCCCATTGGGAATGTTGCAAAACCACCTATAATGAAATCTATAGTCATTCATGAGAGTTTGGTCTCACGATCCACAGAGCAAATATCAAATGGTTGAAATATGCCTATTGTATAGATTATAATATGCAAGTGTATAGATGACTTAGAGAGCTGGTTTATCAGTATGTTTATCTTAGATAGACATGGTGTGTAAGCAACATACTAGATACAGAAGTGAATAGTAGGAAGAGAATGGACTGGAAAGCTGCAGTGCTTTTAATTTACCTGATCAATTGGTCAAAAAGCACTTAATTATTAAGCAGTTCCTACAGGCAAAGCTACAGAAGACTACATAAAGCTACATAAGATAGAGTGCTGGCATTTAGAGTCAGGAAGAACTGATTTCAAATCTGGCTTTGGAAACTTACTAGCTGCATGACCCTGGGCAATTCGCTTAACCCTGTTTGCTTCAGTTTCCTCATCTGTAAAATGAGCTAGAGAAGGAAATAGCAAATCCCTCTAATATCTTTGTCAAGAAAACCCCAAATGGGTTCATGGAAAATTGGACACGACTGAACAACCCGCGAAGAACCATGGTAGGTGCTGGGGATAGATACTAAGACTCCGGAAACAGTCCTTGCCTTGAAGGAACTCATGTTCAGTAAGGCCCCAAATTTTTCCTGAAATAAAATCCCATCTCTTTAATATTTCCATCCTTCATACGCTTTTGAATCACTGAATACCGAAGTTTACAAAAGAATCTAAGCTGTGGGTTTTGCAAAGGCCAATTGAGAGATGCCCCGAGGTAATCAAGAGACTAAATAAAATGAGATAATAATTGTAAAGACTATAATGTAGTGCCCGGCACATAGCAAGCAGGTCTTTAATAAATGCTTGTTCTTCCTTCCCCCATTGTAACCTTACAAACAATTAATTTGGTAGAAAAATTATTGTAAAGGATGTCAAGTAGGGGTCCCATCGTGTGGGAAGGCAAGGAATAATGGGCAGGCAGCCCTTATATTGCTTTGGTGCTTATGTAATAATCAAGAGACCTAGAGAAAGGCCTCCACCCAGAATGCTAAGTGAAGCCCCACGGAGGATTTGCTGGAAGACATGAACAAGAGTAGAACAAGATAAGAAATGCAGATGGCTAGCAAACCACGCATCATGGATCCATGGGAGAGTTTAAATATTGAAATAAGTTTTGTCTCAACAGCTGAAATCATAGGTCTGGATTAAAAAAAAAAAGAAGAGAAAAGAAAATGAGAGGGTTGGTCTAGATATTCTCTGAAGGAGTTTCTTGTTAACTCTATCATTCTGTGACTGTTTAGGCTTGGCAGATCACTGCAGCTGCCTCCCATTACTCTGGAAAAAGAATTCAAGTTACTCTCCAGATCATCCATCAAAAAGCCTTGTGTGTTAGAATACCATGACCTTGTTTTTTAGTGGAGGAGAGTGGGAGGGAATTGTCTATTATTAACTCAATAATTCAAGAATCTGTGATTTTATCAGTGTGGAACAGTCCCTCCACAAATATAGGTCATAAGCCCTCTACAGCTTAGAAGAATTTTGTGGCCAAAAAATTCATCCCCCTGTGGCCAACCTGGCTCTGGAAGCTTTGGTAGACTGGTCCTTGGACAACAGACAAACAATCTTTCATTAGGTCTGTATTCAAGGTCTTTTTTGCTTACTAAGACCCACTGGAGCTTATGTGCTGTTGGTATGGCTCTGGAGACCTAGTGGTTATTTCCATGCTTTGGAGTAGGACTTTAGTGTAGGATTAAATACAGTATATATTAAATATTTTTAAATGTTAAAACTAAAATAAAAGGAACTCCAGAAAACTAGTCCCATTGGAGAGGAGATAACTTAAGGAAGCACATGCTTCTACTATCTTCATTCACTGAATTGGGATACGGGGGTCAAAGACCTAGAGCTGGAAGGGGCCTTAGAAGTCATTTAATCCAATTTTTATTTTATAGATTAGGAAACTGGGGACCAAAGAAGAGAAATGGCTTACCCAATGACACATCAGTAAAAAGTAGAGGAAACAGGATTCAAACTCTGGCCTCTTATTCCGAAATTAAATGATCTTTCCATTGTCTCTTACCAGAGATTTTCCAGAAACAGAAATGTAGTGAAAGGTACAATGTAAAGTGGATGCTTTCAACAGGAAAATAAATTTACCATATTGGGAAACCTTTAATAAAAATAGTATAGGGTAGTCAAGGTCTAATGCAGTATAATGGTGATCTGAGCTGTTTGGCCCCAGATCGCATGGGCTTCAGGGAGAATGAGACCGAGGTGAACATCTAAACCAATGGATGGTGAAATCAGGCCTCACTTAAGGTGAAGGATATGACAAATAGCTAATAAATTGGCCTCAGGAAAAAAATAAACAAGTGGGACTGGGAGAAATGAGTTATGGAGTGATATCTCAGGTGATTTCAGGATGACCTAAATCCGACAAGAGCAATCTTTGGAGAGCTGGCCAGAAAAAGAGTGTCTTCCGCCATCCAGGGGATCTATATCTGGAGACAGAATGAAGAGTCAGATTCTAAAATCTGGGAATGCTGACATATGACAAAATGAATCTATTTCAGATAAAAAAAAAAGCCCCAGCTAAAATCCTATGTTCTGCAAGAAGCCTTTCCCTAGCCCCCTTAAGGCTAGTGCTTTCCCTCCAAAATTACTTCCAATTTATCTTGTCTATATCTTTTTTTTGTACATAGTTATTGGCATGTTGTCTCCCTCATTAGACTATGTGCTCCTTCAGAGCAAGGACTAACTTGTTTGTTTTTCTTTTTTCTTTCATTTTTTTTTTGTATTCTCGGCACTTAATTAAGAAGTGTCTGGCACATAGTAGATGCTTTAATAAATGTTTATGGCTTAACCATCATCCAGCATTCAGTATGAATAGAATGTGTCTTCCTGACTCCAGGAATGAATTCTAGAAATTGCGATATGGACCCATTTGGATGTCTGGCATAGCCTATGGATCCCTTCTCAAAATAATATTTTTAAATAATTAAAGGAAGGCAATGGCAATTTTCATTTAGAGGTTAGTGCAAGTAAAGATCTCAATTTTTTTCTCATCCAAATCCACAGACTCCTGTAATCTAGGTTTCTGTGCATCCCAAATTTAGAACCTCTGCTCAAGAAGAAAAAGTCAGTCTGGGAAGGGAAGGACAAGGAAAATGAGATCATTCCATATATGGGCAAACCTGGCATACATTTTTTCCTGACCAATGTCATTTTGTAATCATTTCAGTGCTATATTAGAAAATCCTACCACAAAGTCACAAACTCCACATAATGTTCTTGGCCAATTGCTCAAGACACAAATTAGATAATTGGTGAGGATTTGAGCTAATGGCTCACTTTCACATGTTTCACTTAATAATATATTCTTGAGGAACTAATTAATGGCCTCAGTCCGGCATACCTGCATTTTTGCATAAAGACCAAGGTTAACTTTTAAGATTTCTGTAACTTATAATTTTCATCTTAAAAAAACCTGAACCTTGGCATGTTTTTTGGCATGTGATCAAATAATCAAATATTAATCAAGTAATCTATTATTCAAAAAAAAAACCTAAAATATTATGTATTGATTTCAGCAATGAGGGCAAGAGAGAATTTGATTTCCCTTTCGGCAGAAAACTACTTGAAGAGAGAATCCAGAAAAGGACAGGGGGTATTGACAGTGAGAAACCAGTATGGGAAGACACTGAGCCAAGCCTTCGGTTGTTCAGGTGAAGAGAAAGAGGAGTGGGGATAAATAAGCAAGTAAGGCAGGCTCATGGCTATATAGTAGAATGTAGCCTGGGGCAGAGCTAGGCTACCTCCTACTTCCTATAAACCACCCTTGGCTACCTCCTACTTGCTAATGATAGTTCCAGTGTCTTCTTGTATCTCTAGCTTCACTCTATGTCATTTCATACAGGTCTTCTCAGTTTTTAAAAAAATTTCCTATTTCATAATTTCTTATAGTATAATAATATTCAGTTAATATATACATATATAAACACAAATTATTGTGTGTATAGATACATATATGTGTATATGAAATATATTTTATGCATGTAATATATATATACATATATATATACACACAAATTATTGTATAGATATATGTTGTGTTTGTCCTGCATTCTCAGAGAGGCCCATGACATCAGGGAAATGACTTGCAGTGGACCTTGATTTGAGTGAGGAAGTGCTGTGCAAGGTCACCAGCCTCACTTTCTCCTCCAGAGCCATCTGGGTCCAATGGCCTGATATTCACCAGGACTATTGGAGATGGCCCAGGATGCAATAGATATGTATACGGGACAGCTAGGTGGCACAATGGATAGAGCACTAGGTTTAGAATCAGGAAGATTCAACTTCATGAGTTCAAATCTAAAATCAGACACTTACTAGCTATGTGACCCCAGGCAAGTCACTTAGCCCTGTTTGCCTTGGGTCCTCATCTGTAAAATGAGCTGGAGAAGGAAATGGCAAACTATTCTAGTATCTTTGCCAAGAAAACCCCAAATGGGGTTATGAAGAGTTGGACATGACTGAAATGACTCAACAACAACAACAACAACAACAACAACAACAACAAAATATATATATATATATATATATACAATATACATATTGTGTGTGAATATGTTTATACATATTTATGTAAATATACATTTATATAGCATGTATATTATGTATATACATATCTTTGGGTATATATATGTAAATAAGAGAAATTATTTGTGTTTACATACGCACACACACACACATGCACACTAATTTGTTCAGTCATTCCTCAATGTGTGTGTATATATATATATATATATATATATATGCATATATATACACATATACATATATACACCCTTGTAGTTTCTTGGCAATCTGAAGAGTAGCTGTAAGTGTATTATTTATTTTTTAAGAATACCTGGCTCTTTTTTTTTCTCTTTGCTTTCTTTGGAGTAAAGGCCATTGGAGTTGATTTTGATCCTATCCTTATACTTTATTTTTTTAAGGCAACCAGGGTTAAATGACTTGCCCAGGGTCACACAGCTAGTACGTGTCTGAAGTCATAGTTGAACTCAGGTCCTCTTGACTCCAGGGCTGGTGCTTCATCCACCATGTCACCTAGCTGCCCCTCCTTACACTTTTCTTGATGGTCCTGAGAAGCAGTGGATGAAGTACAGGGGAAAAGAACGATGCATTTGACATCAGACCTTGGTTAAAATCCTAGCTCTGAAACTTAGAAGCTACTGACTTGGATCGTTCAATTTCCTCATTTATAAAGTGAGAGGACTCAATCCAATTCAACAATCCTTTATTAAACACCTACTAGAATCTATGTTTAGGGGCAGTTAGGTGGTGCAGTATATAGAGCGCCAGATCTGGAGTCAGGAAGACTCATCTTCCTGAATTCGAATCTGGCCCCAGACACTAACTAGCTGTATGACCCTGGACAAGTCACTTAACTGTGTTTCCCTCGGTTTTTTCATCTGTAAAATGAGTTGGAGAAGAAAATGGTAAACCTCTCCAGTATCTTTGCCAATAAAACCCGAGATGGGCTCACAAAGACTCAGACACAACTGAACAACAACAGAAACTATGGTTGGGGGATATGAAACCAAAATAGTCGTTTATTCTTAGGGTGTTTTTGCTCTGTTGGTTTTAGTTAGCTAGATGCTCTCTAGTGTTCTTTTTAGCTCAAATCTATGATTTTATGATTCCTTAAGATTTACTCTTTCTCAGATTTACTCTTCTCTTGTTCAGAGGAGGCAGGGGTGGATTTGTTGGGGAGTAGGCCGGGGGCTGCGGACGTGTGCTAGGAGAGAAAGGGGCCTAGATGTACCAAGTCTGTGGATTTGGGCATGGCTAGGGCATAAGGGAAAGGAGGGATGCAGTGTAAGTGAGTCATGACTTATAAGGCTTAATGAATAGGGGTGCTAGGGTCTCTGCGCCAATACACATGAGAGAACAGAAGAATTAGCTTGTCTGTAAAATATAGAAAATTAATTTTTTTTTACTTTTTTTTAACCGGACCTATGATTTCATTGGTTCAGGGCACTTTCAATAAAGAGACTACCTCTATCAATGTGTAACTTAAGGCTTTAATGACATCCCCTTGACTTGCCCAAGATCACAGAGTCATAACATCTGAGGTGGTGCTTAAATCCATAGCTTCCTTTGTCTGTGTCAGACTCAATATCCCCTCTCTCAGACAAGATTGTTTTCACTTTATTTAGCCCATATGTTCACAAATAACTAATACCTGGCATTCACACTTATCTAATTCTTTGCTTTTTTGGTCCTCCACAAAGTCTAACTTAAAGATAAATTAAAGAATCATCACAAAGGATGAATCCAGGGTGGAGATGGGCCAGATAATGACCTAGTCTTGGATCCAACTAGTGTGAAAAGAGCCAAAATGCAGGGTGCGCTTCCTCAGCCCATAAAGATTTATCCCCGGGACGGAAGGAAAGGCATCTTAATTAGCAATGAAGCAAACTTTCAAGAAATCATTATCTTCTTAAATTCCTCTAACATGTTACTGTTGATTTTAGTTATGGTGGAGTTGGCTATGATTTTATCTGAGCAGGAAGTAAATAACATAGGACAGATGTGTGTTCATTGGTGCACAGACTCACGTATTTTGTATGCTGAGAAGCTGTGGGGGTGGGGGGCTCAGGTGATTAAGCTGAATGATTCAGGATCTCTTTAGCTCTAATCCTGTCCCTGACACTAGCCTGGAGTTTGAGCTTCTACAAAACAGTGAACCTCAGATCCAGGTTCCTTCCCTCTGTAAAATCTCATCATTCTGGTTGCTTTTATTACTTAACACTCATTACCCTCCCATGGTTTTCTAGGCAGAATAACGGTTGTAGCCCCTCCTTCCTCACAAGGCTGCTATGAAGTTTTAACTAACAAGAGACAGGAATTATGAGTGATGTCACTGAATTCTTTTCAAATAGGAGAGATTTCAAAAAAGCACAAGCATATAATGGGAATTTCAAGGTAAAAATTAGGGACTCCTTTTTAAAAAATGAAAATTGTAACACTGGATGTCCAAATGTATATGATGACATAAAATGATTTAGTTCCTAAGTATTTGTTTTCCTTTTCTGAAAATGGAGATGCTTTTGGTACTTCTGATATCCTTTTCGAAAATTATTACAGTTTTTAACCTTAGGAAGGGCCCATGATGTGTTTGTCAGGACCAGACACGTTAACAAGAGGGAGGTGGTTTAATAGACAGAGTGTTGGAATTGGAGTCAGAAAGATCTGGTTCTAATTCCTGTCTCTCGTATTTACAAGCTGTGTCCATGGAGAAGTCACTTAAAAACCTTTAAACCTCAGTTTTCCCACCTATGAAATAGGGATAAAAATGCCTGGAGGATCTACCTCATGGGGTTGTTGTGAACCTCAAATAAGATAATGTATGTAAAGCACTTTGGAAGCCTTAAAATACTATATCAACATTAGCTTTTATATCTATTAGGTTCAGGGTTCAACGAGCAAGGAATAAGCATGCCTGTATATAGAGTCTTGAGGTCAAAGGTTAGCAGACAAGGCTTCAACAATTTGATTGGTGTAGTCTTAGGTGAATAATCAGACGTGAATAGCTAGCTAGACCTGAACCTTAATCTAGACAGTCTACCTGGTAGAGAAGGACTTTGCAAAATTCCATAACAGATGAGAAATAGTCTAAGTAGTTTCTGAATCATAGAGTTTTAAAGGACTTTGGATGCTATCTTGCCAAACTCTCTCATTTTTTAGATGATGAAACCTATGCCTTGGGAAGATGTGATAGGTACAAAATTTTCTGAAGAAGTCTAGTCTCTTCTGAGTGCTAATAGGAATGGAGGGACAAATGGACTCAGTAGCTTGTTTTCCAATGGAACGTACATAGCACAATGCATATAGCACAGGGACCGAAGGCAGGAAGTCCGGAATTCAAATTTGGCCTTAGGTACTTATTAACTGTGTGACCCTAAGCAAGTTACTTAACTTTTGCCTTCTTCAGTTTCTTCAGCTGTTAGATGGGGATGAAAATAACACTTATCTCATTGGGTTGTTGCTAGGACCAATATAGGTAATATTTTTAAGGTGCTTGGCACATAGTCAGTGCTTTAAAAATATTTGTTCCTTTCCCTTCCTTAATGGCACTGAGGCAAAGGTTTTGCTTTCGAAAGATTCCTGAAATCTTATTTAAGGCAGCTACCACCAACTATTGGAAATTGAGCTTGGCATGAGACAGCTGGTCTCTGAGCTGTTATTCACCACAGGGGGCAACTTCCAGTATGTTAGATTCAGAAAATATGTCAAATGATACAAAAGATGAACAAGTAGTGATGGGGAAACAAAATACTGGTTTGTTTCTTCAGTTGATTTCTTCAGTTTTGTTTTCAGGAAACATCCCTTTTATAAAGATTTCACTTGGACTTTTGTGACTTGTAAAGAGAATTTTAAAAATGCCCTGTATGTTTAAGAATCTTAATATACTCCACAACTCAATTTTTTCCTTAATATATGGTATATACCTAGCATTGTTTTCAGGGACATGCAGAAGAGATGTAAGATACAGGTCTTGCCCTTAGATAGCTTATAATCAGGTTGGGAGAAACTGGTATGTAGGCCCTGTAAGAGCCCAAATGAGTTATATTGACAGGTCCCATTGAAATTCAGAGATGGGATAAATCAGTGTAGAGCAAAGACCATGAAGGAAGGCTTTGCAGAAGAGGAAGAATCTGAACTAGGCCTTAAAACGTGGATAGCCTTTGGATAAATGGTAGAATGAACAGTTATGAACCTCTCCCTCTGGAAATCTAATACGACCCTTCCCCGTTCTCGCTTTTTCCTATTCTGCTTTAATAAATAAATGTGTTGAATATTTATTATATGTAAAGCACTTCAGAGGATTCAAAGATAAGATCAAGATTTAGGGCTGGAATTGAACACTTTCTAATTGAGCCACTGAAATTACAGATAAAGAAATGGAGGTCCAGATAGGGTAAGTGACTTGTACATCATTCATGGAGTGAATGAGCATTAAGGATGGCACTGAGGTTATGAACTTTGATGAACTGGGAGGAAGATGGCACCCCTGACAGTCATAGGGAAGTTTGGAAAATGGTTGTATTTGGGGAGAAATCTAAAGATTTCTGTTTTGAACGTGATTAGTTTGAGATGCCTATGGGATGCCCAGCTGAATGTTTCCAATAGGCAATTTGTGATGTGTGACTGGAGCTCAGCAGAATGTACAGATCTGGGTGTTAGCTACATGGATGTGATAATTAATCAATGAGAGCTGATGAGATAACCAAGTGAGAAAATGTGGAGTGGAAAAGAATAGAAGATTAAAGTAGAACATAATGATAGCCCCACAGACGCAGAGCGAGGAAGGGGGTGACATGGATGATAAGAAACTGTGGAAGGGTTAGACAGGGAGGAGAACCAGGAAAGAGTAGTATCACAAGGTTCCTTCTTGAACTATCTATGAGGCTATTATCCTTAAAAACCTTTGGCAGAGATGTTTTGGCTTTTATTTATTTGGAATGCACTATGTATAGTTGGAGCTGTGATTTGAATATGGATCATCAAATGAATGAATATTATGGAAACATTTTTTAAAAATCCCTTGTTTGTTAGAAAATATTATGAAACAATATTTCTTGGACTGAATAAAGTACTCTTTTCTTACTTCTATGTTTAAAGATGGGATAGAGCAAGACAATAGTAAAAGGCTATTCCTTAGGATTAAGAGTAGTTACCAGAAATTTAACAAAGAGTTTCCCTTTTTCTAGATAAGATCGTTACCTTCCCCATACCTGAGGTGATCAGGAAATTGACACACCTAAAGGCTATCTCCTTTTCTTTATCCCACGAAGAGATTAGATGGGGGGAGGGGCAAAGAGAAGTGCCCACCATTCTACTGAAAGGAAAGCCCTCTGTCTCCAATTCATTTATATTCCCAATATGGGTATCTCTGTAAGTAGCTCCATTAATGCTTCCAGAAGAATGATCCTGGAGGAATAGGATAGTGTTCAACAATGATGAGTATTATTAACAAAGAACTTTACTGTTACGTATTAAATCACAACTACATGGTGATTTTCTTCTTCGAGGTTCCTGTAATTGTTCGTTTGTTTCAGTGACCCTATTTGGGGTTGTCTTGGCAGAGATACTGGAGCGGTTTGCCATTTCCTTCTCCAGCTCATTTTTACAGATGAGGAATTGAAGCAAATAGGAGGAAATGACTTGCTCAGGGTCACAGCCAGTAAGAGTCTGAGGCTGGATTTGAACTCGGGTCTTTCTGATTCCAGGCCTGGTGCTCTATCCACAGTGCCACCTAGCTGCCCTAGATTCCTGTAAATATTCCCCCCAAAGTGTCCTGGGACAGAGTTGTGTTGGAGGCCTTGGGGAAACTATGCTGTTCTGGATTCTTCTCTCTAAGCCAGAAATGACTTAGAATCAGATTAAAATCAAATTAAATAAAATTATTATTCCAGACTAGTGCCTAAAATGTGCAATACAATATTGATTTTTTTTCTCTGACAATAAATTGGTTAATTCTACTTCAGAATTTCCCAGGAAAGGAAAGACGATATCTAAGGAAATCTAAGTCACTATCCTCAACAATTTAATGCAAAGATAGAATATGTTTCTTTCAGTATATTCCTTGAGGGAAAATCTGTCGAATGAGGTTATGTTTGTGACATCTAAGACCCTTTCTAGGTTTGATAGTCTATGATTTTTTTTTTTATTTCTAACAACCAAGTGATATAACTTATGTACTTTGCAAGCCTTAAAGTGATATAGAAATGTTTATTGTTTTTTGTTATCCAGAATTTCTTTGGTTACCATTGCTCATTCTTCTGGTAGCTGAAAAAAATTAGGAGCTTTTCAGTCATTTGCTGAAATCCCTTTCCAGAGATTCTTCTCAGGGAGATCCTAAGCCCATTCTCACTGTTGCTTTCTTTAGCTTCTCCTGTTTGTAGGAAGGAAATATTGTATTTACTCTACACTTCAGCTTTCTCAGAACTCCCTTCCTACTGACTTCAGGAATAGGTCTCATGTGGAAGTTAACTATTTCCGTCAAACCCGGAGCACATGTTCGCAGAGACAAGAAGGCAACTAAAACAACAAAGCTATTTGGGAGGTAAACACGTCTGGGGCTGAGATTTCATTTCCTCAGGGCCTAAGGTTTTTGGCTGGTTATTTCTTCTTATCTGCATAGAGGGGCATTGAATAATTCAGACCAGCTTTTGCAATAGATGAGGTAAAATATTCTGAATGAAATCCAGTGAATGGCAAGAACATCTGCATGAATTTACAAAGGTCAGTTAATCTGAAAAGCAAAGATAAATATCAGAATTCATCAGAAATCATGGCAGATGCGATTAACAATTGGTTCTTTGCCTACCACTCTAGAAGAAATTCTAGAGGTCTGGTAGAATACCAGTGCCTATAGGGATGCCAAGACATGCTTTCATTCATATTGTGGCAGAGATTAAGTTAAAACTGCAAGATTAGGTGTAAAACTGGAAGAATGAACATTGTATATCCTTTTATCAATCATGAAGACAGAAATACATGTCAAATGAAGTCTAATGGTAGAGGTAGGAGTTTGGAAGTCAGAGGCAAAGCTAGAATTTTTTTTTTCATTTAGGGCAAAACAAGTTGGAGGCCTGGGAGTGGAAGTATAGCCACCTTAGGAGATAAAAGCTATGACTTCTTTGTATACTTTCTCAGCCTTTGTTGTAGTTCGGTTGTGTCTGACTTTTTATGACTTCATTATGGGGCAAAGATACTAGAGTGGTTTGCCATTTCCTTATCGGGGGAATTAAGGCAAATAGAGGTAAAGTGCCTTGCCCAGGGTCACATGGTTAGTAAGAGTCTGAAGCTAGATTTGAACTCAAATGTTCCTAACTCCAGGCCTACCACTCTATCCACTGAGCCACCTAACTGCCCTCATCCTCTATCAACTGGCAATACTATTCCAGTTCCCTATCCTGGGGACTTCCTTCCGGCCTAATCCCCTTCCTAATCCCCTTCAGACTCAAAGGTATGAGATGAAACAAAAAGGAAGTTCTCTCTCTGAGTTGATGCTGAAGACACACGCCTACTTCCCTGACTCAGGTGGCAGATTCCTAAATGAAGGAAATGAGGTTAGTGATTTGGTTTTGTGGTCCCTAGTGTCAGAGAGGCATATGGTATGTTCTGAGAGAAAAGTAGGAAATATGAGAGGAACAGTTAAGTGAATAGCATTAGTGAAGCAAATGGAGCTGAAAGGAACAGAGGAAGCAGACTAGGAGAAGGAATGTACAAAAAGCTGGGTGGCAGTTTATAATGTCTTTCTGGGCACTGGGAATAATAGGAATCAGTCAACATCACTTTAAGAAGCCAACACAAATCTGGGGGGGGGGGTTGGAGTGGGAGAGGGGGTATGTTAGGCCACACAATGAACTGCACAAGGTAATTTCATGAGCAAATTTGTTATACACATGTACACAGACCAAGCAGACAAGAGCCTAGCTCTATCTACCTGGAATTAATTGTGGCATCTGTCAGGGGACCCCACAGTTCTAACACAGGTGTCAGGTGGAGTGCATGCCAGGAGTTTCCCCCTGGGCTGTTCCCAAATGATTTGTGAGAGTGGCCGCTAGCATTCAAAACTATTTTCCTTCTGGCTCATCACACCTAACGGCATGTAGAATGTTAGAGCGGAAAAGGCCCCTTAAAAAAATCTTTTTCTCCACCCAACCTGATATTGAAGATGAAGATGCTGAGATTCACTGAAGAATGTGACTTGGATAAGGTCACACACAAGTTGACACTGTGATATCAGGACAGTCAATGAGGTGTCCTGACAACCAGACAAGTAATCTATCCAATGTGCCACACTGTTTCTGAACCAAGATGCTGGCTCTAATTCCATATCTGTGTATTTATGTAGAGTTCATTACATTAATAAAAAAAGAAGAACTTTGGTGAGAAGAGACTATGAATTCGGAATTAGAGGGCCTAGGTTTGAATCCCTGGCACTGCTACTTACCACCTGTGTGACCATGGGCAATCCACTTCCCCATGCTGGACTTTAGTTTCCTCATCCATAAATGATGGAATTGGACTAGATGACCCCGCAGGTCCTTTTCAGCTCTAAAAATGTGATCACAGGGTTTATGTATGTGGGCCTATATTTCAGAATTCATATGTGAATCTATCTTCTCTTAGAGACAGAGCCTAATCTAACCATGAAATGAATTATACCTTTAAAAATATTTATTAAGTATTTACTATGTGCAACTAGAGATATAAATATAAAAGCAAGACATTCCCTTTTCCAAAAGAGTTCTCAGTCTAATATGGTGAGACAGCTCAGAAGTTTCAACTACAAGTCAGATGTAAAGGCCCAGTGTTCCTTAGTTAAAGTGTCATTTCCAATGCTAAAGCCACATCCGTTTGTGATGTAAAGGATTTGACAGAGCAAAGGACTTTGCTGGTGGGAACTTTCTTTTTTGGGTCTTCAGTAGTTAGGGGTGCCCGGGTGGCAGAGTGGGAGGCTGGTAGGAACTTTCTTTTTGGGTCTTCAGTAATTAGGGGTGCCCGGGTGGCAGAGTGAGAGCCTGGCTGGCGGGAACTTTCTTTTTTGGGTCTTCAGTAATTAAGGGTACCCAGGTGGCAGAGTGAGAGCACCTTTAGAGGAAGTTGCCAAGTCGTACCTACAAAAGTTGCTTGCCTGGGTGATAAGCCCTAAGTCAGGCCTGAAGAGGGACTGGTGGATGCTCTGAAGGGTGGGAGCTGTTTCTGGAGCTCTTGGGCTTACCTTTGTGTAGGTAGTGGTTGGTTGGCAGTTAGTGTTGGGACAAGAGTCTTTCTCCATGAGAGTTGCTGCCCTTGAAATAATATATAGTTAATGTCATCTGTGATCCTCTCTCCTCCACACCATCCAGCTTTTATGAAACACTGACCTGAACTGGACTGAACAAATAGGCAGCTTATATACTCAAAGGCCATGATTTAAAAAAAATTATCATTATTATTATTATTTAACAATTGAACATCTAAAATGAATAGCACCGATGCAAACTTAAAAATCTCTATTTAGTAAACCTCAGGGGAGATTATAGAAGCTCTTTCTTAAAGAGCCAAGACTAGAACCCAAGTCTTCCAATTCTCATCTTTAGCCAAATATTTAAGACCCTTCATATTTTGACCCTAATTGAACTGCACTGCAAGGACTTTCCTTTAAACCAATACTAGTTGGCTATAATGCACTTTTCATTTGGATCCCCTCCTGCTGACTTCAGCTGAAGTCTACACTCTTGTAGGCAGCCTTCCCCTGATATTTTTGTTTATTATTTTTTTTTGCATGAAACTTTTTTAAAAATTTTTTAAGAATCTGCTTTTAAAACTTTGAGTTCCAAATTCTCCTCCCTCTTCCCTTCCCACTCACCCTACCTAGGAAGGTAAGCAATTCAACATAGATCACACATGTATCATTATGTAAAACACTTCCACAATGCTCATGTTGTGAAAGACTACCTATATTTCCTTCCATCCTATCCTGTCCCCCTTTATTCAATTTTCCCCCTTGACCCTGTCCCTTTTCAAAGGTGTTTGCTTTTGCTTACCTCCTCCCCCATCTGGCCTCCCTTCTATCACTCCCCCCTTTTTTATCCCCTTTCCCTTACTTTCTGTTGGAGTAAGATACCCAATTGAGTGTTTATGTTATTCCCTCCTCAACTTGAATCCTATGAGAGTAAGATTCACTCATTCCCCCTCACCTGCCCCCTCTTCCCTTCCAATAGAACTGCTTTTTCTTGTCACTTTTATGCGAGATAATTTACCCCATCCTATCTGTCCCTTTCTCCCTCTCTCAATATATTCCTCTCTCACCCCTTAAATTTATTTCATTTTTTTTAGATATCATCCCTTCATATTCAACTCACCCTGTGCCCTCTGTCTATATTCCCTTCAACTCTCCTAATACTGACAAAGGTCTCCTGAATTACACACATCATCTTTCCATGTAGGAATGTAAACATAACAGTTCAACTTTAGTAAGTCCCTTGTGATTTTTCTTTCTTGTTTACTTTTTCATGCTTCTCTTGATTCTTGTATTTGAAAGTCAAATTTTCTATTCAGCTCTGGTCTTTTCATTGAGAAAGCTTGAACGTCCTCTATT
>CM053627.1:131464513-131525673 GCA_028646595.1 Phalanger gymnotis
TTTTTAAGGTGATATTTTCTTCAGAGGTCTTTTGGATCTCCTTTCCCATTTGACTAATTCTGCCTTTCAAGGCATTCTTCTCCTCATTGGCTTTTGGAGCTTTTTTGCCATTTGGGTTAGTCTATTCTTTAAGGTGTTATTTTCTTCAGTATTTTTTTGGGTCTCCTTTAGCAAGTCACTGACTCATTTTTTATGGTTTTCTTTCATCACCCTCATTTCTCTTACCAATTTTTCCTCTACTTCTTTTACTTGCTTTTCCAAATCCTTTTTGAGCTCTTCCACGGCCTGAGCCTCATTCATAGTTTTCTTGGAGCCTTTTGATGTAGCCTCTTTGACTTTGTTGACTTCTTCTAGCTGTATGTTTTGGTCTTCTTTGTCACCAAAAAGGGAATCTAGAGTTTGAGTTTGAATCTGGGTGCATTTTCACTGCCTGGCTATGTTCCCAGGCAACTACTTCACCCTTGAACTTTTTGTCAGGATATGACTGCTTGTAGAGTAGAGTACTTTGTCCCAAGCTTTAGGGTCCAGGCACTGCTGTTTTCTGAGCCACTTCTACTCTACTGTCACCCCAGGCTCTATCACAGCAGCACTCCTCTTCCCCCAAGAACCACCAACCAGGACTGCAATACAGATCCAAGCAGGGCACAGCAAGAAAATCTGCCTTTGTGCCCACAAAGTGCTCCTTGTACTCCTGCTCTGATCTGCTGCTAGATTCCTTCCACCATGTGAGCCAGGGACTTGGGAAACAACTGACGCTGGTGCTCTGGAAACAGCCTCAGGCCCTTCCTGCTACTGCCACCATCATCGCTGCTCTACTTCCTCCACCCCCAGAGCTGGAGGCAGCACTGCTCTGAACTCAACCCTACAGTTCCCCCCCTAACCTGCTCTTTGGCATTTGTGGATTGAGAAGTCTGGTAACTGCCACAGCTCACTGTTTCATGGCCCCAAGGCCTGTTCCTGCTGGCTGACTCAGGGTCTGGTCTGTCCTGGCATGGCCCACACTGGGCTGCCCTCTGCTCTCAGCACCATGTGATAGACCCTTCCCAGCGACCAACTAGGCTCTCTTGGCCTGGAGACCTGTTTTCCTCTGCTATTTCATGGGTTCTGCAGCTCTAGAATTTGTTCAGAGGCATTTTTTTACAGGTGTTTGGAGGGATTTGGGGGCGAGCTTATGCAAGTCCCTGCTTCCCAGCCCCCATCTTGGCTCTACCTCCAGGCTTCCCCTGATAACCCCAGCACTAATTGTTTTTCCCTTTTTCTGGAGGCAGATAGCATCTTCCTTCATATGTCCTTTGTAGTTAATCTGAGTATTTATAATAGTCAAAATGACTTATTCACTCAAAGTTGTACTTAAGACAATATTGCTTTTACTATATACAATGTTGTCTTGGTTCTGCACATTTCACTCTCCATTATTTTGTGCAAGTCTATCCATGCCTATCCATTCCTAGGATCATCGAGCTCATCATTTCTTATAGCACAGTGGTATTCCATCATGATTGTATATCGCAATTTGTTTAGGCATTCTCCAGTTGATGGACATCATCACAATTTCCAGTTCTTTGTCACCACAGAGTTTCAATAAATATTTTACAACATATAAGTGCAAGTTAATTTGACCCCTTTGGGCTTTAACTTCCTCATCTATTCTCTCAGGTTCACCCTGATCTGTTGATTTATGTTTGGATTTCTTCTTTAGACAAATTCATAGCTCTTGAGCTCCCATGTAGTGACTCTTTGTCAAACCAGACCAGGTGACTCATAAATTCAAAGCAAAAGACATTGACTGCAACTTTTTAGCAAGGCAGTAACAAGGAAATGGATCAGGTCAGTAAAGTTCTTAGTAACCATCCATAGTTCCTATAGACTTTGGTACTTTTGAAAGAGACTATGAGCCAAATCTCCATTCGTATGTCCCAAATACAATGCGAGGCTTGGTTCTTAAGAGAAAAATTAATTTTTTTGACTAATGAGGCCATTTTCTGTCTCATTTCTTACTCATCCTTAATCACTGAATGGACACTGCCTCAGTCAAACTGAGACCTGTTAAAAATTTAGTTTAAAATGACCAAGGTCTCCCAGTGCATCCAGGGCCATCTCCAGTCATCCCGAAGTGTATCTGGCCACTGGATCCAGATGTCTCTGGAGGAGAAGGTGAAGCTGGTGACTTTGCACAGCCCTCCCTCACTTAAATTCAATTCACTTGTGTGTCATGGAATAGCCTCCTTGATGTCATGGTCATCTTTGAGAAGGAAGGACAAATGATAACAACAACGCAATGGGAGATGGTTGTTGTCCATTGGTCAAATCAACTAAGAAACATTTATTAAATGCTACTCTATATCAGACACTGTGTTAAACATGGGGTATACATAACAGAGAATAGTAATGATCAAGGAGCTTACATTTGAATGGGAGAGAAGACAAATATTACTATATCTACACATAGAGGAAAAATAAGTAAAAAGTATCCCAATTAGAGTCAGTTTGGGAAGGAAGATACCAGCATTAGGGGTTCTAATCACACAATTCTACTAATTAATAGCAGTGTCATATTGGGTAAATCACCATTTCTGTGTCTTCATTCCCTCTATAAAATAATAAATTTCTCTTAGCTACCAGGGAGTTTTGAGGATCAGTTAAGCCAAGGAATATATGCCACACTCGCTTGATAACAGATCAATTCAGTTGTTTAAATGGCAAATGATAGATGAGGTAGCATTTATATGGCTCAAGGCTTGCAAAGCGCTTTACATATATTATTTAATCCTCCCAACAACCCCGTGAAGGGAGTATTATTATTATCTTCATTTTACATGCAGGGGAAATGGATCTTAAAGAGATTATAAATGAATTGCCCAGGGTTACATAGCTAGAAGTGACTGAGACAGGTTTTGAACTCAAGTCTTTCTGACTCCAGGTGCAGCAGTCTATCCAGTTGTGCCAAAATATGCTACCTTGACTGCATCATTATCCTTGTATCCCAGTGCTCCCCTAATCTGGAACATGTGGTGGCCTCTATATCACTTGAACATTTACCATTTGAGAGATTCCCAGGTGCCATTCATTACTTAGGGAAGGCTTTGGGATAATCCCAGGGAGAAAGAAGTGAGAAATTTAGATGCTATCAGCAGAAATACACTAACGAGTTGATAGAACCTGGGAATTGCCCAGTGGGAATCAACATTAGAGGGGAGGTAAGCATTAGAGTTTAACAAATTGTAAGAACATAACACCTGGGAACCACAGCAAGATACAAAACCAAGCAGGCAACGAAACATTTACTCCTGGGTCAGCTCAAAGGACTGCATCAATGTGAACATTAACAAAATAGATGAAAATTTTCCATAGATTAAAAAAGGTACAAATAAATTGTTTTTACCTAAGTGCTTTGCCCATAATAGGTACTCAATAATGAGAAGAAAGTAGTTGAATCATCCACTGTAGTTTTTACTTTTTAATATTCCACAAGGGAAAAATGGTTCCCCAAAACGCTTTTCATTGATAACCTCTCATGACGTCTAAATTACTCCATGGCTGTATGATTATTTAAAACATCATGAAAAGCAGATCTTTTGAACCAAATATCTCTCAGTGCTACCAGCTTTCTTTCTTCAACTTCTCATTTGCCTATTAAATATAATGAATATTCAGCTACAGAAAAAGTTTTGAGTTTATAGATTAAAAGAAAAGGACAAGGGGTTGAAAAGAAATGTTAGTACAAATTATTCAGGTCTTTTCTATACCTTAAATTTCTTAACTCTTTTAAAAGGAATTTGTTATGAACTTTATTTTAAATAAAGCTGAGTCAACTAAACATTCCTTTTAAGAGCATGTCTTAAAAAATAAAACATATTAATTTTGTTATACCGGTATGTTTAAAAACTGACTAGTTGTGTCTTCTCTGTTCATTATCTGCCCTCTTCATTCATTCAACATATTTATGAATACAGTATTTCCTTTTATTTGTCCTAATCTCTATATGAGTTTTTCTAGTTGTGTTTTCATCTCATTTTGTGTAATTACATGATTTTCTGTGTTTCTTTACATTCCTCATATTGGTTATGCTTTATGGGATCATTTTTATTAGCTTTTATGGAGGTCTTCTATATCTACTTATTATAGGGCAATGTTCTCTTGGTCCACAAGTGTTTTTGAGTTACACTAAAATCATCATAGCAGGCATATTTTGTTGTCCCCCCTTAAGTCCTCCTTGCCCAAATGCAATATAACATATTCTTTCTGACTGGGAACTGATTAAGATCATAGAATCCGCTATTCCATATGATCAACCAAGAATTGCACAAGAAAAAAGTGTGAAAGATGTTCTTAGAGCCATTTATGACTGAAAAGATGGGTCAGTCCTGTGGAGAGAGCAAGGGATGACTATTAGAGAGATTGTGCACTCCAATTGTAGCCATACCTTGTCAAGAGTACTAGAGGAACAGCAAGAGAGTGCTGGTAAATATTTAACAACTGCCTCTCCAGAAAAAAAAAAAAAGATGTGACATACTTTTAAGTTTTATCTGCCTCATTGACATTTTCTGCATCACTTTCTTAATTCTAGATGATCAACAAAATAATAAATCATACCTTGAACTGCCACATTTGCTGATTTTCAGGGTGTAGGAGCTCCCATATCACTCAGATATCTTCTCCAATCATCTCCTTCGCTCATGTCTCATGTGAAGAGATGGCCCTTCTCCTTCCCAAGAGAAACCCTCCTATGTGCAGGAGTGATTGAATTATACCTTTTCCTCTCTAGCAGATTGCTCCCTCTATACTCCCTACACTCTAACAAATCTTCATCTTTTACAATCAACTGGCTAATTTCCACATTTGGTCCACCTGTTATCTCATAGTCCCTCTAATGATTTTCATTTTCTCTATTTATCATCTTTGCCAATCTGTTGGGTGTGAAGTAGAACCTCAAAATTGTTTGAATTTACATTTCAATAAACAGTTGGAGTGAGTTCCAGGACACCCCTGCTTACCAGGGAGAAGCGGCCTACAAAAAAATGATCACAACTATGTATGAACCAAAAAGGAGGTGGTATAATGAGGCTGAGGGATAATGGAAAGCTGGAAGGCTACCTTGGTACCCATAAAATATTAAAAGAACCAGAGGAAGCCTACCAACATGGTGAGGGAAATCCTTCATAGAGGATTTGTGGAAAGATATGGACAATGTTCTCATAGAAGGAGAAAGTATGAAGGGGTCGTGATGTATTTTCATGGAGGGAGGAGACACACATTGAAGTACTGAAGCATTACTATTATAATTGTCTTTATTATTACTTGAGAATCTTGACATGCTAAGACAACATGGAATTAAGATTGAACATAACTGGATTAATTCAGTTTACTCAAATACATTTTTAGATGCATATACAATACACAGGGAAGAGTGGTAAAAGGAAGTGAAACTAATTGGCAGGTGGAAAGACCTGGCAATGGTAAGTGAGAGTGAAGCCCATGAAAATTCCATGCATAAAATTGAATTTGAGCTGCAGTGATTTGGCCTGTGAAAATTTTACTCACTTTGTCTGAGGCAACACCCATTAAGTGATTTAAGGCTAGGTAAGAAATGAGGCTATGAAGCTATGACTTCAAAGAGTACAAATATATAAATATACCAAAGGATATCTCTATGTATATGTATATATATACATATACACATACATGTACACATACATACATATGTGTATATATATATATATATATATATATATATATGTGTGTGTATGTATGAAAATTTAATAGCTTAAAACTTCACTAAGACTTTTGGAACTTCCTGTGTATGTGAGAGAGAATATATGTATATTTACTCTTTTTGGCTACACCCAAATTTGAAGTCTTTCTATTTTTGTAGGGCCCATCAGAACTTGTGCTACATTGGAATAGACTTTGAGAACTCTGGGTCACCTCTGTGTCACAATGAGGAATTTGAATAGGCCTGCAGGTCTGTAATCATTAATTAAACAAACATTTATTGGCAGACTATTACTTTCATAGGGTAATTAATGCTAAGTATTCTGAGGGATACATAGTCAACTGATTTAAAAAAAAAAAACCATTAAGCACTTACTATGTGCCAAGCACTGTTTTAAACAATGGGAATATAGAGAAAGTAGAACCTTCCCTCAAGGAGCTCGCAATTTGTTGGACACAGAGTATCTTTTGTTGAATGGAAGTCAGGGTAGATGAAATTTCCAATGAGAACCATAATTATCAGCCTTATTTAGATCCCTCCACAAACGTAATTTGTTTGAAGAACAAACCAGAAGAGAATAGAAAGACAAGTCAGCATAGACTGTGTTTCTTTTTAGGACTTGCCCTAATTTCCTTTAGCCATAGGCTTCACAAGCAAGCATTTATTTCACAATTGATCAAAATCAGCTCCTTTAAATGGTAGCCTACCCAGTCTCTCCTCTTCTAATGGATATCTCAGACTAGCACAGAGAAAAGAACACTGTATCTGGAGTCAGATGGACCACAATTCAAATCTTGTCTCTGAGATTTAATACTTATATAACCTTAGAAAGATAACTTAAACTCCTTGGGCCTCAGTTTCCTTATTTGTAAAATAAGAAGGCTGGATTAGAGGGTCTCTGTAGTCCTTGTTAGCTCCATGATCCTATGACTTCATTTAATCAACTGGTGTGTTTATTAAGGTATACTGGATTTTGATTTCAGAGGTTGAGGAAGAGTCAGAATAGATTGAGGTGACCTAAGATTCCTTAGTGGTCACAGTGGAACACTGGACCTGGAGTCAGGAAATCTTGAGTTCAAATACAGCCTCTGCCACTACCATGGCAAGTCACTTAACCTCTGAATGCCTCAGTTTCCTCAACTGAAAATGAGAATAATAACATCACTTAATCCACAGGGTTATTGTAAGGATCAAATGAGATAAGATTTAAAAAAAAAAAAACAATTTGGCACAGCCTCTGGCACATAGTAGGTGCTTGATAAATGCTGGTTCCCTTCCACTTTGTACCTCCCAGAGAGAATGATAGTGAAGGAAATACAGCTGAGTCTAGGGAAAATTTTAATCAGAGTAAGGTAAGAACAGATTAGAACTCCTATTGTCTCTGTAGCCTCAACTGTGAAAACAGTCTTTATCTTTTGAGCTGAGGCATCTGGCTCCTTTAGAAAGGGATTATAGTCTTTTTTGTTTTTGTTTTTGTTTGGGAAAGCATCTGACCAAGTGCCATGATTCAATTTTAATCTGATTTTATCTTCCATGGTGTTTGGCTACGTTAATTGCAGCTTTGGGGAGGTGCCTAATATAGAAGCTTCTGCTAGAAAAAAAAATAATAATGATAATAAACACTTTGCATTTTTATGGACAAGATTTTTGCTAATGAATGAGCCTTTTTGGGTTCCAAGTATGAATCCACTGGCTCTCCAGAGACTAATTCCTTACAAAAGAATACTTTTCTTCATCTTAACATTCTTTGATTGAAAGCTACAAAGATGTATCTGAAACTCTGATTTTTATGTGTATACTTTCATCTGTGTGGCTCTGGGTGTTGAAAACAATTGACAAAACTGAAATAAAACCGTGTAAGTTAGACAAACAACTGTGCACTTGATTATAAAGTAGGTGTCAAATATTAATTTCCTGCCTATTGCAATAAAAATCTTACCCCTAAAAATTAAGTTACCAACAACGAATGTTAACATGGTTATGAAATGACAGCAATATACTAAGAACAATAAAACTTTCTGCATGAAACACAGTCAAAATGGATCAATCTTGAGGAATTTCTGTGCTACAGAAAAAATGGTGTGCTAGAAAAATTCCAGGCGCCACCTCTTGGCCCCCGGACAATGACCTGCTCCCTCTCTGCCATTCCTCAAACCAGGGTAATCTGTACCATTTAATTCCTCTACTCTTGTATCCTTAGTGATGAACTCTCTGGAACAGGTGTTCTTAACTTGGGGTCCAGTGAACTAGCTTTTTAAAAATGATTTTGATAACCGTATGCCAACATGATTAGCTTTCTTTGCAATCTTATGGATTTTTTATTCATTTAAAATCATATTCTGATAATAAGTCCATAAATTTCACCAGACTTCTAAAGAGGTTCATGACACAAAAAGTTAAGAATGCTTGATTTAGAGAAAGTCATAAAACTGGATTGATTTCTTCCAATATAAAATTATGGTCCATAAGATCATGATAATTGTTTTGTCCTAAATCTAAAGGGCAGAGGAATATCTTCTAGAAGGGGAAATTATCCAGATGTTTCATTTTTTTATGTCTTTATGCTGATTGTTCTGAGAAACTGTTCAATTAAATCAATTAAATTTAATTAAATTTCAATTAAAAGACTTACTGTTGTTCTTCAGTCATGTCCAACTCTTTTTGACCCCATTTGGTGTTTTCTTGGCAAAGATACTAGAGTGGTTTGTCATTTCCTTCTCCAGCTCAGTTGAGGAAACTCAGGCCAACAGGTTTAAATGGCTTGCCTAGGGTCACACACCTAATAAGTGCCTGAGGTCAGAGTTGAACTCAGGAAGATGAGTCTTCCTGACTCCAGACCTGGCGTTCTATACACTGCACCATCTAGCAGCCCAGAAAGGAAGGTTTAGCAATCTACACAGGGAAATCCAATTGGATGAAGAATGCATATGTTCTGGGTGATCACGCGCATTTGGATGGGCAGTTCATTGAGTCCATCAGAATCTATACGTTAGGCCTTATTGATTGATGGAAGCAGAATAGCAAGTTGGATTGCTTTTTTTGGGAATTGTGTAGCATTTTCAATCAACCAACAAGCATTTATTAAGTACTTTTTAAGTGCCAGGCACTGTGCTAAAGGCTAAGACAAAAATGAATTAGTCTGCTCTTAAGGAGCTTACATTCTATAGGAGAGACTACATGAGTAAGTGTAAACAAAATAACTGCGTACCCAGCACTTTGGTAAAGGGACAGAGCACAGGAAATAAAAAGATGAAAATAAACATCTCATTCCTGTCTTCAAGAAGCTTTCATTCCACTGAGGAAAACGACAAAGACACACAGACACAGACACAGCCAGACACACACACACAAACACACACACTCACATACACACACGTATAAGTAAGGAAAACATATAATGGTTGTTTGGTTGGTTGTTGTCCTTCATTCTTGAAGAGGACCAAAATGACATCACTATGCTAAAGTCAAGTTTCAGTGTGTCCCATTGTGGCTGATTAGACCAATAGGAGCATGCAATGCTCTACCACAGATTGGGCAAAAATAGTCTGTGTGAACATTTGGGATAGATTCTCTAAATTTGTGCATCTTGCACTTCTTTTGAGCTATTTCAATTCTGCTTTTGCTCATAGAGCACCTTCTCTGATGTGGGCATACCATGCTGAGAGGTCCTGTGCTAGTGTCTCCCGTGTCACACAATCAATACCAACGTTCTTCAGAGAGACCTTGAGAGTGTCCCTGTACCGCTTCTTCTATATATGCATACATGTATATATGTGTATATACACAAAACATATATACATATAACATGTATACAAAATAAATATAGGATAATTTGGGGAGGGACAGAAACTGACTGCTCGGAGAATCAGGAAGTGCCGTATGTAGGTGTTATGGCAGTCAGACTTTTCCCTGTTCTTCCCTTTTGGGATGCTAAGACTGTCTAGTCTCCCCTTTGTTTGAATTGGAGGGAAACCTTTTGCCATCTTTGTCTTGGAGTATTTCTCAGCTATTTCTCAGCAATGAGGCAATCAGGAGTCATTGACTTGTATATGATGTGATACTGGGGATGGGGAACTTTCACACACCCAACCTGGGTGACATCAGAGCCCTCAGGGCTCCGAATAGGATATAATTGAGGGAAGCTTGGTGTCTGACTTTTGGGGGCTTACTCATGGAAGCAGAGCTGAGACTCTGGGCAAGCTGTAACTGCCCTCCGACTTTGATAACCCAGACAGATATTGGTGCTTCTCTGGTAACTATGAATTGAGATTTGAAGCAGACAGGGTCTATCTGTTGATGTTTATAATTTCTGTTTGTATTTGCCTTGAAGTTCAGGGGGCTGATTTTTTCCCCCTGAACCAAGCGAATAATATATGTATGTTTGATTAAACTGAGATTGTTAACTCCTTAAAGTTGCTTTCCTTAGAAAAACAGATCAAAGAACCTGTGCTAGCAACCCTTCTGTGTGCTGGTGTTATTCGTCTTACATAGAAACACATCTGCTGGCAGATGGTTTCCATAGCATTTTAGTTAAGTATTGAAGGAAACTGGTATTCTAAGAAGTAGAGATGAAGGAGGAATGCATTACATGAATAGAGGACAGCTTTTGTAAAGCCTCAGAAATGGCCAATGGAACATATATGCATACACACATATGTATACATACATATACGCACATATAAATAAATATACTGAAGTCCAAGGCCTGAGAAAAGCCATTGCTAACTGAAGAAATCAGGGAAAATTTCTTGAAAAAGATGATCTTTGACTCGGGCTCTAGAGGTTAGGTATAAATATAGCAATCTAGGGTAGGGGCACCTAGAAGTTTTTCCAAACACCGAAAATAGTGCAATGATGAGACCATCCCTCTATTATTTCACACTCACTGCTTTCTGGTTCTCTTCTTTTTCTAAACATATGTGTCCTTGGCAATAGATTTTTAAGCCACATCACACAAATGATTGTGTCTTCTAATGTGTCTTCTAAGCCTACCCACCATACATCATTCCATTGTTCTCTGTGGTCACCTGAAATTCTGATTCTTCTGAAATCATGAGATTCTGTGACTCACAGCTCTATAGTGTTCCCGTGAGAGCATCTGTGACCTGTTCTTCAACTGGATTGCAAGGACCGTGTCTTAACAAAATTTTGTGTCTTTCCTAGTGCCTAGATTGGCTCTTTGTTAATAGCAGGTATTTATTATTATTATTAGTATAGTAGAAAAAGTGCCAAGTTTATAATCAAATGACCTCTCTGGGTTTGGTTCCTGGCTCTTTCAAGTTAACACTTCTATGACCTTGGGCAAGTCATTCAACTCCCTTGTATCTCAGTTTCCTTATCTATAATATATGGAGTTTATATTAGATAGACTAGGTTTACTACTCACTCTGACACTACAACATTATGAAATAGAACTAAATTAACATTTTGTCATACTAAGTATCATTTGAAATCAAATGATCTCAAATCACATCAAGGTCCCAGTGTGACAAGGGTAATGTGTTTTCCTGCACTCACACTGAGGTCATTCTCTAGAGAACTGTCACCTTTTGAGGGCTAACATCTGTCCATTTTGAGATTGTGAAAGGGAATGCTATTTTCCAGTAGCTGGATAAGGCCTACTCCCATAGGCAAGGAACCAGAAAACTAAGATGGTCCTGATGGAAAAAAAAATCAAATAAAAAACCTCAGTGTGAGAATACAGAAGAATCAAACAATCTCACACTCTCACCAGGGGCTCCCATAAAAGAATAAGTAAAGAAGTAAGAAATTTTGATGGGCACTTTTCTAAACAAATCAGAAGTAGCTGATTTTGAAAATCATCCAAAACTGTCACTTAATCCACTGCAAATGCATTTTTTATCAACTTAATAAGTCCCAAGTGACAACAGAACCAACAATGGCTAGATTAAAATCAGAAAGCTCTGTTCTGGCCAATGACCTGCAGGCCTGGTTTCGCCCAAATGAGATTTTGCGGCAGCCACAAAAGACGATGACTCCTCAAGATAAAGGCTTGTGCTGTGTTTCCAAGGCACAGTTCAATAATCGACCCCATGGCATGGTTTATTGGGGCTGAACGTTTGCCAGGTTTGGAGTTCAGTCCAATTATCTTGCTCGAACTCAGCTGGGAGTTGCTTTTCCTCTTCTCATCTCCCCTTGAAAAGAATGAAGGGTAAGAAGTTACTGCTGAGTGAAGTGGACGTCATTTGAGCTTAGTTGTTCCTTTAGACATAATCCTAATCTGGATGGTTGATCGGTTAACAAGGCACAACACCAGTCATTTTGTCAGGATGAAATTTGGGGGTGGCAGGAGGTGGGGGTCGCACCATAAGCTCTTCTCTAGGCTTTAAGTATAATTCAAACTTTGCAGGCTCCTTGGCACTGGAGAAAGCTTGAACTGAGAAAACATGGGGTTTACTTCCAACTGCTATGTGATATTCAAAGGGGAAGGGACCACATCTCAGTTATAACCAGGGGCTTATTGGTAAATGTTTAACAGCCAGGCTACTAAAAACAAAACAAAACAACGACAAAACACCCCCCAAATAAACAAAAAAAATACCAAATGCATACTTTTAAAAATTTATTCTCCATTATTAACACTTTCTTAAGTATAGACAGTCAAGAAAACAATAATTCATACCCTGATTTATAGCAATTGAGGATTTCTGAAGTGTAAATGCTCATATTGAAAATTTACCAATGGCTCTCCTAAGCCAATTAGAGCTGCTATCAGCATACTCCTGGTTATAACTTTTGTATCTCCTTCCTCTTCCCCTTCATTCCTCCTCAACCAAATTTCTTATATGTGTGGTAGCCATAGAATGTTGAGTTTTCTGGAGGTGAATTGAATTGAAAGAGAAAATTCTTTGGTAGAAAAGATGGATAGGAGATTCTCTTTTGGTTTTGCAGGGAATCTCCCATCATTAATTGGAAAAGAATGAATTTCTTTGGTTATCTTTGGCCGGGCAGCAAGTCATAAGGACATGGATGTGGAGCTGGAAGGGAACTCAGAGGCCATCTAGCCCAATTGCCTCATTTTATAGAAGAGAAAAGTGATTTCCAGGGATTTTAAGAGATTTGTTCAAAGTCCCACAGGTAGTAAAAATCTGAGCCTGTATTTGAATGTAGGACCTTTGAGTCTAGAATTAGAGCTTGTGTCTTGCATTGTGTAATGCTCTGTTGTTGTTGGTGGTGGTGGTAGAAGATTTTTAAGCTCCATGGAATATATAGAATTTAAGCTGCATATATGGGGAAGGATGAAGAAAGGGAAGGGGAGTAAGCATTTGTTTAGCACCTACTATGTGCCAGGCACTTTGCTAATCAATTTTTACAAACATTATCTCATTTGAGCCTCATAACAATCCTGCAAGGTAGGTGCTTTTATTATCTCTATTTTCTAGTTGAGGAAATTGAGGCAAACAGATCTTGTGTGCCTAGGGTCACACAGCTAGTAAGTATATGAGGCTGGATTTGAACTTAGGTCTGCCTGACTCCAGTGCTTTATCCATTGTGACACTAGCTGCTTTTAAGAAGTAGTCAAGTGGAGAGTAGATTTTAGACTGTGAATCCCCAAGAAAGAATTCTTTGCTCTTTGTTGTTCAGTTGTGTATGATTCTTTATAAACCGATTTGGGGTTTTCATGGTAGAGATACTGGGGTGGTTTGCTGTTTAATTTTCCAGTTCATTTTACAGATGAGAAAATTGAGGCAAACAAGGGTAAGTGACTTGCCCAGGGTCATACAGGTAGTAAGCATCTGAGGCTGGATTTGAACTCAAGAAGATGAGTCTTCCTGACTCCAGGCCTGGTACTCTATCCACTGAACCACCTAGCTGCCTTAAGGAAGAACTCTAGGCTTCTCCATATGAAAAGGCCATTAGAAGCCAGTCTGAAAAGCAAGACTGATATTCAAAGAAGACAATGGGAGATGGTTTCAATTAAAAAATAAGTGTACACACATATGTATATACACATACATATATACATATACCTATATATGTATACACATACATATACCTATATACATATATATATATATACATACATACATATATATGAAAGTGAGAGAGAGAGAGAGAGGTTGAAAGTAGAATGACAGAGAAGTTAGGGAGTAGCCAGTGGTGCCAGGAAGAGCTGGGATCATAGGATCATAGATTTAGAACTGGAAAGGGCCTTAAAGGCCATCAAGTTTAACCCTCTCAGTTTTTCAAATGAGCAAACTGAAACACGTAGAAGTTGTGACTTGCTCAGGGTGACATAGCTAAAAATGTCTGAGGCAGGATTTGAACTCATAGCTTCTTGACTCTAAATCTAATGCCCAATCCATTATATCATATTATCTCTGTTTCCAAACTCTGACATCTAAATACGTAACCCAGGGCATATCCCTTGATTGATCCAAGGCAACTATCCAAGACTAAATTTCAGAGAAAGTACCAACCTGGATTGATAGAAGGAATTTCCTCAGTTGGGATTTCCTTGTGCCAATGGACATGGATTCAGTCCACAGGCCATTCCTTAACACTGTATATAACACGTCTAGGATAAAAATGTAAAAAACCCAAACGACCAATCTCTTGCCCTCAAGAAGCTTATAATCTACTACAAACAGTATGACAACTATTCAAGGAAGTCAATACAAGAGATTTTTATGAAGGTAAAGGGGGGAATCCAGATGAAGAGCCCTAAATAAATTTGAGGAAAGAGAAAACACTTCATTTGGGGAGAATCCAGGAAAACTTCACGGAGGAAATGATCCCTGAGGAAGGCCTGGAAAAAAGAGAAGGCCACAGTGATGTGGAAAGAGCATGGTGCACTGTAGGCATAGGATGCCAGCCCACCCAGATATTATCATACTGATTTTTAGAGTTGAAGAAGTTGGGGTTCAGAGAAACTGTGATTTGCTCCACATAGCCAGTAAGTAAAGCCTGGACTTGACCACGAATCTTCTGACTTTCAAGTCAGTACCCTTTACATGATCCCACACCTGTCTCAATGCCATGCTTGGAAGTTTGTGGGGCACAAAAATAATATAGGTAAGATGTAGTTGATCTCAGTGAGGACATGAAATTAACCTGTATGAAAGAACTGAAAGGCAACGAAGGGGACATTATAAAGATTTCACATAAGGCTTTATGAAGACAATAGAACTGAAGCTCAATCTTGACAGATTCAGATGGGTGAAGCTAAAGGCTGGGGACAGAAGGGATGGAGAAAGAAGGAATTAGTGTGGCACATGCAGAGAAAGAGTCTTACTGGTACCAGGGGTTCAAAAAGATCTCAGCACGGTAGAATACTGAGCAGAAGTCAACAAGATGAAATTTAATAGAGAAGGATTTAAAATCTTACATAGGTTCAAAAAATTAACTTGAAAAGTACAAGATCCATCAACAATATTTATTAAATGCCTACTATATACCAGGCATTATGTTAATTGCTGGTGATATAAGTGCATTGAATGAAACAAGCCCTATTCAGAGATTATATTCTGATAGGGTAGACAATATATGCTTATAAAATATACATAAAATTAATATAAGCAAATATATACATAGTAGTCAAATACAAGGTATTTTGGGAGGGAGGTCACTGGCAGTTGGGTTATCAGGAAAGGCTCATGAAGATTAGAATTTTTGAGGCTCAGCTTAAAGGAAGAGAGGAATTATAGGAGGTATGCTAGCTATAAGGTAAAGGTAAGGAGGGAGTGCATTCCAGGCAATTAGCCAATGCAGAAGGATAGAGATGTGTATGGATCAGAGAGAAGGCCGTTTTGATTGTACTGCAGAGTGCAGTAGGGTGAGTAATGTCCAGCGAGGATAGCACAGTAGATTGGAGCTAGAATGTGTTTGAGATCTGCTGGCCAATCTTTGTTCATAGCATTATGGGACTATAATTTTAGGTCTGGAGGAGATTTAGTCCAATGCCTGCATTTTACAGGTGAAAATGATGAGCCTCATGAATTTGACTTGAGTAGTCCTTAGAAGACAGACATACAGTGCCAACATTCCCATTAATCAGCAAAGCTTTATTGAATACCTACTGTAATAAAAGACATTTCTATTCTGTTCCATGGGCTATTAAGCACTATATATATGTTAACTATTAAGGATGTGTCAGACTATATTCTCATGCTGTAAGAGGTGAATCCTTTCTCATATGGGAGTGGACCACATTGTATCTACAGGTTGATATGCTTGGAACGCCGCCATTTGCATACAAAAAGTCCATGGAAGCCTTTGGCACTGCCTTTAAGAGTCTAGGGTCACCTCCTACTCAAGGAGGGGATCAAAGCAGGACCTCAGAGGAGATCCAAAATGATCGATTGTGAGAACATCGCCCCCCTCCCACCTTATCTGAACATCCTCCTTTAACTCACTGCCCTTTTATAGACTTTGCTTATACATGCTGCCAATACACAATTTAATTTATCTACTTTTTCAAGGTTACCTCATACATTTTTATGTCCCTAATGTCTGACTGTATCAGTATTCTCGTCCTTAAATTGTCAGAATCTTTGAGTCTTGGAATCTATCTCACTAGGTCTGGAAGCTTTTGTTTTTTTCTTGGTAAAGATAATGCTCTTAAATTCAAAGTGCTTAAGGAATCAAAACAAGAAAGTAAAATGGAGAAATTAGAAGAAAGTCATGGAGCTTGGGTAGATTTGCAGTGAAGAGATGGCAGTGGGTTTCAGTGGGACACCACTTTTCTCTTTATTTAGGTCTCTCTGTTTTCCCTCAGACTCAAGGGCTAGGTTCATCACATCCCATTATTAAGGTACTGGTGCCTCCTCGAAGAGGAGAGGGACAGGACTACCAAGATCTTAGCTACTGCTATTCTACATCTACTGTATGACAAAACTGGGATTATTTTAATGTTATATCCAGACAATATTAAAATTATAAGATGCATGACCCATTTCCAAAAAGTTCAAAGTAATTCAACTATGCCAGCCCATTAATCTTCAAAGCAAGCCCACAATTTCTCCATTGTACAGCTGGAGCCATCGAATGCTGGGAAGTAAGTGGGACTTGTCCCAGGTCTCATTGAGAAAGCCAGGTAGAGAATTCAGGTTTTTTTAATCCTCAGATTTCTCTCCACTAACCTGTATGGCTTCCTCACATTAAGCAAGTTGAAGCTTATTCAGGGTGAACATTAAGATCAAGGCTATACATGAACATTCAAATTAATTTTTGTAAGACTAGGGAACTTCTCCAAGGTTATATTTACTGACCCAAAGTAAAGTGTAAAATGGAGGCGAGTCTACAGGCAATTGAGGCCCACCTCAAAATAGCTTCTTCTTCTAAAGCTGGATAATTTCATTTCAGGTACTTTTTGCTTAAACTATCATGATAATTGCCTCAATTTCTCTGTTGGTTTTGTGTGCAAAGTGTGTTCAGAGGTAGTTGATGTTCCAAGTACAGATTTATGGGCTTGTAGTGTGTGATAAGTTTTGACATTAAGTTATCAATAAAAATATAAAGTATAATGGCATTCATTATTCCAAGAGGAATGCAGGCATATTGTACGGTTAGAGGAGTTCACCAGATACTCAAGGTTGAAACATGCCGAGGTCTTAGAGGTTAACTGAGTTATTTCCTTTGAGGACACACCCTTCTTCATAGGCCAACAAGAAGCTCTACTACTTGACCATCTCCTGTACCCTTGATCCTGTAATCTTTCAGCCCAAGAACTCACAAATCCAGAACTGCAACAGTGAGAACCAAAACTTGCCATCCAGCTACATCCTGGAGAGACTTGGAATTGTTGGGAAAATTTACTGGCCAACTGAAAAGGAGAAGCTTCCCCTATAAGCAAGGTTAGGGAAATACTAATTTAAGTCAGCAGGAGAAAAGGAACTTGGCAAGCAATAAATAAACTGCTTTGAGAAGTCACGATTTAATTGGTGTGGCTATATATACAATATTCTGATACTACTTTCAATTACTCTATCACATTGTCTTTGAGAATCACTCAAGAAGAAAATATAGATCTCTCTCTCTCTTTTCCTCCCTCTCATTGTCTATCTATCCATCCAGCTATCCATTTATCTATCTATCTCTATAGAGATAGATAACTCTATCCATCTATAACTCTATCCATTTCTATCTTTCTCTCTCTGTCTATCTCTCATCTCTCTCTTGTTATCTGTGTGTCTATATCTATCTACCTACCTATCTTTATATGTCTGTCTCTCCAGCTCTCTCTCTCCATCATCTCTCTCTTGCTGTCTATGTGTATGTATATACATATATATACATATCTTTATATATATGTATGTATTTACTTCTCTCTCCAGCTATCACTCTCCATCATCTCTCTCTTTCTTTGTCCCCATCATTTCTCTCTCTTGCTGTAGATGTATATGCCCATGTCTATATCTATGTATCTCTGTCATCTATGTATGTTCATATCTATATATTTCTCTTGCTATATGTGTATTTATGTCTATATATTTATATATCTATCTGTATGTATATGTCTTTATTTAAATCTTTATTCAGCTATGTCCTATGTCTATATCTACATCTACATCTACGTCTAATCTATATCTATGCCTTGCCTTGTGATTAAGTTAGGGAGGGACCTTTCTGAATATAGCTAGGCTACTATTTAGTCAACAGGCCTCACCAGGCCCATACTTGAAGCCACTCCAGCTTGGTAGAATCTGCCAGAGCTTGATTTTACTGGCAAAGTCTTTGACATCCCAGGGTCACTTCCATGCCATGATGAGGCCTCAGAATAGGACTTTAGTGGAGGATAAATTATCTGCCACAGCACCCTCCCTCTCCCTTCTAAATTCCACAGCTTGAGAGCAGTCCAACAAGGGAGTTGACTGCTTGCTATGAATGTGAGTGTTGGGCGACATGCCAAAGTCAGGATTTATCTCCTGTAGATGTAGTAAAACGATACTGAACAGACTCTCTGTTTAAACAGCAGGTCCAGGTGACTCAAATTTGGATTGTCATTTACCAGGTGATGATTTCTGGTGGACTTTATTTCCTATTGTCAGGCTCTGGGGGTGATTCCAACCTCACAAGGTTTCGGTGCTGAAACATGCAGCTACAAAGTGCAGACACGTTACCTTTCAGTGGCTAGCCAGTATCGACACAGCATACAGCGAGAAGTTGGTTTAAAAGGCACAATACAGGACTTTGGGAGTGTTCTAAAGTGACTGCAGGTGTGCTTTTTAATCAAAGGGAACAGGTGAACATCAGTGGGGCACGGTGGGTGGGGGAGATTGTTGAGACACCAAAGAATAGCAGAAAACTCGGAATGCAGTAATATTAAATAAAAACAAATGGTGTTCCACCAGGAACAACTAAATAATCCTCTTGGATTTGGCAGGCCACAAGTGATTCATGGGAAACCAAGAGTGAGAGGTACTGGTTTTCTTTTCCCTTCACACTATAGTATAAATAGGCTGAATTTCACTGGTTTTAAGGTCATGATCAGTGAAGACACCAGGGAGGAAGAGAATTCACTTTAGCCTAACATAATTGGGGGCTGGGTGGGAGCGAGGGCAGGTAGATGGTGACTGGGATTTGGCTTTATGTATGCATACACAGACACATATAATTCTTGCCTCAAAGTAACAATAACTTGAAGATCATGAGGGATTATAAGGTTAATTTAATTACAGGTGTGGTTTGTTTTAGGCAACGCCAATCTATGTTAAGCCTATATTTACACAAAAGAGGTCACTTTGAGAAAGGACTATTCCCTTTCCTAAGGAATTGTAATAGGATTTTTAAAAATAGCACTTGTCCTAGTTTATTTAAGATTTTTTTTTTTGGGGGGGGAGTTTGCAAAAAAAAAAAAAAAGGTATTTCGGGCATGTGCCAATGTGTAGGGAAAGATATATAAGTATAATTTAATATTTTATATCGATTTTCAGAATTAACTCTGCTTCACACTTTGATAAATCAAAGATCTCTTCAGTTTGGGTACTCCTTCCAATGATAAGCATCACAGCCTAGCCAATGTCTTTTCCTCCCATGGGAGTCCTGCTCAATGCTCTCTTCACTCCACCATAAGGGCTTTTCCTGATATTCTGAGTTCCTTCCTCTATCCCTTAACATTATGTGCATAGCAATGGAACATGAGGGCTACCCAATGGTTATATTTATTTCTCACCATATATTCATCCCACTTTCCTTTCTTCCTAGTCCCTTTCTGGTCCCATATCTGTCTGAAGATAAGGTACCCTGAAGGAGATACAAGAAGCAGCTTTGCCTGATCAATGAAACCACCACCACTACCACTGTGTTGACATCCTCTCAGACTCTCATAGAAATAGGTTGAAGCCCTGCAACCAAGATGCTTAGGAATAATAGCATCTCCTAGACCACTGGTTTTGCTGTCCTGTAGGGGAAAGGGAAGGGACAATCACTTATTAAGCATCTACTATGTGTCAGGCACTGTGCTGAGAGCTTTACAAATATCTCGTTTGATCCTCATAACAACAGTGGGACTAGGTACTGTTATTGTCCCCATTTTACAGTTGAGAAAACTGAGGTAGATAGAGGTTAAGTGACTTGCTCATTGTCACAAATCCCAGTATCTGAATTTCAATTTGAACTCAAATCTTCCTAATTCCAGAACTAGAATCACTGTTTCACAGAGCTGCTCATTGAGGGGAGTAATCACTGAGTTCAAAAGGCCTGCCTTTTCTCACCATGGCTAATACTAATTGCTGACCAACTACCACCACTGGGAATGTAAATACAAGATCCTTCGAGTGCCAGTACACCCACAGACCACTGGTCCTGCTTCTAGCCCAGCCCACTGCAGCCATAATCTTGGGAAGCCACATGGTCTACCCTTGCTTTTCAGGGTATTACAGTCACATCTACTGAAGACCCAGAAAATTCTTGCCACTAAAAGCCCTGGTGCTGTCAAATGGCTCAGTATCAGAAATGAATATGATATCATGAGTGGAAGTGACATTGAAAGCCATATATATCTATATCTATCTATTTCTCCCTATGTATTCCCTTTGCTTTACTACTACATCCTAAGAACTATGGGACTTTTCCACTGAACTTGGAACTGATATTTTGTATATATGTTATCTCCTCCAACATTAGGATGTTAAATCCTTGAGAGAGTACCTTTAATGTTTGTATCCCCAGGACTTAGTCCTCAGCACATAGTAAGCATTAATTAATGCTCCTTCCTTCCTTCCTTCCTTCCTTCCTTCCTTCCTTCCTTCCTTCCTTCCTTCCTTCCTTCCTTCCTTCCTTCCTTCCTTCCTTCCTTCCTTATACTTTCCTTAAACCTCTTCCCTTGCTGAATTCTTGATTGGTAATATGTGGTAGCCTACTTATATCTTCCATGTGCCTCTCATTGTCCTCTAACTAGTTATTTGGAGACTGGTGTTCAGTGACTTGTATCCATTGCAACACTGGAAAGAACATTGCTTTTTTATTTTTAATTTACTTATTTTCAGTTTTAAACATTCATTTCCATGTTTTAAATTTTCTCCCCCTCCTTCCCCCCTTCCTCACCAAGATGGTATACAATCCGATATGGGTTCTACAATATAATCCTATTAAACACATTTTTATATTAATCATGTTGCATAGAAGAATTGTAACAAATGGGAGAAACCACGAGAAAGAAAACAAAACAAAATGAAAGAGAAAAGTCTGCATTGCAACTCCATAGTTCTTTCTTTGGTTGTGGATGGCATTTTCCATCATGAGTCCTTTGGAAAAGTTTTAGGTCTTTGCATTGTCGAGAAGGGCTAAGTCTATCAAAATCAGCTCTCACCTACTACGGCTGTTATTGTGTACAATGTTTTCCTCCTTCTGCTCACTTCACTCAGCATCAGTTCATATAAGTCTTTCCAAGTTTTCCCGAAGTCTGCCCGCCCATCATTTCTTATAGCACAATAGTGTTCCATTATGTTCATATACCACAGCTTATTCAGCCATTCCCCAATTGCTGGGCATCCCCTCGATTTCTAGTTCTTGGCCACCACAAAAAGAGCTGCTATAAATATTTTGTACATGTGGGTAAGAACATTGTATTTAAAAAGCTAAACTTTTTATTTTTTTTCAGGGAGAAGGTAGGGATCATTACAAACACTGTACTCCTTTTCTCCTCCATTTCAATTCTGGACCCAGATTATTATTCATGTGCAGTTTCTGACTAAGATATACATACTAATAGCCCAGTTCTATGCATTGACCATTAAATTACATATTATAGCCTCAGCAAAAGACAGTTTTCACCCACTTGGTTTGTTCTATGTAGACAGTTTGGCCAAGTACCTTCTTGGGTAGGACACATACTAAAATTGGATAATTAGGCCAAACTCTTCTAGATGATTTAAGCCCCAAGGTACTGAGCACAGTAAATTACAACATTTTAATGCCAATAACCACAAGCAGAAGTAGGAAAGCACCAACTCTTGCACCAATCATTGTGTTTTCAGCAATTGTCATACCATTCTTATTGTTGAAAAACAGCCATCTTTTCCCTAAATATCTAATAGCTTTATACTTTTTGTCTTTAGACAAACAGAAGGAAAGCTGAAAGCAAGAAAAAAATAAAGTAGAATATCAGCATTTTCTAAGTTAATATTATTATCTCTTATCTAGTTTATCCTTTCAAACATCCCATTTGTATGGAACTGGTTTTTACACAGGCAATTTTCTTGGAACTAGGATTACATTGTTAACCGTTAAAGAATTTCATCTAGGGTACAATTCTTTTAAGACATTGTTGTTCTTACAGATAAAATGTAGCTCATGGGAGGACTAGAAAGTATGTAGACAGTCTTCAAATGTGGATTTAGAATTGTTTATTTTTGCAATGGGGTTTGTTGGGTCACTTTATTGATTTATTTTGGACAGGAAAACACTAAGAAGATCCCTGGTATTAAAACCCATTTTTGATGCCTTCCTATACTTTTATCAAAGTCTTTCTTCTTCCCGGGTACCCCTTCTACTCAGAGTCCATTATCCTAAATTGTCACAGAGATGTCTAAAGTCCCTTACAGTGTTGCTGAGTCATTTTTAAGTTGTATTCAACTCTTGGTGACTCCATTTAGGGTTTTCTGGACAGAGACACTGAAGTGGCTCGCCATTTCTTCCTCCAGCTCATTTTACAGATGAAGAAACTGAAGCAAACAGAGTTAAGTGACTTGCCTAGGGTCACACAGCTAGTAAGTGAGATGGGATTTGAATTTATAAAGAGGAGTCTTCCAGACTCCAGGCCTGGCACTCTATTCACTACACCATCTAGCTGTTCCCTTACAGTATTGTTGTACTTATGCTTTCTTACGTTAATTCTAATGTTCTGCACGCTTTCTGCTCTCTTATTCTTTATCAAAGCCTATGCTTTCTGATCCCCATGTTCTCTCAACTAAGAATTTGATAGATTAATCTCCAATAAGGTGTTAGTGACCAATAATGATTTAATGTGCTAACCATTTAGGCAAGGGGATGCTCGAACCATCTCCTAAAGGCTTGTGAGAGCTGATGGTTAAATTTTCAGTGTGAGCATTTATATCTTGCAAATCAGGAAATGCTTCAAATCAGGTCTTGATTTATTGTTTTGCTGATTGTATTCTAGACTTAAGAAAGTGATGGATAAAACCTTAATAATACAGTTCACACTTAGGTATGCTATGCTTTTTGGAAAGTTGGTTGTTCAACATTTATCAGCACACCCCTGCCTCCGAGGGTTATTGGCATATTAACAAATTACTACTCGGAAGTGAAAAACCTTAATTCAAACAAATGAATATCTAAATTGGAATTATGGGTACTGTAAGAGGGAGCTATTTTGAGAAAGAGAGTTGGTGAAATATCTTTTAGGAATTCTTCAAACAATACTCTGTAGTGCAGATAATGATTTAGTCTATACATTAGGTTAGTTTATCTTCTTATATTTCCAGATAACATCTTGGTATGTATAGCACATTTTAGATGTGTGATCTGAAAAAAAAATTTAAGTAGAATACTTATTGAATACTTAGTCATAAAGAATGTTTTAAATGATCAAATAAAAAAAGAAATAATTTTTAAAAATAATAAACTTAATTTGAAAAGACAGACTAAAAATGAGACTCAGAATACCAATTTTTTTTTTCTTCATGAGACTTTAGGCTATGCCTAGACACACCCTGCTTGCAAGTGTATTGAGAATATTTTGTTGCAAATTTGCTATTGTGTTTAAGACAAAACAGAAATGACAGGAAATGTTTATATGGTGCATAATTTGAAATGCAGAGGGAGCTAAAGAAAAACACACACACACACACACACACAAAATGTTTAAATTGCCCCTCCAGGTTCCAGCCAAAAGACAGCATGACTTTGTATATTCTGACACCATTTACTACTCCTTTTGGGTTCAGTTATATTAATAAGGAAACTTGACTCACAATGGACCAATAGTTAATAGTCTTAACACGCTTACTTTGCTTGTGATAAAAAGAAAGGTTTTGCTTATTAATTATACTAGATGGTTTTCATTAATACAGTTGAAGTGCTAATGATTTCTCATCTTTAACCAGAATTTACTGATCACAAGGGATAGTGTGGAATAGGGAGCTGGTCTGAATGTTAAGAAAAGCTGGTTCTTGCTTCTGATATGTATTGTATAACTCCTGGCAAGTCCCTTCCCCGAGTTGGTAGAGGGAATTTTTTTTTTTAATTGAAGAGTCACTTATGACAATGAAATCACAAATTCAATACCTATCCTAATATGATGATTAAAATAACATTTCTCTTTCTTCCTCATTAACTGTTGACATTAATCAGAATTAACCTTTTAGCCCTAAAACTTATCCTATGGATTGTAGATAAAACGGATATCAGTAAAGAACAAAAACCCTTTGCTTGCACTGAAGATCTTTTTTTTTTCTTCGTGTTGCAATATTTTGAATACTAGTAGATGTTATAATCCTCTCCTTTAGGTCTGATTTATTTTGGGGGGGGCATGGGAGGGAGATGAGAAATAATGCTGACAAAAAAGTGTTGGACGCTCTTATTTGATACTTTCCATAATTTTCTACTTAAATTTTCTACTCAGGACTCTAGTAAGCTGTTTATAAATAACAGGAGTTCTGAATTTCTGAATTCATGGAAAAGGGAAAGTATTTTAATAATATTAATGCCAGTGTATGAACTGCTTGAATGAATATTATAACTTATTACCTTCCAATTTAGCCAACCTCTCAACTTTTTCTTCCTCATCCCCTTTTGTTCAGTGTCCCTTCGCTTTCTCGATGCATGTTCCTTCTAAAAAATATGACTTGTACATTGAAAACTCATACTGGGAAGGATTTGTGCTCCTCCTAGGACATTTCCAGGACTCTTTACTTTTTCCATCGAATGTAGAACTCACATTTTTCTTACTTTTGGTAAATTAACCTGACTCTTCATTATAATACCATTTACATAGTACTTTAAGGTTTGCAAAGTGCTTTGCATAGGTTTTCTCACTTGATTCCAGCAACATCCTGGGGGGACATGTGTGATTATCATCTCTACTTTGTTAGACAGGGAAACTGATGCTGAGAGAGGTTTAGAGTCTTGCCCAGAGTCTCATAGGTAGTAAGTAGTTGAGGTTGAACTTAGGTCTCCTTGGCTTCTTGATGCTCTCATATGTGGATTAAATTGGTAATGCCGCTCTAGCCTACTATGGAATTACATTTTTTAGCTAAGGAGTTGTTTAGGCTGAGCAACGATGAATTGAAAGTTGGTCTAGATTGTTAGTCCTCCATGGAAGGCAGTTCAGGGTTTATCAAAATCCTCATTTTTCACTAAGGCTCAGGACATTATGGAGACTAACCAGTTAGAGGAGGGCCTCTTGTTTTTAAGTAGAGTTGGTTCTATCTTTTTAAATGTTTAGAGAGCATTATAATCTGGAAAAATTACACTATGGTGCTTTCTGACATTGATTTTTCAAAAGGTGACAAGGACATTTGAAAAAAATCAAGAACTTTACCTCAGAGAGGAAAATTAATCGGCAAATGAGAATTTCTTTCAATGCTGTATAGCCAGCTGTGCCTCTTCAAGGCCAAGACCAGTGCTTGGTCTTGCTGCCTAGGGTCCTAGAGACTTTATCTTAGTTTTTTTTTTTATAGTGACTAGAGGTAAACAATGAATGAATAAATTCGGTACCAGCCCAGTGACTGAGGACATGACATTAAGCTAAATTAAAGTCATTTTGGAACTGAAAATACCACCTTAATTCTATAAACTCTTCCTGGGGATTCTTCAGGACTCTGGGTGACTTTCTTGTGAGGGTCTCTAAGAAATTCATTTCTTGGTTTAAGTAACCAAAGGGGTGTGTGTGTGTGTGTGTGTGTGTGTGTGTGATTAGGTGACCTAGTGTTTTTTTTAGGACTCATTAAAACCTCAACTTTTTCCATCTGCCTAAACTCTCAATTATTTCCTCTTTGTATTTTCTAGTAGATTTTTAGCAGAAAGGGAAAAAATAGGCCTTAAAGGAATAGACTTTCAGATAAACAGACCATGTAGATGTCATCTTAAAATTCCCTTGAGATTTTTGTGGAAATTGTACAGCTAACCACAAAGCAATTCTTGGAATATTTGTTCTTGCTCAGCTCTGGTAAATTCTTGACTGCCACGGGAACTTGGAGAACTGCGGGGCAAAGCATCCTTTGCTGGGAGGCCCCTTTCCATGGTGAAGCCAGCAATTCTTTGGGATGACCTTTGGTGAGCAGTGACACACACTTCCTGCCTGCCAACCTACAGCATTGCTTATCTTCCTTTTAAAAAATAAGCAAATCCTTAGGAATGAATCAGGAGCTAAAGTCAGCCAGAGAGGCTTATATCAGCTTAAAAAAAGGGCAAGATTTTAAAGTGAAAAATGTGTTAGAAGTACATTACAAAGTAATTTGGAATTCAGATGGAGAGTACCAATGTTTGCTAGCACAAGAACTTTGAATAAAAGAGTAGTGGGGTTTTTGAACTACCACAACTCTTCATCTGGTAGGTTTTTTAGGTATTTAACATTTTAGGATATGCCATGATTAGCAATTAAATTATCAATGTCTTTTAAGACCTAAGTGTCCACTGTGCTGTTGACTGTAAACTCTTTGAAAAAGGTCTGACAACCTCCGCAGAGAGATTGGATACATTTTCATAATGTGAGATCATTGAGATCATTGGGGAAAGGGAGGGGGTAGTGGAGATAGAGAGAAAGAGAGAGAGACAGACAGACACAGAGAGAGAGAGAGGGAGAGATAGAGACACAGAGACACAGAGAAACACAGAGAGGGAGACAGACATATAAAGAAAGAGACAGAGACAGAGAGATTAATTTAACTAGCATAGCATAGCATAAACCTAAGCATTTTAAATTTGTAAGATACCTTAACAAGACAATATGTCATAGTAGATAGAGGATCATCCTTGGAGTCAGGAAGTCCTGTTTCTGATCTACAATAGCTATGTGACTATAAGTAAATCACTCTTTAATCTCTAAGACTATATATTATAAGTCTTACCCATCTTCATCAGACAACAAAGTTTCTACACTAGGAGTTCCCTTTTCCAATACAAATACAGATATAGTTCCTTTCCTTTCTTCCATTCTCCTCCCCTAGCAAGGCTGTCCCAAAATCCATCTGGGATGGATGGGAAGGAAGAATAATACTACTGCGAGCATCCTACCCACTTGTTTTCTCCATTGTCTACACCATTGGACTGCACATCAGGTTTGAATGAGATAGAAGCCAACAATTCAACTCCTTCTGATAAGATGGAGGTCTACGATGCCTTATTAACTTCCCTGAATCTACCTCCTATGATCCTCTAGGTCTTGCCATCTACCCTGGCTCTGTGATCTGGAGCCCCTGAGCACTGTCATTTTAACTATTTAAGTAGCCTAAGAACATTGGGGCTTTATCATCCCCAGCACCACTGCTTAAGACTCTCAGTTTACCCTACACCTGAACTTTATGTATTGTCTCCTTCAATTAGAGTTAGCTCCTTGAGAGTAAGGACTGCCTAGAGTTTTGTCATTGTATCTCCAGAATTTAGCCCCATGTTTGGCACACAGAAAGCACTTGATGAATGTTTTTAATTAATTTATTTTAAAAAATCCTATTATCCTATGAAACTGTACAATTTAGTGGAAAAAGCAATAAATATAGGGCCAGAAGACCTGGGTTCAAGTTTAAAATTCACTATTTCCTTGTGTCATCTTAGACAAGAGTTTCATTTTCTCCATCTGTGTAAGGCAGGTAAGCTAATTTAGTCTAATAAATATTTATTAGAAACCAATTATTGACAGGGCATTGTGTTAGGCCCTAGGAATACAAAGAAAAAAACAACCAGTAGTCCTTTCCTTCAAGGATCTTACAGGCTCTGTGGGATATAATATACAAATAAATCAGCATAGGCATGTCCTTTGGGCAGGGAGTGGGGACACTACCAACTAGAGAAATTAGGAAAGACTTGATGCCTGTCTATAATATATATTATACCTGCTCTACCTGGCTTATAATAATGTTTGCCCCAGATACTCACAGAGTTATTAAGATGTTTTCTGCACATGCCAGGTACAGAATCATTGCAATGAAACACAGAGGACTTCTAAGCCAACCCATACCAAAACAAGATTATTTTCTACAACACACACACACAAGATATCTAGCTTCTGCTTGAAATGATGGGGAATCCTGCTACCTCCTAAGGAAAGGCATTCCACTTTTGGATTGCTGTAGTTATCAATAAGTTTTTCCTGACTTCAATCACTCCATAAGCATTTATTAAATACTTATAAGCCAAGTACTGCGATAGGCATTCAGTATACAAAGACAATGAAGAAACAATGTCTTCCCTTAAAGAATTTTCATTCATGGGTGGGGTGGAAGGGAGAGATAACATGTGCACATGTAAGCATCTACAAAATAAATCCAAAATAAATAGTAATTTAAACATTTTTAATCAAGTTGAAACCTACCTCTTTGTAAATAAATCAATTAGTAACCAATGAGCATTTGTTAAATATGAGGCACTATGCTAAGTACTAGGGCTACAAAGACAAAAATGAAATAGATCCTGCCCTGAAAGAGCTTACATACTATTAGATAGAAGGATTTGATCAGTGAAGTGGATTCTTTAAAGGAATACTTAAGCAAATAAATGAAATCAGTTGGATGGTTTTCTTGTTATGTTCCAGATGACCTTTTAACTTCTGCTGACAGTTTTGGCATGACCATTTTAAGAACAAACAAGAAAGTGTCACTAATATGCACCAAAAGGAATACATAAAAACATAAATTGAAGCAACTTTGCAAATGTCTTAGCTTGAGAGGCAAGTGATTTGAAATCTAATAGAATATTATCCAATACCCCAAGATATTCTTCTTACATCGGAGTCTTACCTTTTCCTTCTTTAGTAGATATGTCCACATTTCCCTAGAATTAAAAGAGAAAAAGCAACAAACAGAAAAGGAAGCCCCAGAGATATAACAAATGATTAAACCAAGAATGGTTAGGAGATCTAACAATTCCTAGCCCTGAGTTACAGATGGAAATGAACACTTCCTATAATGCTTTGTACTTGATTCTTCAGATTCTGAAAATATTTGCAAATAATAACATCATTAAAAAAATATAAACATGCAATTCTATTTGGGGAATTAGTAAATTAGTAAATGCACTTCCATGAATGTTTCCAGGTTGTGGGTAACCAAAGGGTTGAGTGGTTGTCCTTGACAAGTATGTGCCTGCCTTTGGAATCCACATCACATTCCAGGGAAATCACATCCTCACTGGTTTAGATGTTGACTTTGAGAAAACATATTTGCACCTCATTTTTCAGCTATTTAGCTTGTTTACACTGAAGCAAAACATTCTCACACAGAAGTAGGATAGGTCAGGAATAACCAGATCCTGTTTTTCAATGGGTGGAAGCCTTTGCCTCTGAGGCCCAGAACTCAAGCACTGGAGTTAGTTTGGTATCAGGAGACTGGAGACTCTATACTTGTTGATAACACTTTTGCACTTCTGATCTTTGTAAAGGAAAGTATTGGAAGCAATGTGGTGTGGTGGAACGTTTACTAGATCTGGTCTTAGAGGACTTGTATTTGGACCCTATCTTGGAAGCCTCCTATCTTCCTGAACTCCTTAAACCCCGGTTTGTGCATATATAAAACCAAACGATAAACACTCATTAAGCACTTACTGTGCCAGGCATTATGCTAAATGCTGGGGATATAAAAAAAGACTTCCTGTCCTCTAAGAGTTCATGAGGGAGTTGGATTAAAATGTCCTATGAGATAGCTTTCCATTCTTGATCTGAGATCCTAGAGTTCTGAGTGAGAATAACACAGGGTTATCACTGAAATAGTTCATCTTTTTTTCCTTTGATACTCTATTAGTAGAGGATTCATTCATAGGATAAGTGCTTTGTTGGTCTTCAAGAGCTTATGTTCAGTAACTCTGGGACTTCCAGGAGCCTAGATGGCAGAGTAAGTAGTAAATCTCCATAACTCTGCCACATGCACCTTCAAACAACTACAAAATAGTGCCCTAAAACAAATCCTGGAACAGCAGAACCAGCAAAAAGACTGGGTAAAACAATCTTTTAACCCAAGAAACTTGGAAGATCAGCAAGAAAGGTCTGTCTCACTCCAGTAAAAGAGAGTACAATTCAGGACAGGAAGAGTCCCAGCAAGCCAGCAGCAAGTCCCACCTCAGCAAAGCAGCAGTAAATCCTGAGCTCCATTGTGGTGGAGCAGGCAAACACGAACACCAGGACCCCTCACATGCCTCAGTATAGCCAGGGGAACCGGCAGACTCCAGGTCCAGCATAGCCCTTGACAAACAGAGCCTCCAGAAGCCAGGCAGCCACATGCTTCGGTATAGTCCCGGGGAAATGCAGAAACACCCCACTGGCCTTAGCACATGCCAGACACCATCACTGGGACCCTGGCTCAGCACCAGGTAAGCTGCCAGACCCCTACAGCCACCAGCAGCACCAGCCACCCCCTTACCCCACCCTCTCAGCATAGTACCAGACATGAGGGTTCCCCATGGACCTCAGGTCAATATCAGTGCAGCACCAGGTAACTAGCCAGGGCCTGAAGCAACTGGGACAAGAAGCTCCTGGGACAGTGCTCTTTCTATTCCAGGAGCAGAACTCAAATTTAGAAGGAAGGAAAATGGCTAAAAAAGATGAGCAAGAAACAACAAAAAAAGAATCTGACCATAGTAAGTTATTGTAGTGACACATAATGATCAAGACAAAATGTGATCAAGACACAAACTCAGAAGAGGACAAAAATGTCAAAACATTTATAGGCCTGAAGAAAAATAGGAAGTGGTCTCAAGCCCAGAAAGAACTCATGGAAGAATTAAAAAAGAAGCTTCATATCATATAAATGAGGTAGAAGAAAAATTGGGAAAAGAAATGAGAATGATGCAAGAGAATTATGAAAAAAGAGTCAACAGCTTGGAAAAAGCAAATAATTGCTTAAAAAGTAGAATTGGCCAAATGGAAAAGGAGATACAAAAATCCACTGAAGAAAACAACTCTTTAAAAAGTTCAGTTGGCCAAATAGAAAAGGAAGTACAAAAGTTAATTGGAGAAAACAACTCCTTAAAAATTAGAATTGGGCAAGTAGAAGCTAATGACTCTAACATCTATGAGACATCAAGATTCAATCAAATTTAAAAAGAATGTAAAATAGAAGAAAATGTAAAATACCTCATTGGAAAAAAAAACTGATCTGGAAAACAGATCCTGAAGAGACAATATCAGAATCAAAAGGAGACCTGGACAGCATCTTTCGAGAAATTATCAAGGAAAACTGCTCCGATATCCTGGAACCAGAGGGCAAAATAGGCATTGAAAGAATTCACTGATCACCTCAGGAAAGAGATCTCAAAATAAAAACTCCAAGGAACATTATAGCCAAATCACACAACTATCAAGTCAAGGAAAAAATTAGCACAAATGGCAAGAAAGAAACAATTCAAATATCAGGGAGCCACATTCAGGATCACAAAGGAATTAGCAGCTGCAACATTAAAGGATCACAGGTCACTGAAAATGATATTCAAAAAGGCAAAGGAGCTAGAATTACAACCAAGAATTACCTACTCAGTGAAATGAAGCTTAATACTTCAAGGGAAAATATGGTCATTAAATGAAATAGAAAGATTTCAAACTTTCATAAGGAGAAGAGCAGAATTGAACAAAAAATTTGATCTTCAATATCAAGACCCGAGGGAAACCTAAAAAAGAGAAAAGAAAACTTAAGGGATTCAATGGAGCTGAACTGTTTATATCCCCACATGGGAAGAAGATAGTTGTAATTCTTAAAAATTGTATCACTAATAGCACAGCTAGAAAGAATATACATAGACATAGTGTATGAATATGAGACGAATTTGAGGGGATGACATTAAAAAATAAGGGATGAGAAAGAGGAGTACACTAGGCACAGAAGGAAGGGAGAGGTGGAATGGGGTAGATTATTTCACATGAAGAAGCATGAAAAAACCATTACATAGGAGGGAAGGAGGAGAAGGGGGAGTGAAAGGCATTGCTTGAACCTTACCGTCATCAGTATTAACTCAAAGAGGGAATGATACATACAATCAGTTGAATATAGAAATTTACTTGACAGAAAAGTAGGAGGGGAGGAGATTAAGTAGGGGGGTAGGGCACTGACAGAAGAAAGGACAGATGGGGGAGGCAGTAGACAGAAGCAAAACACTGTTGAGGAGGGAAAGGGTGAAAGGAGAGAGAGGAGAAACAGGAGGAAAAAATAAGATGGAGGGAAATACACAGTTTTGTAATCATAACAGCGAATATGAATGGGATGTACTCTCCCATAAAACAGAAGTGGATAGAAGAGTGGATCAAAAACCAGAATCCTACAATATGGTGTTTACAAGAAACAAACTTGAAGCAGAGAGAGACACGTACACAGGGTGCAGGGAAGGGGCTAATGCAGAATCTATTATGCTTCGCCTGAAGTAAAAAAAAAAAAACAAATCAAAAAACCCCCAAAATTAAACAAAACAGAAAACAGCAGTAGCAATCCTGGTCTCAGACAAAGAAAAGCAAAAATAGACCTAATTAAGAGAGATAAGGAAGGAAACTCTATCTTGCTAAAACGTATGATAGACAATGAAGTAAGATCAATACTAAACATATATGCACCAAGTGGTATAGTATCCAAATTCTCAAAGGAGAAATTAAGTGAGTTACAGGTTTATGACCAAGCAAGAGATAGAGAGCATTACAAAATGTAAAATAGGTAATTTTGATTATATTAAATTAAAATGCTTTTGCACAAACAAAACCAATGCAATCAAGATTAGAAAGAAAGCAGAAATCTAGGAAACAGTCTTTACAACAAGTATCTCTGATAAAGGTCTTATTTCCAAAGTACGTAGAGAACTGAGTCAAATTTATAAGAATACAAGATATTCCCTGACTGATAAATGGTTAAAGGGTATGAACAGGCAGTTTTCAGATGAAGATATCAAAGCTATGTATAGGTAGATGAAGAAGTGCTCGAAATCGCTTTTGATTAAAGAAATGCAAATTAAAATAACTCTGAGCTACCTCCTCACTCCTATCAGATTGGCAAATATGGCAAAAAAGGAAAATTATAAATGCTGGAGAGGATAGGGGAAGTTGGGACACTGATGCACCATTGGTACAGTTGTGAACAGATCCCATCATTCTGGAGAGTAATTTGGAATTAGGTCCAAAGGGCAGCCAAACTGTGCATACCCTTTGATCTGCTAATGCCAGTACTAGGTCTATATCCCAAAGAGATCATAAAAGAGGGAAAAAGACCTATATATGCAAAAATATTTATAGTAGCCCTTTTGGTAGTGGCAAAATGTAAGGGATGCCCATCAATTGGGGAATGGCTGGACAAGCTGTGTTACATAAATGTAATGGAACATTATTGTGCCATAAGAAATGATGAATAGGCAGATTTCAGAAAAACCTGGAAAAATCTTTATGAACTGATACAAAGAGGAATGGGACCAGGAACCAGGAAAACATTATATACAATATCAGTAACATTGTGCAATCATCAACTATGAAGGACTCAGCTCTTCTCAGCAACATTATGATTGAAGATAAGTACAAAGGACTCAGGAAGGAAAATGCTATCCATATCCAGAAAAGGAACTAATGTACTCTGAACGCAGATCGAAGCATACTTTTTTGACTTACTTTATTCTTTTTTGTGATTTTTTTCCTTTTGATCTGTTTCTTTTTTCACAACTGTGACTTATATTTAAATATGTTTTACATGATAGCACCTATATGACCTACATCGAATTGCCTACCATTTTAGGAAGAGGAGAGGGTAAGGCAGGGAGGGAAGGAGAAAAATTTGGAACTCAGATTTTGTAAAAATGAACGCTAAAAATCGTCTTGATGTGTAATTGGAAAAAATACCATTTTTCTAACAAAAGAGCTTATGTTCAGAAAGTGAATATAATCAGGTTCAGAAATGGTGCCCCGTGTAATAATAGTCCAATTTACCTTCGTGATTGGAAGTTCCTGCTACTGGGTTTGTTGTTACAAAAATCCTTCTGTCTCCAAACAGGACTGAGATGAGGGGAAAAAACAAACAAAAACCTCTCATTTCCTTTCTTATACCTATGTTCCTAAATTTAGGACATACAAATACAGTGAGGATGGAATGTTCCTAGTAGTTGTGACATTTTTAAAAAAAGAATAATTCCAAGCCTCCATCTTCATTCTTGTCTGCTATTAGCCTAGCCACCTAGGAACCAGGGCAGCAGGCAGCTCAGAAATGATTATAGTTCTCTCTACTCATTTGTGCCTTTTATTGAAATACTTGCCAGGCAGCAATAACTCGCACAGAACCCCTGTGAGGAAAGTAGCAAATGGCATTTGTCACCAATTTAATTTAAATTGGTACAAAGGATGTGGTTACTACAACTATGTTTTCTAATTTACTTAATTTAACAAACATTTCTAAAGTATTTATTGTGTGTAGACACTATACTGTAGGTGCTGGGGAAGCTGAAAAGTTCTGGTCAAGCATAATCCTGGCCCTCTTTGAACTTACAGCAAATGGATAAGACACACAGAATTTCTCAGTTAGAAGCCCCACAGAGACCACCTGGTCCAACACTAACCTGAACAAATATCCTCTCCACAACACACCTGACAAATTGTCATCTAACTTTTGCTCGAAGGCCTTCAGAGGGGAGGTCCCTGTCAACTTCTGGGATGACCCATGTTACTTGAGACTGATTGCTAGGAAGTCTTCCTCACCATAAGGAAAGACATTCACATCTTTTCATATTCTACCATTGCGTCTGGTTCCACCCTCTGGAGGCTAACAGAGAAAGCTGAATTCCCTTTTGAACCGACAACTCTTCCCGTACTTGAAGGTCAGGATTGTGCCTGTCTTTTGCTGCTAAAGTAGCAGTCCAGAGTAAGGAGCCTATGGAGATACTGATAAATAGAATACAAAGCACTTACTGTGTGTATGACCTTGGAGAAGTCGATTTGATTCTGTGGTTCTCAACTGTAAAATGAAGGGGTTAGAGCAGATAATTTCTAAGGGACCCTCCACTTCTAAATCCCATTAGTCTTTGACTTGTATTCTAGTGCAAGGGTTCTTAACCTTTTTTGGTATCATCTATCCCTTTGGAAGCCTGGTGAAAACTTTGAATCCTGTTTCAGAATAATGTTTTTAAATGCATAAAATAAAATACATGGGATTACAAAGGAAACAATTATATTAAAACACACTCATTCTATCTCTTGAACTGTAGACATAGGTATATCCATACTTACATAGATATATCTATGTGTGGATCTCTCAGGGAAGCTAGATGGTACAGTGCATGGGGCCCTAAGTCAGGAAGATTCATCTTCCTGAGTTCAAATCTGGTCTCAGACACTTACTTAGCTGTGTTACTTTGGACAAGTCACTTAATCTTGTTTGCCTCAGTTTCCTCATCTGTAAAACAAGCTGGAGAAGGAAATGGCAAAATATTCTAGTATCTTTGCCAAGAAAACCCCAAGTAGGGTCAATAAGAGTAGGGCACAACTGAAATGCCTGAACAACAATATTAAAAGATCTATCCGTCTCTATCTATCAGATAAGGATGTATCTATGTCACTATGTCACTATGTACCTGTCATCTATTTATTATCTACCTCTATAGCTATAGTTATACTGATATCATCATAGACATCATAGATAGATACAGTATCTGTAGATATCTATCATCTCTGTTTCTATTTCTCTATCATCTATCTCTATAGAAATAGATATATCTATGTCATTATTGATATATGCAGTATTTGTAGATATCTCCGTCTCTATCATCTCTATTTCTCTATCATCTATACATCTGTAGAAGTATATATGTCAATATAGACATACGTATACACAACATCTATAGATATCTTTATTTTTCTATTGATCTATGTCTCTATTTCTCTATCATCTATTTATCCAAACAAATTCCCAGACCACAGGTTAAGAATCCTTACAGAGTCTAATGCAGGGATGGGGAACCTGTGGCTTCGAGGCCACATATGGCCCTCTAGGTCCTCATGTGCAGCCAAACTTGGATTCAGTCAAGGGGTCACACTTGAGGACCTAGAGGGCAACAGGTTCCCCACCCCTGGTAGTGGCATAACTTTCAAGAACACAGGGTAACCTCCATGCCCCAATGAGCACTGGAGCAGGACCTCAGTTGATAATTCTTTGATCGAGTCCCATTACCCTATTTATGGTTTCCATTAACCAACTAACAGCTGTGGAGAACTGAAAGCTTTTCATTTGTGACAATGAGCATTTTATTATGCTGCTGCAGTCATAACAAACCCATGGACTAATGTAACAAAGGATAGCAGGAAGAAAAGAAGACTGGAAGGTGCAGACAGTGGTGCTGGGGCACACAGTTTTCTGAGGTCAGAAGAGAGGCAGTATAGTTTCTTATCAGAGGACTTGGGTTCAAATAATGCTTTTCTCATTTTCTACTTTTGTGGTTGTGGCCTGTGAGCGTCAATAAAACCTGAGATCAAATCCTGCTTCTGACTCATGGATATCGGCTAGGCAACCCTAGACAAGTCACGATCTCTCAGTGCCCCAGGCAGTTTGCTAAGGCTAAGGCTATTGATAGAGGGGGTTTCTTGGTGGGGAATTCCTAAACAAATGAAATCATAGGTCTGGAGGAAATAAAACAAAGTTATGGTATGGACTAAAAAACAAGTAGAAGAAATATCTTATGTTCATAATCTGATGGCCCTGCCCTAGGTTGGCATGTCTCATCTCTTGTCTCACAATTGAAGCCACAACTGTTCAAGGGACTTGGTTTCTTGCTTTCTTTATAATAACATGTGGAGTCTTTTGCTCAATTATCGTCGGTTTGAAATCATGCTGTCGACTCATCTCTTGTCTGGCCGGTCCCAGTGGCCAATAGGAATGATTTGGCAGTAGTGATGTCCAAAATCCCAAGTGGCAACTCTTTTGGAAGGAATGCAAATGCCTTTTCCCTTCCTTAGTCTTCTCTGGGGATGTTTGGACTACATTGGGAGCGAGTGTGGAGAATAGTCTACACCACCCTTTTAGAGCTATGTTTCATCTATAGATAAATACAGAACTCACAGGGCTCACAACTTGACACCTCTCCCAAGAACTGTATTTACTTAGAAAATGGAAATCTGGAAATCCTTGGTTACAGAACATCTGAACAAGCACAAATGCTTCTACAACCCATAATTTCCAGTGTAGACCATAGAAAACATGGCTTTGTGGATTAAAGACTTAGATTTCATGCACTGCCAAAAAAAAAAATCTAGCAGTCTTATAAATAAAACATAAATTCTCATGCACTATAATTACTGTGGTCAATTATGCTAAACCAAGCACATAGCTTTTCTTCAAACAAACATTTTTATAGGAAAGCGAGACGTTACCCTCACTATTCATTTCTTAGGGATGGGCTAACAACATCTGAATGAGTAAGAACTTACTTCTTTGTCTCCATGTTTGAAACGTGGTCATGGTTTCCTTCAGCTGTCTTAACAGGCAACATATGACCATAACCATACGTTTGGCAGTCAGGACTTCTTAAGGCTTTCAGTCAAGATACTAGATTATAGATCTAAATCTACAAGGGAGCTTAGAAGCCATCCAATCTCACCCCTCATTTTATAGATGAGGAAACTGAGGCCCGAGGTAAGTTAGGTTACTTGCTCAAGGTCACACTGATAACACGTATATCGGAAGCAAGATTAGATCTCAGGTCTTCCTGACTCTCACAGGCCACGTGCAATACAGTAAGGGGCAGAGGCAGGATTTGAACCCAGGTCCTCCGATTAAAAAAGAAAATGCTTTTTTTTTTCACTGTACCTCATTGCCTCTCTTCTTATGTTTGCTGATTGCACAGTTCCTATACCATTCTCTTTGAACGTAGGTTTTTTGACTCCAGGGCTGGTACTCTTAGTACCACAATATGAAGAAATAGCTAGGTATTGTACCAGCCTCAAACATTTACTAGGTCCATGACTCTTGACAAATTACTTAACCCTCTGCCTCAGTTTCTTTAATTGTAACATGGGGATAATGATAACACCTACTTTTGTTAGGAGGATCAAATGAGATAATATTTGTAAAGTGCTGAGCACAGGGTCTAGCCTATGCTATTGTTTCAGTTTTGTCCGACTCTTTGTGACCCCATTTGGGGTTTTCTTGGCTGGGATACTGCAGTGGTTTGCCATTTTCTAGCTCATTTTGCAGATGAACAACTTGTTGTTGTGTTTGTCCTTCATTCTCAAAGAGGACCACGACATCAGGGAAACGATGACACGACTTGCAGTTGACTTTGATTTGAGTGAGGGAGGGCTGTGCAAGGTCACCGGCCTCACCTTCTCTTCTGGAGCCATCTGACAGATGAACACCTTAGGTAAACAGGGTCACGCAGCTAGTAAGTGTCTGAGGCTGGATTTGAACTCATGAAGATGTCTTCTGGATTCCAAGCCCAGGGCTCACTATGCCACCTAGCTACCCTGCCTGGTATACAGTAAGCACTATATAAATGCTTGTCTCCTTATATATTGAAAAGAGGCTTGCTTTGACAACCAGAGTGATAAATACTGAACTAGTGATATCTCTTTACACACCAGCCATTTAATGAGGTGCCTGTTAAGTAGTAACCTGGGTCAAAAAAGAAGGTGTCAGGAAGACAGCCCTACCTCTAGGTCTGGAGCACAGGTAGTATTTTCTGCTCTGGCAGGACATTTTCCTTCTGACACAAACTGGCAGTGGCCCTTAAGGGGCAATAGATACTACAGATCTTGAAGTGCTGGCTCAGAATGTAGAAAGTGTCATTTTACTCCCTCATCTCAAGGAGTAGCTGGAGAGCAGATCTTAGAGAAATCAGTTACAATCAAACAGAATCTCAGAGGGATTCAGAGCTGTCAGGGATCTCAGAGGCCATCTCAATAAGGAAACGTCCTCTACCAATACAAGTCACCATCTGTTCTATTACACATAGTCTTACAGAGTATTGTCTGAGTAAGTCTCCATGCATGTAGAAGGTACTTAATATATGTTTGTTCAACTAAATTGAAGTGAGCGCTCAATGAGAAGTATTCATTTTCTTCCATTTACTCATTCTTCTAAACTTAAGGTACTACATTGATCTAAATATAGGCCATGTCCCTAAAAAGGAATCTTCCTTAAAGGGGAGAAAAATATGGAGATTTACATTAAAAATAATTACACAAAATGATAGTTTAAAACCAAGTCAGAAAAGGTAGACTGGAGTCAGATAATGAATGACTTTAAATGTAAAACAGAGGAGTGCGCTTTGTATCCTAGAGGCAATCAGGAGATCTGGAACTTATGTACTGCACACCCTAGACAGTTGGATGATTGAGAAGAGGGATATGAAACTATGCTCTGGCCTGAAGCTGTTATCCTGAAGCCAAGGGGAGGAGCCCTGGGATCTTTGAGAGGTGAGGAGAAAAAAGACCAATTAGAAATGAGTCAAATTACACAGTCCATCACCTCTCTGCACTCCTTTTAGGGGACAAAAGTCAATTGAAACTTATTGATAAACCACAGTAGGGTTTATACAAAGTGCCCTAGTATTTGGACCAATATAACAATTCAACCACCTGTATACCAGACCTAAAACTACAGCTTCCTGGGACCTTCTTTTTTTTGGCTTAGGCTACTAACTTAACAGGTACCTCATTAAATGGCTGGTGTGTAAATTCAGACCCCTTTGATTGACCCCCTTCTGTCATCCTAAAGCCACTTGGATCAGGGTTTGTGTCATTTCAAGAACATTTGCTTCTGAGGAGCAAGATCTTGAATCCCAAGATTTGTATTGAGGAGGACCAGATGTGAATTTCTACAACTACTTCAACCCATAACCTAGTCACTTTCATCTCTCTACAACTATGGCCAAACACTCAAAATGCCTCAAATTCTATTAAGGGCTAATGCCTCAAATTCAAGTGAGGCAATAACTAACGTACTTTAAGATACTGTGGTTGATCTTCGATATAAACTATTTTAACATGCAGAAAAGGTATGCACGTCTAGAGCAAAGAGATTACAGGACATAGCCTGAACAGAGGAGCACTGACCCCTGTCAGAACATTGGAATGACTATCATGAGATGGAATCTTGCTGTGCTAGGTATGGAAACAGGATTTGGAGAGTGAGTCTATTTGAAAACCAAATTCCTGAGAGCTGAATACAATTCTGCATTTTCAATGGGGGAAACAACGAGGCTGGTTTGGCCTGTATATTGGAGTATTTTCTGTGGCTATGTGCTTTTGCAAAACCAAACAGCAAAGCAATGAAACGGTCTCCCAGTGGAAGGGCGAGGAAGCAGTGTTTGTTTTAAATACATCACACCAAAATGGGAAGAATATCTCAAGGGTCTCTTAACAGGGCAGTCCCCTTAGGAAATTCTAGGAAAAGTGCACGTAGTACTGCCTTTAGCTCTAACTAGGCTGCCTGAAAAAGGGCATGGGTTAAGAATTATCTTACTTCCTTTTCCCATGAATTGCAAAAAGCTCACTGGTTCAAGTTGTCCAGGTTTAAATTGTATTTTTCCCCTTTCATTATCATATTTGCCATCTTTCATCATTTTAGGGGCCTTGAAAGACAGATGCTTACTATACTTTTGATAAGGTGATTTTAGTTCTGTCTCTGTCATCTGGAAATTTGGTTATTATTGTTTATAGTTTTAATATGTTGGCAGAGTCTCCATCATATAGACAAGCATATAATTCAAAATGAAGCACTAAGAATTATTCATTGGCTCAAATACATAGTGAATTTAGAGTTAAGAATTCTTGGAGAGAAAAATGAATTGGAAATCACAAAGCTATGATACATGCAATTCAATGAAAAGCAATTTTTCTTGCTTTTCTTGCAAGGCACAGTGCTAGCTGCCAGAGGTACAGAGATGAAATACGACGCACAGCCTGTCTTCATGGATCTTATAATTGAATGGATGGTTATGCCTAGGCTGGTTTTAAAGAGAAGGGAGACGGCATAGCATAAAAGATAAAGTCATGGATTCAGGAGTCAGTCAACCAACCAAGCACCTATTGAATGCTTCCAGAATGCAAGCATTATGTTAGGATCCCCTTAATGCTAGTGCCTTCTCTCTGTTAATTATCTTCAATCTATTCCATACCCATCTTTATTGTACTTATTTGTTTGAATATTATTTCCTCCATTAGAATATGAGATCTTTGAGAGCAGAGACTGGGAGTGTTGTGTCTTTCTTTGTAACTCTATCACTTTACACAGTGGCTGGCATATAACAAATAATAGTAAATAATAAATGTTTGTCTACCTGACTTGACCAGGAGCCAAGGATACACATAAAAAGTGATAGAATCCCTGCCTTCACGGATCTTTCATTTTCCTGGAAGAGATATGGCATGGTCATACATAAGTAACTACAGGACACATAACAGTATAAATAAAAGGTGTTTGGGGAGGAGTATTATCAGCTTGAAGAATCAGGATTGGCCTCCGGAAGGAGATAATTTGAGGTGAACCTTATAGGAAGCTGGGAGTGGTAAGAAGTTATATAGAAACATTAGCCACGAATCCTATAGTTCTGTTCTTTCCAGCATGACGGAGTCCTCTCTCAATAGTGGATTCTCCTAGGAGACCAGCACTAGCAAGTTTTCTAGGGATTGAAACCCTACCAATAGGATGAGGAACAGCAAAATGAGAGTTTCTTAACATTCCCAGAGGAGGAGTCATCGGCTCACTTAATAAATGTAAAATGTTATCCCAGGAAAGACTCAGGTTTTATATCTGTCTGACACATACTGGCTTTGTGTCTGTGGATCACCCAATCTCCCAAGGACTGGCAGAATTCAGACTCATCAATTCATACCAGAGAAAGATGTCATGCCAAGAATTCTACTGACTGATCAAATTATATATTTGAGTTTTTTTTTTTAGAAAAAGTGGAAGAAACATAAATGCTTTAGAGGCATGTGTGTAAAAACAGTCATTTTAAAGTTTCATATTTTGAAATGAGTGGATTACAACTAGATATGTAAAAATGAGAGGCAGCAAGGTGGCACAATGGATAAAGTGCTAGGCCCAGAGTCAGGAAGACTCATCATCCTAAGTTCAAATCTGGCCTCAGACAATTCCTAGTTGTGTGACCCTGGGCAAGTCACTTCAACCTATTTGCCTCAGTTTCCTCATCTATAAAATGAGCTGGAGAAGGAAGTAGCAAGCTACTGCAGTAATTTTGCCAAGAAAAGCCCAAATGAGTTCACAAAGAGTCAGACAAGATTGAAATGACTGAACAACAACAAAATGTAAAAATGAAAGGCAATACATAGTTTAAGGGAAAGAATGTTATGCAGGTAAGGTAACAGCGTAAAATAATAGGTGCGCGGTTCAAGAGACCAGTGTCTAGTTAGTCTGCTACTGGCTCACTGAGTAATCATGATCCTGTCTTAATTATTTTATCTGTAAAATTTAGAGCAAGGCTTGGCTATCCTCTAAGGTACCTCTTAGCTCTGAAGTTCCAAGATTTTAAGAACAGCTTTAAGTCTCGGGTCTCAAATTGAATGAGTATTTTTCTCTCTGCTGGTTTCTCCCGGGCAACATTTGCTATTCCTTTCCCTTCTCAGTGTTTTCAAATCATGATTACACCTAGGAAGAGATAGAAGGCCTATTTAGAAAAATGAGAAACCCGCTCTCATTTTCTCTGGAAAGATGACAGCTGTTTTTCATCACCTGAACCAAACCAGAAAACTGTAGATTTAAAAAAAAATCTGATTCCCTTAAACACTCCCAAGGCTAACTGAGTCAGAGGACTGGGTCCCTTTGTCATGTTGGTGAGAGAGGAATCATGGTTTCAAGCAGTGCTTTGCCAGTATTGCCCTCTCAAGAGATCCAGGATCAGGAGAAGCAGCTTTAACTAGGAAATCGAAAGAACAACTATATGTTTACATAAACATAAATCTATCTGCTCTGGCCTCCACACTTTTCAGAGAGGCCCTGCGACATAATAGACAGCATGGAGGATGATGGAGTCAGAAAGGTCCAGGTTCATATCCTTCCTCAGACACTTACTAGCTATTTGAACTTGGGGTTCATTTCTTAATTTCTCTGAGCCTGTTTCCTGACCTGTTAAACCAGTCATTTCATTCATGTTTACTCCATTTGGGGTTTTCTTGGCAGAAATATTGGCATTGTTTGCCATTTCCTTCTTCACCTCATATTACAGATGAGGAAACTGAGGCAAACAGGGTTAAGTGATTTTTCCCAGGGTCACCAGTAAGTGCCTGAGGACAGATTTGAACTCAGGAAGATGAGTCTTCCTGACTCCAGGCCCAGCACTCTACCCATTTCACCACTTAGCTGCTCCTACTTATAAAATGAAGATACACAGAAAGGAAGGGGGAGAGAAGAACATGAAGGGAGGAGTTAGGAGTTAGAAAGGGAGAGAAGAGAGCAAAAGAAGAATCAAAAGGAATATTACTAAAGTTGTCCCAAGTCTTTTAGGTTTGTCAAGGTTTAGGTCTCCCTCACTCCAAAACCTTCAAATTTCAAGTGCTTCTAATTCAATAAGAATAGAGGATATTTACAGTATTTTCAGAGATCTCTAAAATTGCCATCAAATTCTGCTTTTACATATTATATTCACTTCAGCTAAAACCACTAAGCTTGCATGAGGGCTCACTTACAAATTGCTATTTAGCTTCTTAAGAACTAAGTATATAGGGGTCTCTGTTTTATGCAGGTGATTGGAAATCATTTTTCTTTATTTTCTCTCTATAGTAGAGATTCTTACTTAACCTTTTGTATGTGTATCATGGATTCCTTCCACAGTCCTATAAAGCCTTATGGGGACACCACGAATAATATTTTGAAGACACAAAATACATAGAATTATAAAGGAAACCAATTATATTGAAATATTGTTATTTTTTTAAAAAGAGGTCACAAATTTTAAGTTAACATTTACCCTGATTTACAGGTATCAAAACAGTTTAAGGTCCTGGAAATGCAGTGAGGATAGATAGTGCTTATTTTTTACAATTAAAAAGATACTAAAGGGGACCCTTCCTGAAATTTGTGCTGAGGAAGGCTACCTTTCTACCTTTTCTTTTTAAAGAGATACATGTAGGTGGAGGAGGCAGAGTGGTGGTATGCTATCTCAGTTACTACTGGTGATGTAGACTATTGAATTCTATTCTAGAAGAAGATTGATTTCTATGCCTAATGGTCACTTACTTGATTTCATTCCAAAAACTTCTACAGATGGAAGAGGGAAAGGTGAGGAGCGGGGCAGCCAGGGAGGTGGGAAAAGACTATATAAAATGAGAGTTGGAAAGGTCTCTAGGTGTTATCTAGGCCAGTCTGCTGTCAGATGGCTTGCTGTGGCATTCAGGTTAAAAAAAGTGATAATGTATATAAAGATAACCAGAGAAGACTCTTCTTTGACCTATCTTGGGAGCTTTAATTCAATTTAACAAATATGAAACCAACATTTTTTATGTGTACAACACTGTGCTAGCTGAAGGGTATACCAAAGCAAAAAATGGACCACAGTCTCCTCTGGGAAGTTATATTCAACTGAGTTATCACCTTATGTGCATAGATGAGTTAAAACAAGATAATTGAAAGAGAAAAAAAGAATTAATGAGCCAGGACAATTAGAAAAAGTTTTGTATTGGAGGATCCTAAGGTCTTGTTCCAGGTTCAACATTGATTCAACTGAGGAGAAGACTAACAGAGTCCCTTGTCGAATATCCTAGTCCAAATCTCAAATATTTGACTCCTCTAATTTTTAAACACAAAATTCATAAAAATCAAATTTGCCTCTAAAATGTACTTTTCAGTTGATTTATGTGTACATGGACAAGCAGTTTAGTGTTGTTGAAAGTATGTTAGATCTGAAATCAGTTTACCTGAGTTCAAATCCTAGCTCTGACAAATTAATGTGTGGTCTTGAGGAAATCGATTTCCTCATCTGTAAAATGGAGTTAAAAAAACAAAACAAAACACTGTTTACCTTCTAAGGATATTGTGAAGAAAATGCTTTAGAAGCCTTTAAGGTACATATAAACTTGAAATGTTAGTGATTCAATGTTTCATTCAGTTGGTCTTAAGCTGTCTCTTGACCAATAATAAATGCTGAGTAGTTTTTAATCATATGTCCCTAGAGATCTGGGAAATGTCTGCATTATTCTCTTTCTTCATAGCCCTGTGCTTACTGGGTGCTTATTAAGTGTTTTTGATGATATTATTAAAAAGGACCCCTGAGATGGAGCTTACATTTTATATGATCTGGTACTTAAGGCATAAACTATTCCTGTTGAGTCTTAAAAATGCAACTGTTTATTAACGGGCCAGAGAACTGAATCACAAAATGACAGAAACAAAATCTTTCATTAATGGAAGCGAATATATGGTCATAGTTCTAGATCATATATCTAGAGCTAAAAAGGAACTCAGACTCTATTTAGTTTACATTTTACCCCCAGCAAAGGTCTAAGTTCACACAAGTAATAAATAAACTTCAGAGGCAACTTTCAACCTGTGGCTCTGGCTCCAAAGCTTCTTCCCACTGAGCCACATTGCCTTCTTCAGTAAATAGGAGTTTAGCTAAGGCTACTTATATCCTGCCAGTGAGCCTGAAAAATGGAGTCTCTTTCTGTGCTTTTCTAAACCAGTGTAACATCTTGGCTTTGTCATTCAAGACACACTCTAGAAGTAGACAAATGGGGATAAAATCAAGTCTGTCCCTGACCCACAATGTAGGTCAGGTTCAATACAAAGTTTCATCACAAGGTAGCAGGTACATACATACCTTTCCTAATTTGGCTTGGTTTAGTAGGGGTATGGTGTGATAGAAGGGTAAGATTTCTGGTCCAGGAGCCAGGGCTCATCTGCTAGGAGGAATGTGCTGACGTCAACAATCTGGGATTGTCATTGCTAGGCTCTGGAATGCAGTGACTCAACTACCTAAACCAGTCTGAGTAATTGAGGCATCTCCACTCTTCCAGCAGAGACAGACAAATCCTGAAGAGGTTAGCCTAACATTTATGGTTTTCTTGCCTTTATTTTCCTAGCAGAGGCACCACCTAATGGTGGCCCTTTAACAGTATCCTCAGAGACTTTTTAGGTCCTATCCAGCCTCTTCCTGCTAACCAATAATAAGCTGGTAATGGCCTCTACCTTTTACTTAGAATTCTTTCTCCTCACTGTTCTATATGGAGTGGAAAAAAATACAGCTCTGGGAGGTAGAATCTGGAAGGTTAGAAGCCGCAACCCAGGCCAGTGGCTGCTTCTGCTTCTGCTTCTGTGTGAACTGAGGTCAAAATTCCCTGCTAACTTAATCTTCTCTTTGTGCACTATTCAGTCCATAGGTGTCTGAGGTGACATGAAGCTGCTACTTATCCATACTGAGAGAATCCACTCTCTGCAGTATCCACCATAGAGTTTTGGTTAGACACTGTGTATATTTGCTTTACCTAAAATCCTACCAATATTAATGCTTTTTAGTTGTTTATACAAGATCAACAATTCTTTCCTCCATCCAGAATAAACTTTAAAGACTGTTTATAACCCGAGAGTGGCATTGGTCAGTAGCTTGCCATGGAGTTCTCAGACTCACAATGCAGAAAATGTTCCAGTCTATCCTTTCCCCTCTCTTGGGGACACTCTGCCCTGTGTCTGACTTTGTACTCTTTCACCATCATCCATAAATCATGATGAATGTAAAGCCTCATCTCTCCTTGGGTTAGACCTGACATAAGCCACTGCTTTTTCTGTCACATTGATTTTTCTGTCCTAATAGACTCAAATCCTGGTGGAGCAGACCCTAACAGAGGGTTGAGTCTTCCCACTAGGAAGTTTTGCAATCTTATTTACAGCTGGAATAAAGCTTGGCAGGGAGGGCCAGAGGGGAACTGCAGCCTTGCACTGCTGAAGTATGCATTTAGTTGTGTTTATCCAAGCTGAGATTATGATTCCCTAGCTGTCCCAAAACATAGGCATTTGGGAATGCAAACCCACTGGAATCTAGGTGTTTGGGGGATAAATGACTTAACTAGCGTGGGTGAGGTATGTTGTCATTTCATAGGTATATTAGTTTTAAAAGTGGATTCTGCAAAACAACTTTCCAAAGTAGTACATCTCTTCAAATGATCTCTTGTCCCAGTGACCATGACTTAATCCTCAAAGAAAACAAGGTAATCTTTTCAAATAAACATTCTCAAGGATGTTTAGAGAGAATCCCAAAGCTCAAAAGCTAGTTCTCTCATGTATAAATCTTGAGCTATATGTGGTATTCTGGGTTGTGGGAGTGCACTTAGAATAAACACAAGTGTCTATAAACATTGGAGTTTTCATATGTAGAAGAATAAAAAGATGTCTACAAACAAAATGAGTATACAAAGAAGTTACTTAGGTTCTGACTTCTCAGTCTTATTCGAGTGGGAGAAGTGTGGGTTATTGCTGGTTTCAATTCATACTTGCCAAACTTCTTTGAGTTAGCTATTTTTTGTCTTCCCGTGTTCAATACCTTACCCTTGGGTCACAGTTTTGGAACTGGAAGGTACCTAGGAGATAATCAAGTCTGACTTCCTCATTTTACAGAGGAAGATAATAAAGTCTTGTTTTTCTTTTAACTACAGCATCATCAGTAAATATCTGAGTACCCACAAAGTCTACTGTACTCATAGAAACCTAGGCTTCTCTAGAAGAAACCTCATCCCATGCCACCCTGTCCAATCAGTGCCCTTCCTTTCAATCCCCCTGACACACCAGGCTAGGTAGAGGAGTTGATATAATCCCAACTCCCTATTATCCCTTCCAGATTCTTTTTTGCCCCCATCTCCAAGAGGCATATCTTTTTTTTCCGGGTTTGTTCCTTAAGCCTACATCCCCTGCATAGATCCTTGTTGCTTTCATCTCTTGTCTTCCATGTCAATCTCTATCCTTTTTCATAATATTCATTATCTGGTTCACAATTTTTCCCCACCCCAATATTCATTCTTGGTGATTTCATTCTTCTTATCAATATCCCTTTGAACACCTTGGTCTTCTGCTTCATCAACAATCTTTACTCACAACACTTCCATCTTCACTCTATATAAACAAGTTGTATAGGTCATCGCAACTTAGACCTCACCCTAAACCACAAAGTTCCATATCCACAAAATTGAATTCTGAAATTCTCCTTTTCCCATCTTCCTTTATTCTTTATTCCTCTGAACTTACTCTTTTCCCTTGCTTGACTACCAGTCTTTCCTTTTCTCTCTGTTCTCCTGGCCATCAACATTATTCTGGCCTTACCTTCCTCCCTTCTCAGACTTGACTTTATAGTTAAACAGTTCCTCAAGGTACTATGCTTTACACCTGAATGCCTCCTTGTTTTTCTGCTATTCTTGCCCTGCCATTTCTGAATTCTAGGACACTTCTGTCTTTGTTAAGTTGTTTTTCAGTTGTGTCTGACTCTGCGATTACGTTTGGGGCTTTCATGGCACAGATACTGGAGTGGTTTTCCATTTCCTTCTCCAGCTCATTTAACAGTTGAGGAAACTGAGGCAAACAGCATTAAATGACTTGCTCAGGATCACACAGACAGTAAATATTTGAGGCCATATATAAACTCAGAAGGATGAGTCTTTCTGTCTCCAGGCCCAGCACTCTAACCATTGTGTCACCTAGCTGCCCAGAACACTCCTACCATCCAACAAAAATTAGATGACCACTTGTTGAACATGTGGTAGAGCAGAGTCTTGTTAAGATACAGGTTGGAAAAGATGGCCTCTGGGATCTTTTCCAGCTCTGAGATTCTATAATACTGATCTTTTGATGTTCAAAGCATTCATATTCAAACAGATAATGCATAGAAATATGCTGGCCCCATTTTGGTGATCAAGAGTCACTCCTTTTCCATTCTACTCTGACTAGAATAGAGGGTACAATGGAAAGTGAAAGCTGCAAATTAGGAAAGGAATATATAACCAACATTTTTCTTTGGGGACAAAGTTGATTGCTTAAGAGTTATTTGATGTCCAATGTGATCTCAGAAACTTTGATAAAAGTGCAAAATAGGGAGTCAAATATGGTTATATAGGGAGCCAGAATTGATTTCTGTGTCCCATTCCCTTGTCCTCACCATCTCAACTCTGCTGCTAAATGAAATTGGGTTCCAGAGACTTCTTTTGTCATCAGGGACCTGGCCAGAGTGGGGTTCTGGGGGAGGTGGACAGGACAGCCCTGATCAGTTGAATTTTCCCCAGCCCAATTAATAAGAGCATAGATTAGAGACAAATAATAGGGAGAATCATGTGTTAAAATTTTGAATGAAGTATGAAGTTCTACTGTCAAGCTCGATGGAATTAGATGGTGGGTAGCCATTGATTCTGAAATAATAGAAATTCTCCTGGTGGATCTTTAAAAATATTTAAGCAGCAGGTCAAGGCAACTCCAAGGAGCATGAACTCTGGCATCAGAGAAGAGAGCCATCTGTGAAAGGCAAGCCACTCCTCAAGAGCAGATGGAAGAGTGGATTTCTCTTTTCTCCTCCCTACAACTGAGCATGACATATTATGATAAAGTACACGCAGCAGGGAGCAAGTCAAGAGAACTGAAGCAGGAGATAATTTTGAGGAAAGTGACCATTGGCAGCAGAGAAGAGAGCTAGCTGAAGTGCCAGGCATAAGCCGCGTGTGTTCCTACAGGTTTGCCTCTTTATTACTAAGTCTGTATGTGACTATTCTTTCCACTGACATTGTATGTTGGTAGGAGAGTGAACTTTGGCTTTGTGGGGAGAATATGTTTTTACTTTTTTTCTTATGATATCTCCGTGAAGGCCTTTGTTTTGCCTTAGTTGTGCCTACTAATTGATTATTAAAGGGAAATACCTTTGCAGTTTCAGGCCTATAGATCCACAGAGTGCCTTGAACTCTTGGTAGTAGTTGACCCTTCCCCGCCCACCTCCCATCCCTCCCCAGTGAACTTGGAAGAACAATGAAAATTGGGTAGCCTAGAGGTATAACTACACTTACCAGATAAATTTTACTTTCTAAGAGATTCAGTAGTTGCAGGAATTGAAATAAAAATGGAAATTTTCACTTTCCTTGTTATAGTCAGCCTTGCTTTACACAACAGATAAAAATTCCTGAAAACTTGTGTAGATATTGAGTGATCTTTTAAATTCATCTTTTAAATTCAGCCGTTGATATTTGAAGGAGATTTTCATTGACTCCTTTTGTTAAGCACATTCTAATTTATCTGTTTCATAACTTAAGCTTTTTCCATGTAGAATTTTTTAAAGCAAGGGACACCTATATTACCACTATAAAATTTGGGGGGAAACATCAGTAAGGATTACTTGACCCTAGGAAGTTTATTACCTTTCAAAGAAGTTTTGACAGGAGCTATTTGTTCTAGTCAATTCAGTTTGTATTTAGCAAGTTCTCTAGTTGGAGGCTAATTGTATTGATAGAATTATATTTTAAGTCTCAAGCTTTATAAGTGAAAGCAAATCTAAGGTTAATAAAAGTTTTTAAAATTGAATTAACAATTTCAAAATTATGTCTTCTATTTAAACATTCAGGCCATACCTTCAACTTCTATTCCAGGGGCCTCTAAATATTTTATGTTACAGATGCCTTTGGCAATCTGGTGAAATCTATGGGGTCCTTGTCAGAATAATATTTTTAAAAGCACAAAATAAAATATATGAGATTTCAAAAGAAATCAATTATATTGATCTAAACTTCTAGGTCCTTGGGTGCAGCCTTTTGACTGGCTCCAAGTTTTACCGAACAAATCCCTTTATTAAGGGGATTTGTTCTGTGAAGTTTGGATTCAGTCAAAGGGCCACACTTGAGGACCTAGAGGGCCACATGTGGCCTCGAGGCCACAGGTTCCCCACCCCTGAATTCTAAAGGATAATTTGTTTAGAGGAAAAACAATCCACCCAAATAGATGGACTCCCTAAAATCTAGTCATAGACCCCTCTGGTTAAAAATTCCTGGTCTTGCTTGTATAGAAAGGATACTTTATTTTGGTTCTCAACTAGAAATTCTGACTACCAACTTCGTCCTCCTCACTTTGACCCACATCCTAAAATGAGGCTATTAGAGTATTTCCAGCTAACTGACTTAGCATCATTTGTTGACCTCAAGAGCAAAAATAAACCTCCTCATTTTGTGTTCTTGTTGTTAAATATAATAATTGTATTTTAGTTTTGGAGGGAAACTTCCTCCTTTTCTTTAACCTCAGACCAGTTTTATAGTATCAATTAAAGGTTGAACTGGTATGTGTAGGAGTTTGAACAAGGAATTCCCTGATTAACGCTATGAGGTTAGAGGACGGTGAGCTTTTGTTTAATTATATTGCAGTTATATGTGGCCCAAGAATCCCAGGTTTCTGGATTGAAGATGGAGATTTGCTGAGCAGTGTTAAATTCTGGGAGAGTTCTAGAATCCAGCTTTCATGGCAAGGATTTTTACTCTCGCAACCACAGACTCTCAAGAGGTCCATGGATAGATTTTAGGGGGACCGTGAACTTGGATGGGGAAAAAATTACATTTTAATTTTTACTAACTTTTAGCTAAAAATTGGCATTCCCTTCAATTATTCTGAGAAAGGGTCCATAGGCTTCACCAGACTTCCAAAGGGGTCCATGACACAAAATGGGGTCAGAACCTCGGTTCTAGGGAGAAAAGATGATTCCCTCAGTGTCGTCTAACTCTCGGAGATGAGAGAATTGTGTGCATGTTCCCATAAATAGAGAAGCAAATGACCCCAACTTTGTCTTTTCCCACTATCATAAATTCTATTTGGATAAGCCTTCCAGGGTGCGTTCTTTCCAAGGTCAATACAAACTCTAGGGTAACTGTTGTTATTGGTCCTTTGTTCTTTAAGAGGACCATGACATCTTGGAGATGATGCCATGACATGCAAGTGAATTGGATTTAAGTGATAGAGGGCTGTGCAAAGTTACCAGCCTCACTTTCTCCACTAGAGTCATCTTAGACCAGATTTGTATGTATCTGGTCTAGGGTAATGCCATAATGCTAAAGACGTATACGTATACACATACATATTCATGTACATGTACGCACATACACATATACATACATGCACACATATGCATACACACACACATATATCTAAAGTGACACTCACCAAAAGGTGAGAGGTTACCTCTCTAGCAATGTCAAATAAATTCTTCTTCCAGGAGAGTCTAAATCATAGGATGGTACAAAAAGTCTGGAAACCATCTAGAGCCCCAGGGCGAAAGACAGACTTCACTGGAGAGGGAGGAAAACTTCACTAGTTTTTTATGTCAATAGAGAATTATTAGGGTTTTCCATATTTTCTATGAAATAATATTAACGATTTACCTGTATCTCATATACATTGACACCTTGAATGCACATGTGAGAGTTGGCATCCATTTTACCAAAATCTGTAGAAATCTAAACATGAGTTACATTCAAGCATATTTTAACTCTTGTTGGGGATAAAATGAATCAAAGAGATATTATTCGTGGGGTCACTAACCCAGGAGCGAATCATGTTGGTATGAGTCATGGGCTTGGGGTACTGGGCTATGGGTTACAGAAATAATTTTGCCAGATTCCTGGCCAAAGGAAAACATATCATGCCCCCACCCATCTGTTTCCCCATTCTGTTTGGTTAGTGCTTTAAGTATTCAGGTCATCTTAAATATCTTGGTGTATTTTTAAGCTTTTCTTATACTCTGTCTTATTTGATTCATATAAAGCACTTTGTTAACCTTAAATCACTATATAAATGCTCATTATTATAATTATCTTAGGAATAAAAAATGAAGATGCATATTAAATTACTTTAAATGAGATGTTGTTTGTTGAGTCACATCCAACTCTTCATGACTTCATTTTGGGGTTTTCTTGGCAAAGATATTGCAGTAGTTTGCCATTTCCTTCTCATCCTAGCTCACTTAGTAGATGAAGAAATTGGGGCAAACAGGGTTAAATGACTTACCCAGGGCCACATAGCTAGTAAGTGTCTGAGGCCTGATTTGGACTCAGAAAGGCAAGTCTTTCTGACTCTGGGCCCAGTGCTCTATCCATTGTGCAATCTAGCTGCCCCTTAAATGAGATAGCATTTGTAAAGTACTTAGTACAGGACCTGGTACATAATAGGAACTTAATACTTTTTTATGGCCCTCGGCTTCACAATAATATAATAAGATTCCATTTAAAAGTGGAATTAGAAACTTCTGATTTTTTGGGTGGGGGGTTGGGGTTCAATTTAAATTTGTCTACTTGGGTCAATATGGTGTATTCCAAAGTAGCCCAGGCATCAAGAAAACTGTCCTTGTGACTGTGGACAAATATCTTAACCTTTCTGTTTCATCTTCCTCATTTATGGATTCTGGGGAGGGAGGCAGGTCATATGATTTCTAAGATTCTATGAAATCTATGATTACTAGTCCTCCACTTCCACTTATTGTACTTTTTAATGCTCTGATATCTGGAAACAATGATTTTGAGGCATGGGATTCTAACTAGCAAATAAATGGAAAGGGCACTTTTTCAGATCTTTCTTACCAATATAACCATCTGCCATACTTTATAACATAGCAGGGTATCTCCAGGGTGATACTGGACTAGGGAAGCAGGAAAATGAAGGCAAACGGTGCATTCTGTAGATAATTCTGTAGCATCTTCTTCTACCTAGGACCTTAATCCAGTGTTTTTAGTCCCTTCGCTGAGTAGTAGTGAACTTAATCAGATACTGCAGCAGTATCATAAACATCCATTTTCTGCAAGCAGAAAACTTTCCCCAAAGCTGATCAGGATATTTAGAATTTGTCTACTCTAAGAATTTATTTATGTAATCTCAAACTGTTTGGTCCCACGACCCCTTTACGCTCTTAAAAATCCTTAAGGACCTCCAAAAACTTTAGTTTGTTTGGGTTATGGCTACTGATATTTATCATATAGTAACAAAAACAGATAATTTAAAGTATTTATTTATTAGTTCATTTAACAGTAATAAACTCACTCCATGTTAACACAAATAACATATTTTTATGAAAAATAATTATATTTTCTAAGATGAATCTAATTAGAAGAATGGCATTGTTTCACATAATTGGAAAATCTCTTTAATATCTTGCCTAATAGAAGATGGCTAGATTCTATCTGCATCTACCTTCAATCAGTTCCAATATGTTGTTTTGGTTGAAAGTGTACAAGGAAAATATGACCCCAGATATGTATCTGGAAAAGGGAGGGGCATTTTAATATGCAAATAACATGTTAGGATTATTATAAAAATAGTTTTGATTTCATGGGCCCTCTTAGAGACCCTTAGGGGTCTCACACTTTGAGAACTGCTTGTATAATCAATTGTAGGCATCCTGTAACACTTCCTGAGTATAGCAGGAAAGTCAATATAGAAAACTTTTTACTACCTAATCGATTTCATGTATGTAACGACTGGAATTCAGGTTAGAAATCTAGCTTGGAGGAAATTCCATGGGAGGAAAAATCACAACTGGGTCATTTAACCTCTCACAGTATAGTTTTCTGGGGACAAGAATATTAGGTCTCCTTCAAGTGATTTTATTCACTTCTTTTGATTTGGAAGAAGGAAGAACATATTTCAAGAAAGTTGCAACATATAATGCAAGTGATTTACTATTGCCCTAAAATAAAGAGAAGAATCAACTCATTCTTCCCAAAATGGAAGTTTTCCTTGTCTTAAAATCTGAGTTGGAAAGGCTTCTTTTTTTGAATATGAACCCCAAAGTCCTTGGGATATACAGAGAGCACATCAGAAGGATTCCTAGATTAGCTCTTGTAATGAATGGTGCTTCCCTTTGATGCTTCCTAAAATGGAGAAAGCCACAGGACTGGGCTTTGAGTCAGAACCCAGCATGGTGCTCCATCTGGAACAGGCTCTGAAGTACACGACCTATGAATGGTTCATCCGAAGCCACAAAGATGAATCTAGAGATTGCCTCTGGTTGGAAGAAAACTAGGCAAATTTCATATAATCTTCATTGCTAGATATCATTTTATTAAACTATGGCTTTGCTATTTGAAAATTCATTTTTAGCTGTGCTTTTTCTATAGATGAAGAAAACTATTTTCATCTGGATCAACAGAATTTATGCAGACCCAATGCAACCCCTTTCTTCCCAGGAAAATTAAGATCAGGCCATCTGGCTCCAAAAGTGGAGAGACCACACAGTAGTTACATTCTAAAAATTATTTTTGATTTGGGAAATTTTCATTTATGTTTGTTACTTCAGATTAGGAATTCTTTAGCCTTTTTGTCAGCAAATTCTTCTTAGAATAACAGTTTTAAATAGAACACACACACACACACACATATATATATATATATATACATATATGATTGCAAAGGAAACCAATTATATTCAGATGTAATTTTTAAAATATAAACAAATTCATGGAAGCCCAGATTAAGAATTCCTGCTTTAAATACTGTTAAACCTAACCCATAGTGTAAATATTAAGGACTATTTTATTTTAGTGTATTTTAGTATATTTTACTGTATTTTACATTTTCACAACCTGAAGGGAAACAGAGTAGTTGGGAACAGAAAGGATCACTAAGGAATTGAGTTTTCCTTAAGTGCAGGCGATTCCTGACTTAGTTATGAGGTTTACACGAAATATTCACATCAAGGAAGGAGATCTATGAGGCAGGATCAGGGAACAAAAGGCACATTTGAGAGTGCAGGTTGATGGTATCCCAGTGAGATATTTATTTGCCTTTCTGTAGCTATACTTGAAGTCTTAGCTGAAGCTTTGCTTTAATTAAAAACATTCTTATAAGAATACATCCAGGAAAAGAAAGATGGTGGCAAGCAGGGGGGCGGGAGGAGAGAATCTAGGAGAGTATTTGAACATAAAGGCTTGAAAGTTCCTCCATATGACAACTTGAGTGGTACTTCCTTACTCTTTCAAAGTCAGTCTGTATTTAAAAAAAACGACTAAACGATCTTCCTTTGTGTAGAAAAAAAAAGCATCAGAAGAGAGTGCAAAATGGGGCCTGGAGACAGAGCAGCATGGCAGGTGTGGAGATTATTGACTTCAGGGATGTTATTTGACCCTTGAATCCTTTGCATACTGTAAAACTTCTATAAAGGAACATTGGGCACATTGCTTATATACCTTCCCTATTTTGCGCATGCCCAAGTCTATGCTATAAAATTGTCGACTAGGTATAAAAGGGACCACATTTTAGCTTAGCAATAATGTTCTTTCATGGTTGAGTCAGTTGGTCTGGGCATGTTGCTGTAAAGGTCAAGGTCAAAGTTAACTTTGCTTTGTTCTGTAGCCATAGAATGCAATAATGATCCCGCCTAACTGTGCTGTAAATGGATGTCATTGGTTTCAAGAGGAATGGATCAGAAAATTAAAGTGGGTGAGCATGGATTAATCATCTGTAAAATGGATCGACTAGCCTTGCTTTAATTTAATTTTTTTTCCGGTGCAGCTTTGGCAATAAGAGTTCCAACACAGGCAAAGCAGATAGTCATTGAAGAAAGATCTATCATGTGAGACTTCTGGTATGCCTTATGCTTGAACTTAAGGTTACATCAGGCAGGGACAGACTGGAAGAGGATAGCAGCTATTATGGAGGAGAATGAATAGCTGCATGAGGAGGTAGACAGTGATAACTTAACACAAGATAGCAGCTACTTGAAGGGAGACCAGGTACCATGAACTGGGAAAAGGTGATAGCAGCTCCATGGAGAAGAGACAGGTGAAGGAACCAGAGTTGTGGTGGGAGGGAACCCCACACTGAGATGTTAGTATTGCTCTAGCCTGCTTCCTTAAGACTAAAGAGAAAGTCAAGAGACAGATGGCACACTACCCTAATCTTCAACACAGGTGCTATGGGTGTAAACTGATTATAAATTCCTCCCACTGTGGTGAGGAAGCAGGTTTAAAGGGAAATTTGACTATCGCTCAATGAGAGGCGATGTACTGTGTGGAGAGCACCTAATCTGTATATGGGTGCAGAGAATCTTCAAGACCCTATTCAATTCCATATTTCTTATTTTGCTAATCTGTCTTAATTAAATGCCTTTTTGCATTTGAATTCATGATCTTTTATATAGCCTGACATACAAATATGCAAGCAAGGCTTGAGCTGAGCTTTTAGATATCTAACAAACTGAAACAGAACTTGAACCCAGGAAGCAGTGAGTCATCCTAGATTTGTTTGGGAACATACAGTGGTTCAGATAGTGCTGTTTCCTTTTTTAGCATTTTTCATTTTTCAAATATTTGAGTCTCCTCCTGGTTTGAACCCAAAGTTTCTGGAGGCAATACTCATAAAGTCTAAATTCTGATAGGGTCTATCAAGCTGTAATTATTTCTGAATTGGGGCAAGATGATGGGTTTTTAAGTATCTGCCCAGCTACATTCAGATTACTAGAAGGCTGGTCACCACATAACTCATGAAACCAACTTCTAAGGTAGGGCTTCTTAATCTTTTTCTACTTGTAATCTCATTTCACCTTTTGGCAGCATGTGTTGGTGTTATGTGGCCTGAGGGCATGCACAGTGCAAAGTGCCCATGCTTTGCTTTCTAAATTAATGCTACAATGAAATTGCAGGATGCAGCACTGGCAAGAGATGCCAGAAACACCTTGGATTCATTATGCTTGATTTTTAATTTTTAATTAATTTTTGGTTGTATGTTCAGAAATCTCATACTGTTGCCAAATTTTGCCTGACCCCATATGGCGTCGTGACCCACAGTTTAATAAGCATTATTCTAAGGTATGGAGGAATTGTGATCTTCATTGGTAGAGAGAATGCCCATATCAGTGAAATAACAGATCTTTTAATGCATATATTACACATGTGTGTAATGTAAATGTGTATGTAAAAATGCATACATGTGTAATATGTATATGTAGGTATATGCTGTATATGTACAATTGCAGTATAAATATATATATTATAAATACACACACTTTAAAAGTTAAATATCAGTTTAAATCAATATAAGATGGACGTGCCAAATTAGTGGTATTGACAAGTGCTAAAAAAGGCTGAGGGAGGGAAAGAGGAAGATTTCATAGAGAAGGTGAGACTTGAATGAGACCTTGGAAGAAAGGAAGGGCAGCATTTTAGGCAGAAGAATGATATTAACAAAGTTAATAAAGTACAGGCTGTATTCCGAGGGCGTCATGTAAATCAGAGTTTACAATGATTTAAGGCAGCTAGGTGGCGTAATGCACAGAGTGCTAGGACTTGGAGTTAGAAGATTCATCTTTGTGAGTTCAAACCTGGCCTCATACTAGCTGAGTGATTCTGGGCACTTAAACTTAACCCTGTTTGCCTCAGTTTCCTCATCTGTAAAATGAGCTGGAGAAGGACATGGCAAACCACTCCAGTATGTTTGCCAAAGAAACTTCAAACGGGCTCACAAAGAATAGGACATGACAGTATGCAACTACACAACAAAGGGAACAGCAAGAGATAAACCTGAAAACATAGGTGTCAGATCATGGAGGATCTTAAATGCTGTGAAAGAGTTTAGAATTTGTCCTGTAGGTAGAGGGAAACTTTTGTAGAAGGAAGAATACCCTAATGAAAGCAATATTTGGGGAAAATTAGCTTAATGGTTGTTTTCAGGATGGAATGGATGAGCAAGAAATAAAGGGAGACCAGTTAGAAGTGTTTTACATTAATTCAGATGGGAGACACTGAGAATCTTCCATAGACTAATGGCAAATTGGAGCTGAAAGGAAAAGATACATATAAGAGACATTAAGAAGGAAGAATGGACAGCCCTCAATGACAGATTACATGAAGATTACAGAGAGGGAGGGATCTAGGATGACTTGAAAATATCAAGGCTGGGTGACTGAAAGAGTAATGAATGGAAATTAACATGTCAGAAAAGGCAAGCCAGTCTTGGTGAATTGAATTAGGTTTTAGACAGTTTTAAGCTGAGGTGGCAGTGAGATATACAAATGGCAAAACCCAGCAATCAGTTTAAGATGTAGGACTATAACTCAGGTAATAGGTTAGATTTCAGGATATAGACTCATAGATCATTAGGGTTGAAAAATATAAGGCACTATATAAATGTAAAGTATCATTATAAAATATCCAGTGTCCTATAAAATTATCTTCAACCATCACTCAAATATTTTTTCAATAAAGGATTTTTTTTTCTGATTGGGGCTTTTCAAGTGTGTTTTTTCTATTATTTGAAATAATTTCTTTTAGCAGTTTCCTAGAAATTCTGTTTTTATTTTTCTGTTTGGTAAATACAATATAAGGAGCAAAATAGATTAATGGATAAATGATCAGCCATAGAGTTAAGGAGACCTGGATTTAGGTTTTGCCTCTAAAGGTGGTACCATGAACAAGTCACTTGACCACTTCATGCTCTCAAGCAACTCATTAAGACTATAAGTTGTAGACCAGTTACTGATTAGTACCAGAGCTGCCACATCAGGAGTACCTCACACCCATAAACTAAAAATTGTGATTCTGTGCTCTCCCTGCCCCCTTCTGCTGTACCACCCCCACTCCACTGTTTACTGCTGCCTACTCTCCTTAAAATGTATCTTTGAGATTAGTTTTCTTTCTTTCTGTAGTGGGTGTCTTGGCATCCAGTCTTTAAGAAGAAGGACTGCATCCCATGTGATAGATTGTTTCAAGGTAGGAACAGTGACAGCCACTGCTTGAGGATTATCTGACAATTTTAAGCAAAGATGGCCGAATAGGAAAATTGTTTTTAAGAGGAAGATATTTAAATACCGGAAGAAATTCTTCACCCACTCCTCAGAACATGAGATCAAATTTTGATGTACATTTCTTGAGAGCATCACTTTAATCACTTATGACTGAAGTTCTTGGCGAACCAGATTCCAAGCAAATGATGTTAGATGAGTGATATTTTATACCAACAGCTGTACAGCATAAACATGGGTGTCTGGAATATTTAATCAAAGGCTTCTAAGTCAGTTCTGAACTGCATACTGAGCCCTGTAGGAAACTGTGGCTTTCAAGACTGTAGCAGCTGTGAGGGCTTATTTGTAAATCTTCAAACATGCTCTGCAGCATTGTAGAATGGTGGTATCGCTACCTGTGAACTCGATCTGAAGAGAAGTGAAAGGAGTTCAGAATGGATGAAACCCTGTGTTAACATCATGAAGGAACAATTGAAATGTGCATGACAACCACCATGAGATCTCCCTCTCTATATGGAAGCTGATTTTTGTTTGTGGGTTGGTTTCTCACTTTTGATCAGATTTACCTATACAGATTGGCAGCTCTTCTGCAATTTAGAATCTTAAAGAATGGCCTAGGTCAGTCAGTCCATCAATAAGCCATTATCAAACACCTACTACTGTGCTAAATTCTAAGGATGCACAGAAAAGACAGTCCCTGTTCTCAAGGATATTACAGTCTAATGGTTAAATGACTCACCCAAGATCCTACAGCCAGATGTATCTGAGGCAGGTGAGTTAGGGGGATGAATACCCCAAGCATGTGAAGATTTCTCCTGGCAGAATGGGCAGATGAGAACAGTTTGTTCCAGTGACCATGAGGGTAGCTGAAGCAGGCACTGTTGGAGCACTTAGAGCTTGGTCAGATGTAAAAAAATTGTCAAGGTCATCTAGTCATCTTGACCTTTGTCTTGCCACTGGACTTTAGTGACTCTGGAAGAGAGAGTGAGGCTAATGACTTTGTGCAACTTGCCTCAGTGAAATCTAATTCATGTGTGAGTCAAGACATCATCCTGTGATGTCTTTGTTGTGCATCCTTCCTTCTGGAAGAGGATAAAATTGATCCTCTTCAAGTACAAAGGACGAACAATATTATCAGAGGCAAAACTTGGACTCAGTTCATTGAGATACTGTCAGTTCTCTTTCCACTACTCCA
>CM053627.1:131526173-131557069 GCA_028646595.1 Phalanger gymnotis
CCCCTTAATCTGTGGGGATCACAGGGCTTCCTAGGATCAGACCCTAAGGAGGACCCAAGTGATGGCACCTTAAGAAGGCTGTGCAGACCACAGGTTTCCCCAGGGGAATCCTTAGTAGTAGCCCTCTTAACACCACAGTGGGGATCACAGGACTCCCCAAGGCAGAGTCAGGATGTTAGCCTGAGACAAGCTTCCATGCTCATTGCTTTCCTGGTAGCATGACCTTGGGAAGATCCCTGTGATTTGCCCATTCTCACCCAAAGAACCCAGGACCAGAGTGGGCGGAAGAAGGCATTTATTACACTTCTTGAGAGAGCGGATGTAGTACGGTGTAGTGCTCCCTGGAACACTCACACCGATACAGCTGTGGGGATGGGGGGAGGGGCAGGGTGGGTAACCATTCCCTCCACTCCTGCTAGAGTTATGGTGAGTTTATATTCTTTACTTTGTACATAGTTTTCCTAGTTTATACAGTTTATATAGGTGGGATGATAAGGATACAGAAGCAGAAGTGAAGTTAATTAGATTTTTCTGGTCTGAGTTTAGGATTAATCTATATTCTTTACTTCCCCTACCTTCCCTCTTTAATATATGCAAATTATGCAAATCAGTAGGCCTAGACTCTTGACCAAGACCAGACCTTTAATAAGCTTGAACTGGTTTAACTGGTTTGGCCTCTCTAATTCCCCTGACTGCCTAGTCATGCTCTCCTCAAAAGGCTCGTTTAAGCATGCATACAAGCCTCTGATCTTTCATCTGACTGACCTGAGGCCTGGTTTCTGCTAAAGCTGGGGTGGGGGAGGGGGGAAGTACACCTTCAGTTCTATGGAAACAAAATTCCTTCTCCCATTTCTTAGAACAAGATGCAGAATATTCTTGTGTTAGAATTTACAATTGTTACTTGCCTATGGTGCAAGAAACACCATGTACAGAACTCTGTCCTTCCTCAGAATTCCTGAAAACTCTTGGATTTTGCATAATTTTTTTCGATGTAAGTTTTTGAGTAGTGGACTGCTGACTTCATCCACATATGACTTGTACTATTTAGTATTAACTCGATAAAATGCCTTTTCAAAGAATTTGATTAGGCATCAAATCACTTGATTGACTTGTCATTTTATTAGAATGGAGACATTTCTAGTACTGGTCATGGAATCAGAGACCTGGTTTTGGTACTGACCTTGGTGTTGAGACCCTGGAGGAGTCATTTATCTTGTCAACTTTGCTTTCCCAATGAGGATAGCGATATTTCCACTATCTACCTCACAGGCTTATCATAAAGAAAGCAGCTCTTCAGCTCTCGAGAAGCCACTGACAAAGTGGATAACGATTAAGTTGGCTTGGGTGGCAGGAGGGCTTGAGTTAAAATCCTGCCTTAGATACCCACTGACTGTGTAACCCTGGGCAAGTCAATTAAACTCTCAGAGACCTGGACCACTAGATAAGACAGAAGAATTTCCAACCTGTTCTACCAAAGTTGAAATAGGTTGCTCACTTAGAAATGACAACACAGATGATGATGATGATGATGATGACAAATAGGAATTGTAGTGAGCAGAGGGGAAAACGAGGTTTACAGCTTAAATACTTGGGGTTTAGCTTCTTATTAACAATCTTAGTTCCATTTCCCTCTCTCTTCCTGGCTTAGGTAGGACCTTAGCTTCCTTGGTCTTCTATCCACATCGCCCCTATTTAGTCACCCTGCCTTCAGACCTTCTCAGTTCTCACCTTCCCTCTCTTACCCCCAGGCTTGAATCATCATTATGTTCTCCAGAGTGCTTCTGGAATCCAAAGGGAAATATCCTTTCTCAAACCACACCCCCTAACAAAGCACAACAACTTCCAAGAGGAGCCATCCTTACATGGTGGGAATGGGGCTTTGAACCAGGGTACTGACATCTAGAAAGGGCAATACTTCTTTCCTCTTCCTTTGGAGGCAGCTTGGTGGCACAGTAAACGAAATGCTGGGCCTATGGTCAGGAAGACTTGAGTTCAAAGCTAACCCCAGATCCTGGGTAGGTCATTTAACTTCTGCCTGCCTTGGTTTCCTCAAATGTAAAGTAGGCATAATAGTAGCACCTATTTCTTAGGGTTGTTGTGAAGATCAGATGAGATACTATATTTGTAAAGCATTTAGTATAATACTTATTACACAGTTGGTGCTTAATAAATGCTTTTTCCCTTTCCCACCACTCTCTCCCCCTTTCCCTGGGGATATGCTTCCTACACACAGCTATTTTACAGGTATGCTACCTGTTCCTTGTGGTCCTTCCTCTATCTGTGCTGCCACATGACACAAAGATGCTTGGCCTTCCACAACCTAGGACATCCTCACTGTGGTATCACTCTCCCAAGGGCCACTTCCTCCCCTGACCTTTGTGAGGGCTAGGCTCTCTGAGATACAAGCCACTTCCTCTCATGGCATAAATGCCGCCATGACCAGATTTTGCATTACCGTTGTGGCCTTCTAACTCCCTCTCAAGCTCAGATGAATTTTCCCCAAACACAAACATTCCTTAGGTAGAGTACTGCCTCCGATGAAACCTTTGGCACACCTGTCTAATTATAAGAATAGCTTCCAATGTACTCAAGTACAGCTTTAGCAGAAATGATAAATACAAAAGCAGCTTCTTCTTTATAGAGCTTGGCTTTTACCTAAGCAGAGACTCTTGTAGCATCTGTTCAAGAGGACAGGACTTTTTGCTTGAGCGATCTGAAGAATAGCATTACTCTGAACCATTTCATGGGATGTGAATATTGACTCATTTTGCAGAACTAGACCTGAGGAGAGTACTCAATCCATCTCTCCATCTACAAATCATTTCGAAAGGCTCTTTCTGGTTTGCCTCTGTTGGGGGAGGCAGCAGCATCCTTGAGAATACAAAAAAGCGGGGTATGATTTCTTTTCTTTGATGATGATGATAAGGGAGCCAGGACAAGGTAAGAGCAGAAGTAATGGAGAACTTAGTTCCTTGGTATGACTTCTCAGAGTTAGAAATTAAGGAGCAATAGGTGGGAACCTAGAGTGCTCCACTGGTACCCTTACTGTATCAGGGAGATGAGGGAGGCCTCGAGCATCATGGGTGAGCCTCTGGTGGTGAACTTTGGGAAGAACATGGATGAGAGTCAAAAAGGATGTGGGTAGGTAAAGCTGGGTTGCAACTTAGATAATTGGAGGGGACTCCTTAATCAATGAGGTAACAGATCCATTTGTGTATTTGAAAAAGGCAACTAAGCAAAAAAAAATAAAAATAAAAAAAAGACTTGATGTCAGGAAAACTGGGTTCCAATTCAACACTTATGGGATTTGAAAGCCAGCAATGACTGGCTCTGTGACCTTTGGTAACCACTTAACATCGCTGTACCATTATCAGTAAAATAAAGGTACTTATACTCCTTTATCTTGTGAGGTGGTTTTAAGATAAACCACATTATAAACCTTCAGAGGTTTACATAGAAAGTTGTTATTTTTAGGATTCTGAAAGATTTATGATTGTCTTTGGCGAGAAAGCTCTGACCTATAGTTTCTTTCCTTTGTTCAGTCTTTTTTCAGTCCTGTTGATGCTTCGTGAACTCATTTGGGGTTTTCTTGGCAAAGCTACTGGAGTGGTTTGCCATTTCTTTCTCCAGCTCATTTTACAAAAGAGGAAACGAAGGCAAACAGGATTAAGTGACTTGCCCAGGGTAACACAGCTAGGAAGTGTCTGAGGCCAGATGAATCTTCTTGACTCCAGACCTGGTGCTCTATACACTGCGTCTTTTAGATGATCCTATATCCCTGGTCCCTAGACTAGCTACAATCTAGACTGATTCCTGCTCTAACAGGAAACATAAGAGATCTCTATCTGTAACAGAAGCTTGCCTCACCCCCGCCTTTTTTTTAACCAAGGTCTTTTTGATATTGATGTCTCCCTATTTTCCTATCAGCTTTGCCCTATCCTTTCAGTTACTGTGGATCTGGTTCCTCACTGTCTGCTGCCTAGACTGTTAGGCACTGATTGCCTTATGTTCCATGTCAGTATTTGTGTTTTCTGCTCCCTATCTGCCTATTTAGATTCTGATCCACATCCTGTCCTCCCTTTTTTTTGTGTGTTCTGATTGCTGCTTGCCTGCCTGGCTTTTTTTTAATAGCTTCATGCTGACCTCGAACTCCTGCATGCATCTAGTGTTTTTACCATTGTCCCCATTGCTTACCATATCTAGGCTAGACCACTGCCAGTACTGGATTCTAATGCCATATCCATCTCCACAACCACCTATAAACCTGACACTGATCTTTAAATTAATTAATTAATTAATTAATTTTCTGAAATTTAAATATTTTAAAAAAATTATGTCTTGACATTAGCTTGGATTTATAATTAAAACTTTATGATAAAAATATTCCTAATTAGAAGGCTGGTTGTAAAGCTTGCAGATTGCTAATGGCAAGTTTAGAAGCTATGAGACTGCTATTACATTTAAATTCATCGTATGCCTCACTAAGGAAAAAAAAATTAAGTGCTAAGTATTGTTTCATTTGGAAATTGAAAGTACCTTACGGTTGTTCAGTTGTGTGTGACCTTCAAGCCCATGGACTATACTGTCCATGAAGTTTTGCTTGGTAGAGATACTGGAGTAGTCTGCCATTTCCTTCTGTAGTAGATTAAGGCAATCAGAGATGACGTGACTGGCCCAGGGTCACATAGCTAGTGAGTGTCTGAGACCAGACTTGAACTCAGGTCTGCCTGACTCCAGGCCTAGAGCTCTCATCAATTGAGCCACCCAACTGCCCATCACATAGTAGGCACATTGTTGTTGTTGTTCGGTTGTATGCCACTCTTTGTGACCCCATTTGGGATTTTTTTTTGGCAAAGATAACCACAGCATTTCTTTTTCCAGCTCATTTTACAGATGAGGAGACTGAGGCAAATAGGGTTAAAAAGTCACTTGCTCAGGGTTACACAATTACAAAATATCTGAGGCTCAATTTGAACTCAGGTCTTTCTGACTCTAGGCCCAGGTGTCTGTCCACTGGACCACCCAGCAGCCTACCCTAGAGATCCCTTGTTCTATTTATTATTTTGCAGATGAGGCAATTAGAACACAATTAAATGACTTGCCCAAAGGCAAACAGAAGAGGCAGAAAGGCAGGATCCAAACCTAGGTCCCCTGATTCTGTAAGGAAATGAACCAGATGAGCCCTGAGAATCTTTCAAATCCCACGTTCCTTCTTTTCCACCCTGGGTTCTGATCTCAAATTGGAAATACTAGTCCTGGTAAGCTCAGTATGGGTGAACCATAGGGAAATTTAGTCCCTAAGGCTACCTTGTGTTCGTATCTCTCTAAAGGCCTCCTCCTGTAGTCTCTAGCCTAGATCCAGGGATACTGATGCGCCAGATGCCTGGGTGAGTCATGTTGGAAGCACAAGATGCTCCCATACACGAGTGAAGTCGGTAGCCACCCTTTAGGGCAGACCCCAAAGCGGGGTCTGTGGCATGACTCTGACGTGGCTACGATTAACCGATCGGAAGGTGGGAAGCCAAAGTCGCATCCCATGCTCCCTGAGGTAGGTACGCGTAGGCTTTGTCCACAGCATCAGGAAACTCCACTGCTTTTCTCCCTCTTCCAGCTTCTGAGCTTCCGACCTCTCTCTTTTTGTTTAGTTAAGGGGCCATTCAGAACAGTTACCATTGGATCTTTACTCAGGAATCAGCATCAACAACTTCGTAATTGCCATTGGAAAAATTTCCTTTCTCTCCCCACTCCTGACCTATATACCTACACTTGCAAACCCTTGATCACCCTGTGACTGCAGCAGGAATTTTTAACTAGCTTTGTGCCCTTTGACAAGCATAGTACTCTAGAACAGTGTCCAGTGAGTAGGAGCCTTCCCTTCCCTGATGCTTTTGTTTTCAGTGAGTTACATAGCATAAGCCAAGACAGATGGGTTGCAGTATGTATGTAGATCTCATTATCTTATTTTCTTTCTTCTCCAAACCTATCCTTTTTTCCTTGAACTTCTCTTTTACTGTCCAGAGACTACCATCCTTCTAATCATTCAGATTTGGAACTTCCATTTCAGAAATTTTTTGTTCATCCCCTACATTGAATCAGCTACCAAACTATATTGTTTCTACCTTCACACCCTTCTCTGAACTCACATAGTCAGCACCCTACTTCATGTCCTCATCACCTCTCTCCTGGATAATTGCAATAGGACTCTAGGTGATCTCCTCAGCTCTAGTTTCTCCCTACTCCAATCTAACCTCCACACAGCTGCTAAAATAAAATTTCTAGACTGTAGGTCTGGCCGTGTCACCAATATTCTCTAGTTAATATCTATTAATTCTAGAATCAAATATTATTTCACTTTTATCTCATCTTTTTAAATTTATTTTTGTTTATATTTTATGATATACAGAATTATTATTGTGGTAGTCCACGTATATGATATAGAGCAGCAAATAGACACATATTTTGGGGGAGTGTTTCTGTTCAAAATTTTTTTGTTGATAGAGGCATGCAATCAATGACATTTGGAAACCATTGCCTTAGGATACTGTAATCTTTGACTTTCCTCAAGCTGCGGTGCTCTGGATTCTCTGGCTGCCCCAAATGCTCAATGTGTTTTCATAGAATCACAGAATTTTAGAGTTGGTAAGGACCTCAACTGGTCCAACCCATACCTGTAAAGGAATTGTCACTACCACATGTCCACAAGTGGTCATATGGTATTGAGTTGAAGAAGGGGGACCCACTACAACCAGAGAAAGACTATTTCACTTCTGGATAATTCAAGTGGTATGGAAGGTTTTCATTAATTTGAACTTAAATTTGCTTATTCCCATTTTCCAACCATTACTCCTAGTTTGGCTCTTCGTGGCTAAATGGAACAAATCTAAGCTTTCTTCTATGTAATAGTCCTTCAAATCCTTTAGCTACCATGTCCTCCCCAGTCCTCTTTTTCTATATACCAAATATCGAAACTTCCTCAAGTAATTCTCATATGGCGAGGCCTGAAAGTCTTCCACCATCCTAGTTATCCTCTGTTCTCCCTAGTTTATTGACGTACATAAATGGCACCCAGAACTAACTGCAGAGCTCCAGATGTGGTCAAATGTGTGCATTGTGCAACGGCACTAACACTTTAATATTTCTTAATATATTACTGTTTTCCCCCTGCTATATCACACTAATGAGTTATATTGAGTTTGTAGCTCATTAAAACCTCCAGATCTTTTTCAGGCAAACTGCCATCTAACCATGTCTTTCCTATTTTGTTAATTTTGTCCCTAAAGTCAATTTTGGAATCCAAGTGTAAGATTTTACATTTATCCCCATTACATTTAATCTCATCACATTCACTCCGGTTGTTCCAGCTTGTCATGGTATTGTTGAATCTCACTGTAGCCTCATCTAGTGTGTTTTCTGTCCTTCCCAACTTCACATAGTCTGTATTCTTACTGAGACTTTTGCAATTAAAAGCCTCCAGAAGCTTGCTAGAAAATTCAACATATATTTTCCCTGAGAACATATGACCCAGGAAGACACAAATACACAGAGAAAAAAAATAAAAAACACCCTGCCTTCCCTTGGAGCTTCACTGCTTGGCCAAGCAGAAGTCTGAGTTGTCTCTCCACCTTGACAACAAATCTTTGAAAATCCAAAAATATTTAATAAGACTGAGTCGGAAGGCAAACAGTTGGATATTGTGTCATTGCATCAAAGAAACTGCCAAAGACGTACTTTATAGACAAAGCCACAACTAGAGTGAGGCAGCTAGAGCTTTGCTATAGGCCCTAGGGTACCGAAATTTAGTGTGTGGTGACAACTCTTAAAACCCCTTCAGCAGTTAGGAACAATTGAGTTTGGCACTTAATACAAATTATTAATTAAAATAGGAAGCTATGATCAGGGAAAACAGAAAAGAACTAATGTGATCTAAAATATTTATAGCAGCTCTCTTTGTTGTGGCAAATAACTAGAAATTGAGGGGATGCCCATCAACTGGAGAATGGCTGAATAAGTTATAGAGTGTGATTGTGGTGGAATACTTCTGTGCTGAGAGAAATGATGAGCAGGTTGATTTTAGGGAAAAAAAAACATGGAAAGACCTGGATGAAATAATGAAAAGTGAAACGAGCAGCGCCAAGAGGACATTGGATACAGTAACAGTAATATTGTTCAAAGAGTGACTGCGGACAACTAAGCTATTCTGAGTATTATCAACACTCAAATCAACTATAAAGGATCTATGAAGGAAGATGCTAGCTACCTCCAGGAAAAGAACTAATAAATACAATTTGCATAGTATGGTTTCACATGTCTATCTCTATCTTTATATCTCTACTTCTCTATAGAGAAATAGATATAGATATCTAGATACGTACATATCTAGATATCTAGATCTATATAAATCTATAGCAAGATAGATATACCTATGGATACCTATATTTGTATTTATCTATATGTCTATATCTATAGATATCTATATCTATATCTCCCCATAGAGAGAGAGATAGAAAGGTATAGATATAGTATGCATAAGTATAGATATACAGATATGTGCATATCTATATATATGTATATCCATATGTATCGATATGTCTATATATATATCATATACATATATCTCTGTGTCAAATGGTGGCCTTCTGTACTGCAGGAGTAGGGGAGAGAGACAGCTTGGAAACTAAACTGAAACAAAAAAATAAATTAAATTAATAAAATAATAAGCTAACAGATAGTGAGCTCTTCCTTGACAGGGTTGTGCCCTAGATGAGGTTTTTCTTTGCCTGTTTCCTCTCTCAGAAGCAGACTTTCAAACAACAACTCCATCCACAGTGGAATATGCCCCAAGGTATGTCTACCAAAGATATTCCTTCTCTACCACTATGCCCACCCCCAATTGAATTTGTCTTAAATATTTGATTGGATTGTGATTGACCCTTCAGTGATGCTTGGCCTGGGTATGTTCTGTGGTATAGTTCTTGCCTCAGGAACCAGAATGGTTTAGTTGTGGCTCAGCCTATAGGTCATCTAAACTGATAATAGTGACCTAGAAAAGAAATGAGCAGCTTTGCTCTGTCAGTATTTCAGACTTGCTACGTTAGATATTTAGTTTTGACAGCACCTGTTTTGTAGTACCAAAAATCATTGTTCTAGTATGGTGAAACACACAGACACAAATGATGTAAATATTCTAACAGCAGAAACGGGGTCAGAAAGGCAAATTTGGAGACTCTCGGATTAACACCAACTATGTTGAGGCCTTTTAATGAGATACAGATAATTGAGAAAGCAGATTTATTGAGGTATGTATGGTGGGGGGCAGGAGTGAGTTGTCAGGCTTATGTTTGTCAGTAGTCTTTTGAGATCCTCAGATCAAAGACCTGATAGAGTGCAAAACATGATTATTAACTTTAATGGCTATCCTGTTACTTTAATAGAGCATTTGGTTTTCCCTGAAGTTGCTTTATTGGTATTTGCTTTTTGGCCTTAATTGCAATTAGAAGTGCTACAAACTGTTCTCAGCTGTTTCATGCTTAATCCTGGGAAGGAGACCGAAAAAAAAAATCCTTTTAGAGAGTTTTCCTTCCCTTGAGAATATACTAGGTTTTGAAAATTGCTTTTTAGAATTCCAACTCTATATGTATAAGTCTAAGTTTAGAATTATTAAGTTCAAAAAATCAATAGTGATTTCAGAGATCCTATGACCCAAACACCCAATTTTATAGGTGGACAACTCAACCCCAGAGTAAGTGACATGGCTTCCTCAAGATAACACAATTAGCTAATAACAGACCAGAGACTAGAACCCAGCCTACTGGCTCCCATCTTGGTACACTGCATGATACTTTTAGACATCTGAATAGCTTAATAGTCCAGGAAAAGAAGTGGCAATTGTGCCAGCTGCCTATAAGACAACTCCAAGTAGGAAAAAAGGAGATAATAAGAATAAAAATAATAATGAAGATTTTTAAAATATTTGAAGGTAGAGTTTTCCAAACTGTGATATGTACCATGGAAGTAGCTTGCAGGAATGAGCAAATTACTGAATTTTTTCAATACGACTAAATTATTGGATTTTTTTTAGTACAACTCCTAACTGGGCATATTTCATGTCTAACCAAGCTCTAAGCATTCCACAGTGTCTTCTTCAGATGTCCTCATGGTTGTCAAAGCAAATTGTTCTCATCTGATTATTCCACCAGGGGAAGTCTTCACATGCTTGGGGCAGATATCTCCCTAGCTCACTGATGGATTTGAAGCCTCAAACTAGAGTTTATAGTTGAATGGAAGATGGACTGGATCGGGAAAAGTCTTGATGCAAGGAGACCAACCTGAAGGATATTGCATTGGTGAGGGATGAGGTGATAAGAGTTGGTACCTCTGTAGTGGCAGTGTCTGAGTGTGGAAGTTTGAAACTGAACAATCTTTTTGTGGGACTTAATAGTACCAAAATAGGTGTTATATTTCTTAACATCATTCATTTTAAGTATAATATAATAGTCCTGTTTCCAAAACTTTAAAAAAATTAGAGAATGGTTATGTATAATTATTGAAATTTCCTGTAATTGTATATTATCTTCTTTATTAGAATATCCACTCATTCATTTGATTAACATTTATTGAGCACCTACTATGTGGCAGACACTGTGCTAAGCCCTAGGGATACAAAGGGATACAAAAAGAGGCAAAGGATGGTCTCTACCCTCAAGGAGCTTACAATCTAATGGAGGAGACAGCATGCAAATGAAAATATATAAAGCTATCTATATACAGGATAAATAGGAGATAATTAAAAAGGAAAAGCACTGGAATTAAGAGGGGTTAGGGAAGGCTTCCTGTAGAAGGTAATTTAGCTGGGACTTAAAAGAAGACAAGGAAGTCAGTAGTTGGAGAGAAGTAGGGGGAGAGTTCCAGGGATGGGGGACAAGCCAGAGAAAATGTCTGGAATTGAGAAGAGAAATGCAAATTAAAGTAACCCTGAGATTCTACATTATACTCATTATATGTATTAGTAAAGTTGACAAAAAAAAAAAAGGAAAATGACAAATCCTAGAGAGGTCGTGGGGAAACATATATTAATGCACTGTGGGTGGAGCTGTGAATTGGTCCAGACATTCTGACATACAATTTAGAACTCTGCCATCAAAAGTTATTAAATTGTGACATATTTTGACCCTGTAATATAACCAGTATGGCTATAATCCAAAGAGATCAAATAAAGTAGAAAGGGACACATAGGTACAGAAATACTTAGTGGCTCTTTTTGTGGTGACAAAACAAAGAAACAAACAAAAGGGTTGTCTGTCAATAGGGGAATGGTTGAACAAATCATGGCATATGAAAATAATAGAATACTATTGTGCTGTTAGAAATGTTGAAGGAGACAGTTTTAGAGGAACCTAAGAAGAATTGTATGAATTGCAGAGAGAAGGGACCAGAAGCAGGAAAACAATTTATACATCAACAACGTTACTATAAAGACAAATAACTTTGAAAGACTTAAGAACTCTAATCAATTAAATGGCCAACCATGATTCCAGAGATCCTGTGATGAAATGTGCTACCTGTCTCTTGAGTGAGAGGTGATAGACTCAGGGTACATAGGAAGAAATATATTTTTTGGACATGGCCGATTCAGGAATTAGTTTTGCTTGACTATTCATATTTGTTTAAAGAGTTTTGTTTTTCTATCTTTTTTAATTTTTAATTTTAATTTTTCAATTTAGAAGATGTAGAAGATGGGAGGGAGAGAAAGTAGACTTTTATTATTTAAAAATTCAATTGAATTTAAAAATAATATAATTTCCTTGATTGCTGACTTTTTTTGTATCTCTGGTGCTTAGCTAGTGCCTACCACATAGTAAATCCAATAAATTTCCTCCCTCCCTCCTTTCCTTCCTTCCTTCCTTCCTTCCTTCCTTCCTTCCTTCCTTCCTTCCTTCCTTCCTTCCTTCCTTCCTTCCTTCCTTCCTCCCTCCCTTCCTTCTTCCCTTCCTTCCTCCCTCCCTTCCTTCTTCCTTTCCTGCCTTCCTCCTTCCCTTCCCTTTCCCCTTCCCCTCTCCCTCTCCATCCCCTCCCCCCATTGACCCAGAGGAATCTCTGATAAGTGCTTTCCCTCTATCAATATAGGCCCAAATAACTCCTCATTTTGTATCCTCTAGAAAACTGTAGAATACTGAAAAGTTAACTGATTTGCTCAGGTTCACACAGTTAACATGCATCAGAGATGGGGTCTATCTGGCTCCAAGGCCAACCCTCTATGCTGCCTTTTATTCCATTAATAACATTATCATTAAAGTTATTATGCTATGCATATGAATATTATTAAGGAACTCACCAATGAATGTTCACATAAGTTACATTTTTATTGTTTTTAAGATTAATGTGGTAGAAACTATGATAATTTTATATTTTGTTTGAATAAAATATGAGCTAAAATTATTTACATAGGTCAAAAGTGAGTGGTATCTTTTTTAAAAGAAGGTTGTCAATCCATAAAATTTGGAAACTATTATTTCAAAGTTTGCAGAATGCTTTACACCCCCCATTTCAATTAATTCTTACAATTTTCTTTGAGATAATTGCTATAGCTCTTATTTCTCCCCAGTCTTAGTAATGGGGAAAATGAGGCAGAGATGTTGTCTTTTTTCTAGGCTCATGGAGACAGGGAAACACTTTTCAACCAATTCTACTTGACTTCAAATCCAGAACTCGGTGTATCATGCCTTGCATGTTACAATATTACAAATGGAATTTCAACAGTTGTACACCACTAACAGATTTTATTCAAAAATAGAAAAAATGCGAATGTGAACCTAATTGTTTACAATAAGTTTTACTGTGACAAATGCAATCTAATGGCATATGGGTAGTAAATTTGATTTTTGTGACAATATGTTTTGGTAAATGTGTAACAACCAGTTTTTCAAATTAAAAACAAATTAAAAATAGTAAGCACAGTACACTTTTAAGGTTAATTTACATTATTAACATTTTCTCCATCACTTTCTTAATTCTAGACAATCAGCAAAACAAAAAAGAAATCATATCCTGATTTGTAGTGTTTGCCTGCTTCCAAGGTGTGGATGCACACACCTAAAATTCAACAATTGACTCTCCAGAACCATTATAAGTTGGCTCCATCAAACCTCTAACAATGCCAAACTTAAATGACTTCCCAGTTGTCTCATGGTAGTATAATATTTTGCTTTCATGTCTAAAGCTACCCACAGAAAAAAATATTTTGAATGATGACACAGCCAGAAAAAATGATAGTTTCCTAAAACATTACTATACCTCCAAATGAAAATGGAAGGAGCCAGTACAATGAAGAAGAGAATGTACTTTACCCTTCTTGTGGAATCAATTCAATCACTAAAGAAAATTGTTATAAATTAGCATTTATTATGACTGGAAAGATTGAAAATGTGTTATCTTTCTAAAGGCCAGCAATACCCTTATATGGACTTATTCTTCTTTTTTAATAGGTTTCAATGGAATAGTTTGACTATGCATATATTGTATGGCATTTGCTTGCAAACAAAATTCCATTCAGTTTTCAGAGAATGAGTATATTCTAGCTAATTGACTTTTTCTATCATCTGAAGATTTTAAATAAAAGAAGTGAGCAAATGTAATAGAGTTGTTCAGTGGTTTTTTCAGTCATATCTGCCTCTTTGTGACATTTGGAGGTTTCTTGGCAAAGACCAGAGTGATTTGACATTTCTTTCTCCAGATCATTTTACAAATGAGGAAACTGAGGCAAACTATGTTAAGTGACTTGCTGAGGGTCATACAGCCAGTAAATATCTGAGGCCAGATTTGAACTCAGGAATATGACCCTTCCTGACTCCAGGCCAACCACTCTATCCACTGTTATCACCTTCCTGCTGTAATATGACCTTTATGCTTTTAGAGGAAAACTCCTTTTTGTTTCAAAATTTATTATGAAAATCTTTCTAAAATTTAGCAGTATGTTTTCCCTCCTTAGCAAAAATGATATATTGAACATTGTTTAAACTTTCTTTGATGTTCAAGGATCTTGAAGCCTTCAGGTCAATATCATGAATTAGATTTCTTGTTGTGTAGGATTATAGAAATACAAAATGTAGAAGATTAGGTTGAATATTTCTTGACTCTAGCAGATATCTTGGACTTTCTTTTAAAAATAAATTCTTCACACCTTTTTTCTTATGTTTTTGTTTCTTTATCCTGTAAGCGGATTTCAACAAAAATCGTATTTGAGGGTTCTAATTATTTGGGCTATGACTAACTAAGATTTTTTGAGCTATAAAATCAGGTCTGGTAATTTCCCTGATAAACACAAATGCATGGATGAAATTGGTTACTTAGCTAGAAATTTCTATTTTTTAACATAAAGAGAAGACAGAGCGATCAAAAATCTTGGGTCTTGTTACTTTTCCACTGACTTTAAAGACAACTAGTGATATGAGATTGTTTGTTATTCTTCTCAAACTTAGGTGTTATTGGAAGCATCAACTCCTTTAGGAAAAAAAAAACCACCCCAAAACTTACATCTTTCATCTATGAGAGACAAAACATTGAAATATTTTCTATTTCTCCTTCAGAAGATGTATTTACACGTCACTTACAAATTCCATATCTGTTATCTTTGTAGTCCTTTGGGCTCTGGTCTTTTTATTTTCCCTTAAGCTTTTTCAATTCATCTTTTATAGTAATTGTAGGTCTTGAGAAAGGTGAATGTTGACTTTGCTGTTTCCTCAAAGGGAAAGAAAGTGAAGTTCAGTAATTAAATATAGTGTTATGGAGAAATGAAAAGTAACCTCTCAACTGGGAATAATGGTGAAAAGCAAAAGTAAAATTGGTAAAAATGTAGAACTTTGATGAAAGGGAACAGAGTCTGATGTCGACATATTAGACAGTGTTGAGTGATAAATGATAACGGGATAAAGTTTGTGTCTTTTTCAGGGCTATAAGCAGCGGGGGGAGTATGAGAGGGGTTTGCACATGCTGAGCTGAATTAAAGACATCAAAGAGAACAGCAAGACATGGGATGACATGAATCATTTAGAGAATTATCCTGAAACTTCCTTTTGTCTCTCTATCAGAGAAAAATGAATTCACCCAGATAGCATGAACCCATCAAATACAAGAACAAAATGAACTTAAATTATACCTTAAATTAATATATCCTTTCAGCTTTTGTGTGCATATTTCTCATTTAGGTGACCCGGTAGAAAGAATGTAGGACTTACAATCAGGAAAGCTTGAGTTTGAATTTTGCCTCAGAAACTTAGTAGCTGTGTAAACCCTGTACAAGTCACTTATCTTCTTTCAGCCTCAGTTTCCTTATCTGCAAAATGGGGATAGTAATAGCACCTATGTCTTAGAATGGCTATGAGCATTAAATGAGATTAAAAATTTGTAAAACTCTTTATGAAACTTAAAGTGCTATGTAAATGTGATTATCATTATCATCATCATTATTATATAAAAATCTGGGGTTAACTAGGTGGTACATTGAATAGAGTGCTGGGTCTGGAGTCAGGAACACTGGAGTTCAAATCTGTCCTCAAACGCTAATTGTGTGACCCTGGGCAGCTCACTTAACCCTGCTTACTTCAGTTTCCTCATCTATAAAATGAGCTGCAGGAGGAAATGGCAAACCACTCCAGTATCTTTGCCAAGAAAACCCCAAATGGGGTCATCAAGGGTTGGACATGACTGAAATGAAAGAACAAAAACAAATGTAAAAATCATCAAACCAGTAACTTATTTGCTTTGATGATGTGCCAGATACTTCAACAATAAAAGAAGAGGGATAGTGGCTGGTAATGGCCAGATATATTTGGGTCATATTGAAGAGAACTTTAAGAAACAAAATGAGAGATGTAGTTAAAAAGGCATGGAGATCCATTATGAAGGCGCCACATTTTTCTCAATTGCTGTTTCTTTTTTTTCTTTTTGGCAATCAAATTTCTGTTTAATTTCTCTTTCAAGTCTCTTCAATACTCTGAACATCAAAGTTTTTCAGCAAAACATGGTCATCTTGCTCTGATTCATTTTTATAGTATTTTATTTTTCCTCCACTTACATGTCAAGAAAATTCTTAGCATTCATTTTTTAAATTTTATTTTTCTAAAACTCAAATACAGAACAAGAAAATAAAAAGAAACATGTTATAAACTTAAATATTAAAACTTAAATACAAAATAAGAAAAGAAAAAACATCATGTGCACAGCAGAATGTAAAAAAGGATTCAAAATATATAGCAATAAATTTCCATTTCAAGAAAGCCTGTGTAATAAATACTACGCATTGTGTTGAGAGCTATCTTTTCTTTGCTTCCTTGTAAATTTTCTTTTGTTGGCTGTTGTGCACTTTTTATTTTGTTCTTTTTTCCCCTTCCTCCCTGCCCCCCACCCAAAGGCTACAATTAAGCATGGATATATTTATATATAGTCAATTGCTGTTTCTACTGCTACATACAGGCTGAATTTCAGCAATATGCTCTCAACCATTAGTATTGAGTTGAAGTGAACTCTTATCAGTGGTCCCCAGACCAGCAACTTGGCCAATTCAAGACATTGTCTTGGAATTATCTTCATCTTCACTGATATACACAGACAAGGAATGACCTTCAAAGGAATTCTAGGCACATAAATAGGCTGGATCCATTTCCCCTGGATTGGGGATCAAGACATTGAATCAGAAGGAAATGAATCTTGCAACACAGGGAAAACAAGACCAGGCACAAGATTTTGCTGAGTGAATTCCTATCACTGTAAGAAAGTGAACTTTCCCATTTCTTTATCGGAAACTTCCATCTGTGTTCTTCCTTGAGCAAGACACGCCATCTCCCCATTGTAACACCAATGGGATACTCATAGCAGCTGCTATGAACATGCATATGTATTTCCAGGGTTGGTTTGCAAAATATACTAACCTCTCTTCCTCCAAGACAAAACCAAAATATTTATTCAGAACATCACTGTTAGGATACCAGAAGACAAGATTTAGCAAGGTACTTATCACCAATCTAGGGAGCACTTCAACATCTCAAGTATTCTCTCAGTCAAGCCTCCCCACAAGCAAGTTGCCCTAGGTGAGTTCCTCCCTCTGCCTCTCTCTGCCCACACCTCTCCCTTCAAGCAATACAATATACACTGTTTCCAAAGACTGGGCGCTTGACTGGCTTAGTGTCAAGAAGATTGGAAATCGGTGTGGAAATCCCTGTGGCCCAGAGCCTAATTGGCTCTGCATCAGGGCTCCATGTGAGGCCTGTTAGTGGGTGGGGAAGATCTTAAATCCCATTAACCTTATACCCATTCAGCCCATTTTCACTGGCTGTCTCCCATGCCTGGAATTCTCTCCCTCCTCATCTCTGACTCCTGGCTTTCCTCATTTTCTTCAAGTCTCAGCTAAAATCTCACCATCTAAAAGAAGCCTTTTCTGATTCCCTTTAATTGTTGTGCCTTCCCTCTGTTAATTACCTACATTATACCTTGTACACAGTTTTTTGGTATGTAGTTATTTGCATGTTGTCTCCCCCATTAGAATGTAAGCTTCTTGAAAGCAGGGACAATCTTTTACTTATCTTTGTATGCTTCAGTTCTTTCTTTTTTTTTGTAAGAAACCAATGTTTATTTTCCATCGGCATTTTTTCAACACTATTAGAGCTGGAGCAAAACTCAAGACCATTCCATGGTAGTTCCTACCCACTCAGTGGCCTGAGCAGTAGGAGCTGCACACCAGTCCTTAGTAGCTGGCTGAGCACTCCAGTCTTTGGTGGAGAACTGCTGAATGGGCACAGATGGCACCTGTACTCCCTAAGGCCAATCTGCTACTTCCAGTTGAGCAGCAGTGAATTCTGGGGCGGGGAGGTCCATTCACCCTGAAATTCTTCCTTTGCCACTGCCTTCTCAGTTGTGGCCAGCTCTTCCTTTTCGATCTCCTCTGGATCCCCATAGAAGTAAAGATCAGGCATAACCTCCCATGGGTGTTCACGAGAGATGGTACCACGCATACACAGGACTTCACAGGCCAGCAACCACCCAGTGAGTGAGCCCCTTTATTGTTACATGGAATGGCAATATCCACATAGCAAAATGGAGAGTCTGTGTTGCACAGTGCAATGGTTGGGAGGTTAACGTATAATGCTTCAGTCAGAGGCTGCTGCCCGAGAATCAGTGACCACCAAGAGGTGAGGCTCCCTGAAAGCTGCCTGGATCTGGTTAGTGAAGGTGCCCGGTGTAAAATGTCCAGCAATAGGTATGGCGCCAGTGGCAGCAGCAAATTTCAGAACAGCTCACTAGCCAATGTTCCTGGATGAGATGACACTAACATTGGCTGGGTTTTCAATGGCAACAATGGCACGAGCTGCCAGCAGAAGCTTTTCCCAAGTTCTCTTCAAGTTAATGATGTAGATGCCATCTCTCTTTCTTTTGTAGATATACTGCTCCACCTGGAAGTCCAAATTGGTACCATCCAAATGGGTTCCTGCAGCAAGGAATTTGAAGACATCCTCCTTCATCTGCAAGACATCCAGGGCCCTGGACACTGCAAAAGTTTCCCTTTAAAATTACGACAGAAACCGAGAACAACACTGTATGGAACCCTCTTTGGGGCAGCGTGGAAAGGGTATGCTTCAGTTCTTAGCACAGTGCCTGGCACATGGTATATACTTAGTAAATGTTTATTGACTTACCAACATGGCTCCATAGTAACTTTCCAGAAGCCTGGAGAAAGCACAGTTCTTTATAACCAGCTCAGAATGCTTTTCTATTGTGCATTTCATAAAAAGAACATTGTACTGCCACTTCTAGATGGAAGGGATTGTTTCTTGAGGAATAGCTAAAGGCATGGGCCATGTCCCGTGTAATTTTGTGTCTTCCCCCAAGAATGAGTTTCTTATGGGGCTGCACAAATACTAACTTTAGATGTGATAGCTTTGATTTACCTCGGAAGTTTTGTTTTTGTTTTTTTTTTTTCCTTTTCCATCAATTAAAAAACAAATTCATCGAACATTTGTGAATTTAGCCAATACAGAAAATTGCCTTGGAGTATCCAAACACTCTGCAATGTATAATGTGCTATGCTAAGAACAGGACAAAATAGAACAAGTAAGAAATTATTCTTAGCCTCATGGAAATTGTATTTTATTCGGGGAAGATGGTATCTTACATAGATGATTATAGGGATCAGGAGGCTTCATGAAATCTTGACATTTGAACTTGATTTCGAAGATCAGTGGGAATTCAACAAATGCAGAGGGAGAGCATTCCAGGAATAGGCACTTAAATAAGCAAAGAAGTGGAGATAAGAAATTTAAGAATATTTATAGAATATGGTAAATGGTTCAATTTAGTTGGAGAAGCATGTCAGTAGGGGTAATTATGTAAATGCTAGTGCCTTAGACTGAAGGAGAGAAGCCAGAAAGAGAAACCCATTTTGGTTAAAGATAAATGTGGCATTAGCCATGCTGGTTTTCAAGTGCCAGTAGAATGTCCAGGAGGAAATTGTCGGTAACTTCCTAGGACTGTGGGCTTGGAGAAGGAGAGGAGAGAAAGGGTTAGAGATAAAGATGTGTGAGTCGTCTGTGCATTCATTTGCTCCTTTAGATGGGAAGGTAGGAGAACAACAGAAGAGCATTGTGGAAACACAACGTGGCATGAGAAAGCTCCCCTTAGGACTAGGTTATGGTGTTAGATATGGGGGTGAAAACATTTTTGTCTCTTCATTTTAAAATCTTGCTGCTAGAAAAAGGATGTATTAGAACAAGTGTTCTTAATAATTTTTGTTTCATATTGCCTTTTGGCAGCCGGGTGAAACCTCTGGAACCCTTCTCAGAATAACATTTTTAAATGCATAAAATGAGACACACAGGGTTACAAAGAAAACCAATTATATTGAAATGAAATTATTAAAATATATTTAAAAAAACTTAATGGAACAGGTTAAGAACTTCTGGATGAGAGCAATGGCTAAAGGAATGAGATAGGAACTGTTTAATGTGCAAATCACATCATTTCTTTTAAATAGTAATAACACAAGCTCTAGCTTCAAATAACTTGGAACTGGCAAGAAACTCAATGACTGGAAAAAGTGTGACCAGAGGCTCTTGCAGTAGGGCTCCTATTATCGCATAATTTTCGAGTAGTAGGTACTTAATCAATTCTTGTGGACTGAACTCTTGCTGCTTTTCCTTTGGGGAAGACAAACTTCGAGGAAGTCAAAGGAAAAACAGAAGGTGTCTTCAAGTTGATGAGGCAAATGATAAGGGCATTGGAAAGTATGCAAAGGCAAGTAAATCTATCCCTCCTCTCTAACAGTCTAACTAGAGTAAATAGATAATTTGTTATTCAGACAGAAGAAAATGAAGTCCTAAAGTCGGCAGAAAGTCTCTTTTAAGGGCTATTTCAGCAAGCTGCTTAGAGGCTTAGAGATTCAGAAAAACCTTGATAACTTCAATAATTATCCAGAAATGGGATAGGTGTCTTGGTACAATAGTGAGCTCCCTACAATAACAACAGCAATACCATTTATATAGCACTTAAATAACTGCAGATATTATCTCATTTTGTCTTCACAACAATGCTAAGAGGCAGGTGTTGTTATTATCCCTATTTGACAGACGAGGAAACTGAGACAGACAGAAAGTAAGTGACTTGCCCAGGATCACACAGCTCAAACATGTCTGAGGCGGGATTTAAACTTAAATTCCTGACACCATGTCCAATGCATCACCCAGATGCTCTTATAGCTGGAAGACTAATAGCTAAAGACAGTGTGGAAGGGTTTCCTATTTTAGCTAATAGTTGCATAAAATGATCCCTAAGGTCTCTTCCATCTCAGAGCCTATGATTCTATGAAAGCTTCAGGCATTCAAGTCTGATATTCGATATGTCTAATATGTTTCTTCCAATCCAGTTAAAATATTGTATTCCCTAATATATGCGCTTGTTTGAATAAAGAGCCATATAAATATAAAAATGCATGCCAAATTGGTTGCTCTGGTTTTTATTTGAGTCATAGAGTCATGGGATTTTATTGTTGGAAGGGTCCTCAGGAACCATCTAGTCCAATCTATATCTGAAAGGAATCCTTAGTAAAACCAGGAAATAGTCCTTGAGTCTCTGCTTGAATGTTTCCAATGACTAGGAGCCCACTACTTTCTCAGACAACCCAATACACTTCTGGATATCTTTCATCATTTGGATTTTTTTCCTGACAACATGCCGAGATTTACCTCTTTACTTTCCACCCATTTCTTTTGGTTCTGCCCTCCATGGCCTAGCAGAACAAGATTAATCCTTCAATGTAGCAGACTTTCAAAATACTTAAACATAGCTGTCATGTCCCTTTGGAGTCTTTTCTTCTCCAGTCTAAACATCCCTCATTCCTTTAAAGGATGCTTGTTAGGACTTTGACTCAAGTTCCTTGACACCATACTTACCATCCTCCTTAGGTCACTTTATAGTATGTCAATGTCCTTACTAAACTATGGAAATCAGAATTGAACACAAGCTTCATGTGTGAATTGACTAGGGCAGAATTTAGAGGGCCTACCATCTTACTCTTTGAGACAGTGCTTCTTTCTCTGCAGCTCCAGATTTTATTAACTTTATTTTTTGACTGCCATTTTAGAGTGTTGTTCTTTAGTCATTTTTTCAGTCATGTCCAACTCTTTGTGACACCTTTTGGGGGTTTTCTTGGTAAAGTAATGGAATGGTATGCCATTCCCTTCTCCAATTCATTCTATGGATAAGGAAAATGAAGCAAACCGGGTTAAGTGACTTGCCCAGGATCACACAGCTATATAGACCATATAGTCTGAGGCTGGATTTGAACCTAGTCTTCCTGACTCCAGGCTCTGCATCTATTCATTGTGACACCTACCTGCCTTCAACCCACCTTAGAATTACTGATATGTTAAGTTTATACTTCACTGAAACTCTTAGATCTGTTTCAGTTAAGTAATTCAATCAATTAAGCTTTGAGGAAATCTAGTTAGTTTATGTATTATGCCATAATCAAGGCACTGACTTCTAACTAGTGGCACCTTATGCAAATTTCAGGTCAACTAGGTAGAAAGAAATCCATAGGTAGTCTCCTAGAACTTGTAAACCTAAAACCAGTAAAATGATGACAAATTTTACAGCATTTACAATGGTAGTATTAAAATACCATAATAGTTCTTGAAAAGAAAACCTGAAGGATAGAGGGAGAATGTAATTAATTCCAGCTCTAAATCAGTCCTATAATTACTTGGTCTGAATTAAAACTCGATTAGCATCCAATTGAAATAATTATCACGTCTGCTACATACGTACAGCAAAACATACATCTTTGAGAGCAGAATTGCATGGTGGATAGAAAGACAGTCTTGGAATCATAAAGATTAGGGGACAAGGTCAGCTTCTGACTTACCCTGGTTATGTGGCCCTGGACAATCCCTTAACTTCTCAATACCCTAGGCATCTCTATTAAGTTTCTAAGTTTCGTAACGATTACTAATTTGCTTTGGTAGAAGGGGTTTCTATATCGTAGGTCCAGAACAAATAAATCCCAAACAAAATCAGAACCCCAAACTGAAGTATTGCAAGGTGCCGTGCCCTGATTGAAGCCCCCTGAGGGGCAGTATGATGTAGTACATTGTCTTTATTGTTGTCTATGTTTGTCATTTGTGTAGTGGATAGGCAAAAAGATTTGGAGTTGGGTAGACCTGGGTTTGAATCCCACTTGAAATTTCCAAAGCTGAGTGTCCTGGACAAGTAACAATCTATTTCCTCATCTGTGAAATGGGAATGATGATCCCTATATCTGCATAATAAACATAATAGCCCTCAAGGTAGTTGTGAGATAGTCAGCTTAAAGTACTTTGCAAACCTTGACCCACTCTCTAAATGTCAGGTCTTATTGACCAAATGCCATTACTACAAACGTGGATTGCCTTCAGGAAATACCAGCATGGGTAACTCCACCGCCCTTTCCCCTGTGGAGTGATAGAACTGGGATGTTTATCTTTTTACATTCCACAGTTTTAAAAGGCAACTGTTACTCTGCAGTGATAGGGAAGGAGATGCAATTGTTGTCTAAAACCTTGAACATCTGAATCTCTCTGGGAGTCTGGTAAAAATGAACATTCTGTCTTAATAGTTATCTGACCTCTGTTGCTTTACTGGGCAACTTGGACTACCAAAAAGCATCAGCTGAAAATGAGGAGGCGAGTCCCTGAGACAGGACTATTGAGTCATCCGACTCAATGTAACCTCTTGGTTTTTGTAAGGTATCTCCCTGTTCTCCCTCAGTATTTTTCTGTGGAGAGCCAGTCCTTAAACAAACCAAACTCCTCTCTGATGGAAAGGCTATTTTTCGACCAGGTTATGGTGGATAAGATGGGCCTCCAAGAAGGAGTCTCCTGATGGCTGTGGTACATTCTTGAATGCTGGCAGTTCAGCATTTCATGTGTTTACTGAAACAACTTTGTGGTTTATTGACTATATAGTTAGGCATACCCACTGAAAACAAAACCCCATGAATTGAAAATACAGAATCAAGTCATCAGTGTGCTAGCTCTGTGTGTGTGTGCCTGTGTATGTGTGTGCATGTGCACGTGTAGGTGTGTATTCACAAGTATACACCAGAGTGTGTATATTTGAGTGTATGCACAAGAGTGCAATGTAGGTGTGAATACACAAAAGTGCATACACAAGAGCATATACACAAGTGAATACGCCAAGTATATTTCAGCTCAAGAAGAGCTGAAAGTCAGTCAAAATCAGAGCTGAGAAGACCATCAATTGTTGACAGAAGCTGCTCATTAATGACTTTTTAAAAGTGGCTTCAAACAAAGGGACCGCTTTACACTGTTTAATTATAGAAGTATATTCAATTTCTATCGACTATGGAAGCAAAATGATCTAGATGCAAATAATTTGGTTAAATAACAAAGAGCTGAGTCAGTACTTTCATGAACCTGAATACATTTAGGATTCAGGTCTGACTTAATCTGTTTATTCCTTTTTAGTATACACTGCTCAAGGTTAGGGGTTTTTGGTTTTGTTCTATTGTGGTAGAAACTATTGGTGTGGAAGATCCCTTCACATGGCCCTTACATGTGTGTACTTTGTATTTAGCATACATTTATATTTTTTCAAAGCATCATTTCACTCCAGTTGAATGTGAGCTCCTTGGCCTCAAGGACTGTTTTATCATTATATTTCATCACATGGTAGGCACTTAATAAATGCTAGTTCAATCGGATTGAATTGAATTGTCCATGGTCACTGGAACTCATGTTTCAGAAACAGGACTTGAATCTAGGCCTTCCCGACTGTAAATCTGTTTCTGTATCCATCCAACCTCTCGAGTTCAGTGTGGATTACTAGAATATTAAAATTGATACCTATCCCAAAATTATTTGGGGATATCTAACATTATGCCATAGGTTTTCTAAGCCTTTTTCCTTTCCTGTAAAATGCAGTTATCTCTTCCACATTGTGGGAGTCAGGGGTATGGTGCCCCATGATCTGGAAAATCTATGTAAAAGTTTTCATCCTCCATGCCAGAGAAGAAGTCTGAATTATTATGGTATTATAAGATAAACTGCGTTGATATTATGCAATACTATGTATATATTTTATGCATTTCTGAGTTCCTAAACCTTTTCTGTGTCTTCTGCTGGCCTTTGTGCATCCTCTACATCTTCAAAACTCCCCCAACATTCCCATTTAATTTCTTATGCCGACCCGCAATGTATCGAAACTGTGATGGGGAAAGTCACAATGTGGAAGGGGTAGCTGTATTATGGGTATTTAGAACAGAGACTAGGAAAAGGAGAGAGTTAACCAAGGATACTGACGGAAAACTTGTCATAAAAGACTCTGCTCGGCACTCAGTTGTACCCACTAAATTTTGGCAAGGTGCTATCAAACATATTCAAAGACAAGTCCCAAAATCATTGGAGAAAGCAACCCTGACAAGCATTTCCTTAGTGCCCCCTTTCTCTTTTCTTTATCTTCAACATTCATTCCAGAAAATGGAAACTTCTAAAAATCAGTCACTTCTTGTGAAATGCAGCATATGCTTGTTTAAAGGCTCCATGTGGCCAAGGACAATCCAAACACAGATCTTTTCGCATTTGTTTCTCATCATTTTGGACACTTAGCCTCCCTTCTTTCAATAAATGTCTAACTCTTAAAGAATAGTTCCTAAGTGCCATTTATCTTTTCTGGGGTGGAGTAAAGATTTCCCACGAACTTGTGTTTCATAGCCCATCTCTCTGCCCTGCAATAAATTCTTTGGAAAATTTTTTTTTCCCTGAGGGTCCAAGTCTGTGGGCAAACCTACAGGGCAGACAGGAAAGGATTCAGGAGAGCTGAAGGTCACCAAGTTTCTAATGTCTCCTCTAGTTTTGATATCTAGCAGGGCTATTCATGTAAATGTCCCAGAATCATCTCAGAACCTCAAAGGCAGTTAGGCCAACTTAAATCTCTACAACATACTTGACTTGTCATTTCTTAATGTATTAATGGTTTCTTGTTATTCGGTTGTTTTTCAGTCAGGTCTGACTCCTTGTGACCTCGTTTGGGGTTTTTGTAGCAAGGATATTAGACCAGTTTGCCATCTCCTTCTCCAGTTCATCTTACAGCTGAGGAAACTGAGGCAACCAGGATCGAGAGACTTGCCCAGCGTCACACAGCTAGTAAGCGTCCAAAGCCAGATTTGAACTCAAGAAGATGAATCCTCCTGACTCTAGGCCCAGCATTCGATCCACTGTGCCACCTTGCTGCCCCATGTTAATAGTTAGCATTTTACAAAAAGCACTTTCCAAATATTATCTCATTTGATCTTCACAACAATCCTGGGAGGTAGGTGCTACTATCCTTCCTATTTTACTGGTGAGGAAGTTGGGGCAAATAGAGGTTAATTGACTTGTTAAAGGTCACACAGCCTGTTAGTGTCGAAGGCTGGATTTGAAATCGGATTTTCCTGATTTCGGGTCCAACTCTCTATCCAGCCATCTCTATCTAGATATAAGTACTTCACTTTTCTGCAAAAAGTCTACATTCAGGGCAGTCAAATGCTTATCACATAGGTACAGATGGCCAGAAAGCAGCTAGGTGACTGCATGCACGTGTGTCAAAGCAGCTGGAAGCAGTTGAGCTATTACTACCACTACTGTTGTTGTTCATTTGAAATTTACCCAAATATGATGATTCTTCAATTTGTCAATTTCACTCTCATCACGTAAATTGAATTAATATTGCCCCAAGAAGTTCAGAAAGGATGAGGGAAAGTATTTGAAAATGGATGAGTTTACGGGGGAAAAATCCCTTAGGAAACTTTAAAACCATGTTGCATTATATATACATTGTCAAGTGCCATCTATACGCTATAGGCTAATAATAGTAATAATAGCTAACATTTATAAAGTGCCTACTATGTGTCAGGCAGTGTGTGAAGCACTTTGCAAATACTATCTAATTTGATTCTCATGACAACCCTAGGAAGTAGGTGCTATTATACTCATTTACAGATGAGGAAACTGAGGCAGACAGCAGATAAATGACTTCTTATACTGTGTCTGAGGTCGCATTTGAACTCAGGTCTTCCTGACTCTAGGATCACTGGCCAGTTGAGTGGTGACCCAGGGTTACAGAATGTTTGGGATAAAGACGATAGCATCACCATCAGAAAAAAAAAAGGTAAGGAATATAAACTTTGTGACAGGAAGGCAGCAGTTAACACCAACAGCCCTACCAAGAACACCTGCCTCTTTTCTACCCTGGTATCACTTGTCGGATAAAGGCATACCTCTGGTTTAGTTTTCCTAGTCTGGTCCTTCTGCTATTGACTACAGTGACTTCTATTACTGACTTGCAGAGCAAGAGAGCCATATGAAACATTTATGCAGCCTGAGACATATGGTCTGGTTATGTTGGTAGATTTATTTTTCTGTCTCTGTTTTTATCCTTCTATGCTTTGTGCATTTCTCTGAGAAAGCCTCATGTACAAGACTGTACAGAAAGCTACCTGAGGTCCTAGGTACATAGTTCATTCAAAGGTTGGGAAAGGATAGCTTTGTCATGGAGTTGAATCCTTGATAAAATCTTTCAAGCCCTTCCCTGTTCTCTCTGGCATCTGGGGGTCATAGGTCATGGGATCCTTGACTCCGAGGTCATGGGAACATGACAAGGTGTTTCACCAGCCCAATAATATCTACTCATAATCCTGCTATATTAATAGAGTAAAGCTTTAATAGCTCCTCCTCTATGACACATACACTTTTCATCCTACCTTTTGATGACTTTTTTTTTCCTTTGAGGTTGATGCTTATCTTAACCTGTTTTCACCTGTATGAAAAAGTGTGCTTGTGTGGAAGATGGTGCTATCTTCTCTGAGCTCTAGATCTCATTAGAGATGGCCCTGACTATGTAATGAACGAAGGAGTTTTAGTTTCAAGGATCAGAAGACGATGTACTAAGTATAAGCTCAGAAATGTGACTTAGCATTCAGTTTCTTCCTTTGGCCTTGTAGCTAGCTGTAGTCATCTAGATGACCCAATGGGTAGAGTACTGTGCTTAAAATCTGGAAGAAGACTTTAAATCCTGCCCCAAGTATTTACTGGTTGGGCAAGTCACTTAACATCCCTCAGCAAAATGGAAATTAAAACATCATGTATCTCACTGTGGTGTTATGAGGATCAAGTGAAAATATATGTAAAGAACATTGTAAAACTCAAAGCATTATATAAATGTTAGCTATTGTTGAGGAAAAGTATTAAAACTGTCTAAGTCTGAATGTATAAACAAACTTTCGTTAACTAACTGCAGATTGGACAGTCTTACAAAGGGTTTTCTTTATCTTTTATACAAGTTCAGGCCAAGTTCTCAAAGAATTTGAATCCTGCCTCTTGTACAGATTACAAATTGGATTTTTTTTGTTATTTGCCTGAAATCATTTTGAAGACAATTTAGACATAATTTCATGGACTCCACCTTAAGCCAAAGGGTGAGTTTTGCAAAGAGGAATTTTATTGTCTAAATTGCTTGAGCTCGGGTGTTTTCACCCCCTCCCTCCTTCTTTTCAGCATAGCAAGCAGCTCCATGGGGTGATTGTGTCCTTTCATTCTCTATTGGCACAGGATTCTCGGAATCCCAGCACTGTGGATTCCCCCTGGGGTGATGGGAGTGTCTCAGGTTGTTTTATACTGTCCCCTCTCTGGTCGAGCAGTATTCTCAGTTCCAATGGTGTCTGCCAATTGGCAACCAGACACAAGAGTGGCCTGGGCCAATTAGCACTCTCTCATTCAATTCTTGGACTTCCTACTTATTACGTGTGCTTGTCATGCATGTTTCCATAGATGAGTAAGGAATTGAGACCCTTGAGGCAAGAACGCAAGCCAATGACCTTTGAGAGAACCTCCCCGAGATAATCCAATAGGTGGTGAATTCAACTTGTTTTTTGGGCTGTTTCTTCTGAAAACCACAATGTCACATGGAGAGTCACATGGAATCTCCTTGGATGGCCTGCTTAATGAACATGTGAATTTGCAGATGGTAGGAATGTATAAGTGCTCCTTAGCTTCTGGGATTCAAAAAGCTGTATCCGTAGCTGAGAGAAAAAAAAAATTAGACCCAGTTTGCATGGTCAGAAGAACTTCCAAGACATCTTCTACACAGAGAAGTCTATTAGAATGCCCGAGCTGAGTGTTCCCCATCTTGCTTACTTATTCAAAGTTCATAGAGGGGACCTGTTGTTTCCTGAGGTGACCCCTGATGGCATTCATGCTGATCATCCAAACACCAGCCATTAGGACCAGTGACACGGCTCCACCATTGACACAGATGGGAAGAAAGGGAGGCAAGAGATTTCCACACTATTTTCTTGAACACAATGACACTATCAAAGTTCATGGTACTAAAAAGAAAGAGAAACAATGAGGAGGGGTGCTGCTACTCTGGACTTAATTCTGAGGCCCCCAGACATTCCTTGGAGCTGGGAGAAAGTGACCAAGGAAGTTGAGGGAAAGTATGGGGAAGAGGTCTTGACTTGGAGTCAGTGGAATTCAACTTTACTCCCAACTCTACTGATTACTAACTGTGACTGTGCATAGGTTATTGAAACTTCTCAGATACTCTATTTCCTCATCTGCAATTTAAAAATAAAACCTTATATTTTGTTATCGACTTGTTATTTTGTCAATGAGTTAACATGGAATAGCGGAGAGAGAGCCAGCTTTAGAGTCAAGAAGAGCTGATTTCTAGTCTTATCTCTGACATATGTAGACCATATGACCACAGGAAGGTAATAAAACAATTTCTATGTCCCAGAGAACTAATTCTCTAAGACTATAATTTACAGACGTGTTACTGATATACATCAATGGAAGAGGCTTCCACACTGGATTTCATCTGTAATATGTTCAGCAATAATAGCTAGCATTTATATTGCACTTAAAGCTTTCAAATTAACATCTTATCTCATTTGATCCTCCAAAAAGTGCTGTGACATAGGTCCTATCATTATCCCTATTTTAGAGATGAGGAAATAGAGACTGAGAGAGATTATGTAATTTGCCTGGGGTCACATAACTAGTTAGTATCTGAGGCAGGATTTGAACTCAGGGTATCCTAATACCAAGTCTTTTCTCCCTATCTCACAGGATTTTTATGAGAGTCAAGTAAGAGGAAGTGAAATTCCTTAAAAATGATAAAACACTATTGAGTATAAGGTACAGTTAAGGTCTTAGAATTTAAGACAGGATGGAAGGGAACAGTGGACATAGGTATGTAACTTACATTATAGGAATGTGTGCTTTAGAGATTGAAGGCAAAGATAGGTCAGATTGTATGATCCAACTGTCTTAAAAGGAAGATGTCTCAAGAAAAAAGAGACGCTAAAAATGACACTCCGGCCATGGGCTACATAATCATGAATTATCTCAATTAAGAAGAAAAAAGGGAGCATCTTAAGAAATAAACAACCACAACCCTAGATCAAGATCTTACCACTTCTCACATAGACTAATGCAATGGCTTTCTAATTGGTCTCCCATTCCCTACTCAGTTGCCAAAGTGACTTTTCCAAAGTATATTACTGATAACACCCCCCCACCCCATGCTTCCCTTCCCTCTAAAGGAACTCCAGTGGTGCCCCCTTCCCTCCAGAATCAAACATAAAGTCCTTTGTTTGGCTCTTCATAACTTGGCCCCTTCACACATTTTCAGTCATTTTAGATCTGACACCCTCTCACCCCATACTCTGTGACCCAGTGACACTGCCCTCCTTGACATTCTTTGCACAGGACACTCCATCTCCTAACTCAGAGAATTTTCATTGGTTGTTTCTCATTCCTGAAGCTCTCTTCCTACTTATTTCTACCTTCTACTTTCCCTGAATTCTTTCAAATCTCAGCTAATTCTTAGCTTCTGTAAGAAGTCTTTGTGGAATCACAGTTATAGGTGACATCAAAGATAATGATCGGTTTGAGTAGGCTAAAACACATTTCCAATGATGACAGGGTGTTTCCACAATCTGGCTAGCAGCTTCTGTTGGGGGGGGGGGAAGATCCACCCACAGCCAGCACCCAGAAAGCTGCTGGACAGCACAGGTTCTTTTGATCTGCCTTAATAAGGAGAGCAAGGTGAAGGGGTTGGCAAGCTTACTTTAATTCAGCACACAAATATCATTCACTTAGTTCAGGTGAAAAAGACAGCACCCTGAACTTCAGAGCAAAATACAAGCAAATTACAAACATCAACAGACAGACCTTGTCTGATTCAAATCCCAATACATAGTTACCAGAGTTCAACAAAGTCTCAGCATCCGGGTTTACAAGCTGGAGGGCTCCTTAGCTACAGCTGCCCAGAGTCTCTTTATCAACACCATCTCAACAGCCCTTAAACAAATTACA
>CM053627.1:131557569-131620982 GCA_028646595.1 Phalanger gymnotis
CGCCACCATTGCTTCGGCAAAGAGCTCCAAGGAAGAAGAGGCCAACCCCAGGTTTTTATATCTTTGTCAGCGTCAGGGGTGAGCCACACATGCGACTCACCCACATGACCTAGAATCACCACAAAGAGCAACTTAAATCCACTTGGTCTAAAAGCCTCTGCTGTCCCAGACATGTCACTCAAACTCATGTCTAAACTAAGCCCTCCCCTGAGGCAAGGAGGCACCAAGGACACCCAAATCTTGGGCTGGGGGCTTAGCACTTAGCAAGATTCAATGAAATAGCTGAATCACTCAAAGCAAACAAAAGCCAAACTCTTCAAGGGCACTTGTTGAACTAAGTGGTAAGGAGCCCATTTTGCTTCCCAACACACAGGGTATCATTAGAGAGATAAATTATTAAATTATTGGGGAAAGTGGTTGGCTGATCATATGGCAAGAGCAATGGGTAATAGATAACCAAAGCACTCTATTGGTATCCATAAAATACAAAAAAATACCTAGAAGAAGACCTTCAGCACATTAGATGCTTCCTCCCTGAAGTGTCTATGAAAGAAGAAAGGCACAGATTCCAATGGATGAGAAGGTGTTGATGAATTGCAATCAGTATTAATTGAAGAAATAACTCACATTAATGAAATGCACTACCACTCTGGCATTATTTAACAATAATAATAGTAATAATTGTGAACACTTAAATAGTACTCTATAATAAAGTTCTTGCCTGCGAAATCATTGGTACATTCAGATAGTTAACGTCAGAAACTGATATCATTTTATCAGTAGCAATGACATAAAAGAAGAGGCATTGCCATCTGCTTTGCACCCTCAGGTAAACTGGACTTTTCCATTTGAGTTGCAGGTGAAATCTTCCATGTATATCATTTCCCCCATTAGAATGGGAGCTTCTTGAGAGCAGGGAATGCCTTACTTGTTTCTGTCCCCGATGTTTAGCATGGTTTTTGTTCAGTCATTTCTCAGTCTGACTCTTCATGACTCCATTTGGAGTTTTCTTGGCAGAGATACTGGAGTGGTTTGCCATTTCCTTTTCCAGCTCATTTTATAGATGAGGAAACTGAGGTAAACAGGATAAAGTGATTTGCCCAGGGTTACACTGCTATTAAATGTCTGAGACCAGATTAGAACTCAAGAAAAGGAGTCTTCCTGTCTCCAGGCCTGGCACTCTATCCACTGTGCCACCTAGCTGCCCTTGTGTATAGTAAGCACTTAATAAACAGTGAATTTATTCACTTTAAAGTCTGTAAAACTCTTTATATATTCAGCTAATTTTCATAAGAGCCTGAAAAGTAGGTGCTAATATAACTCCCATTTTACAGATGAGAAATTGAGGCTCAGAGAGGTTGTTACCCAAGATCTGTGAAGTTTCTGAGGCACAACTAGATCATATGTCTTCCTGACTCGAAGTCCAGTTCTCTGTCCATTTTGATCCTCTGCACTTATGCATAACACAATGTTTCAGTTGAAAAGACATGAGATGATTTATTCCTATTCCTTCATTTGATCAATGAGAAAACAAAGATGCAGAAAGAAGTGACTCCCCCAAGCTCATCTAGCTGCAAAGTGACAAAGCCAGGACTTCAAACCTAAGCAAGTATAGTGCTCTTGCTATTCCTATGTTGTCATGATTCTTTTATAAAGAGTTAAAAAAAAGTTCATCTCCAGAGAACACAGAACAGAGGTGGTAGGGCAGATTGGATAGAAAGCAGGAGAGAAAAATTTAGGGTTTAGTCTCACCTCTGACACATACTGACCACATGACCTTGGCCATGGGTCACTTAACCCCTCAGTGGTCTAAGTACCATATTTCACCTCATAATCGTGGCAGATTTTATGCTATTTTTTTTTTGCAAAAAAATGGGGTGTGACCTACTATGTGAACCTTTTAAAAAATTGTGCTGAAATTACTTAAAAATCATTTATTACTAAATCGTCTTTGGTGTAAGGTTAGGATGTATGAAATTCTTGTGACTATACATTAAAATTGAATACTTAAAATTTGCATGCCCTGAGAATTCTAGGATCGATGCTCACAATGTGCGAGAGATAAATGTGTATCCATATGCCACTAGTGAATGTATTGCTGCTCTGTTTACCTTTTAAGCAGCGTGAGGAGCAGAATTATACCATGTGATGAAAGGTTCTAAATCAATTTTTGGACTGAAAAAACTGGGTGCGATGAGTATGAGGTGGCAGGGGTTGTGCAGTGAAATACAATAACTCTGTAGGACTATAAGCTGCAGAGAAGATGCCAGTCTGAATTGGTAGAGGAAGTTTCCTCACCTGGGAGTTCCCTATAGCAATGAAATCACAGGTCCAGTCTCTATCCCTAGAGAATGATGCATTTGGCATGTATCCCCAGAAGATCTGGAGAAGAGATTAGAAAATGATTTTGTGAGAGTTTCGAGAGAAGGAATCATTATTCATCGGGATCCACATAGGTTCAACAACAAGTTATGTCAAACTAGCTTCATTTCCATTTTTGACAGGGTTATTTGGCTTGAAGATCAGGGAAATGGCAAAGACAATGCAGCTTAATTTTGGTAAGGCATTACATAAATTCTCTCATGATATCATTAGGAATGAGGCAGAGAAATGTGGGCTGGCTGATAATATCAGCAGGACAGATTTGTAGCTGGTTGAACCACCATAGCTAAAGATAACAAAGAAAAAAAATAAATGTTGTTCTACTAGTTCTCTCTGTTTCTCCCATGTGCCTTCGTATGCCTTATTATCTTATTAACTAATCTTGGGATTTAAACATATCTCGTTTCTTCCTGCAACTTATATTCAGAGGGCCTTAATTCCCTGCACTGGTTTGATTCCCATTACCTCATCAGATTGTCCAAAAAACCTTTCTATTTTGGGGGTAATTCACTCGCTGCAGGGTGCTTTTGCTCTCTCTTCTTTATAGCCTTTTTTTCCTCAAACATTTCAACTAAATGCCCCATGTACCATTACTTACAGAGACTTAGGATTGCTGATCAGTCCCCAGTATCTCCCTGTCTGTGACATTAGAAGCAGAAAATCAATTGACACATCTAAATGAGAATATACTTTATCCTTGTAACACTCCTAGGTTCTACCTGAACCATTGAGCTGCCCTGATGTGGAGGTAAGGAAGGATCCATAATCTCACCCATAAAATAGGGGGGCTAATGAGAGCATGGTATAACCTGGGCATGCCAAGTCTAAGTAACCTGTTAGCCCTCTAACAAGTGAAACTTTTGTGATATACTTTCCCCTGAACCCATCTTACCTTATAATCTCTTTTGCCCACACCCTTGCTCCTTGGGTATCTCATATTAGACCTTGAGCCTTTCCTTGTCTGATTTAAAATGAGTTTTAATTAAATGAGCTTTTATTAAAGCCTATCCCTTCAAGCATTTTCGGCCTATCTTAATCTTTTATAAAACTCTTAATTATCCAAATAATAATATTAGCTAACATTTATCTTGCCCTTTAAGGTTTACATAGTGCTTTATCATCACATTTGATCTTCACAACAGCCTGGTGAAGTAGGTGCTGTTAACATTCCCATTTTATAGATGAGGAAATTGAGACTGAGTGCCATTAAATGACTTGCCCAGGGTCACAAATCCAGTGAATGTCTGAGATAAATTTTGAATACAGGTCCTCCTGACTCCAAGTCTGTGAACTATGTCATGTTGCTGACCTATGACACATCACTATTCTGCCCCCCCCCCCATTCTCAACATTAAATTTTGGGAGCTCCCTTTATTCGTGTATCATCATAGGGCAGCTCAGTTTGAGCATCATGTATGAATGTATAGAAAACCCTGTGTTTTAAATCAGAATATCTGCAGTCATAAAATTAACATTGAATGTCTTCAGTGATAAACGTGTTGTATGTCCTAGGCACTCTAGGAAATTAAACAAAGCATGACATAGTCTGTGTCCTCTGCGAGTTCGTAGTCTATAAGAGTGATAGGTTTAAATGTGTGGAAAGCTAAATAACTAAGAAATGCAAGGAAAATAATAAAGCGGAACATGCTCAAGTTACAAATGAATGTTTGACATCATCACCACCACCACCACCACCACCACCACCATCATCATCATCATCATCATCATCACCAACAGAGCTAACATTTATATAGCTATTCATAATTTCCCAAGCACTTTACACACGTTATCCTGGTTGATCCTGATGACCACCTTGTGAGGTGGGTGCAGTCATTACTACCATTATGCAAATGAGAAAACTGAGCCTATGGGAAGTTAAATGACTTGGCCACGGTCAAGGTCCCATATAAGGTGCAGTGAATAGAGCACTAGACTTGGAGTCAGGAAGACCTGAGTTCCGATTCTACCTCAGGTACTTCCTAGCTGTATGACTACTCTGGCAAGTCACTTGACTTTCAACCTCAGTTTCCTCATCAGTAAAATGGGGATAATAAAGTACCTGCTTCCCAGAGTTGTGTGAAGATTACATGAGATAACCCAAGTAAAGTGCTTTGCAAACCCTCAAGTGCTGTATAATTGATAGTTCTCATTATTGCTGATAATAGTAATATACCTGTATTCCTCATTGAATTTCTTGGCATAAAGGTTAACTTGGATGTAATTGAACAGAAGGGAAATCCATAAAATCTGATATATGCAAAGACATGAAAGAAATCTCAGATTTTGCGGGGGTCTAACAAATGAAGTTGGAGCATTATGCAGGACTAGGCAAGGTTTATGGCATTTCTGAGAAAGCACTTTTGGAGACAGGGGAGATGAAAATCTGGTGTGAGTTTATGCTGGCTTGTATATATATATATCTAATCCTGGGTCACATACAGATTCCAGACATATCCATGGAGTTGGTCACACATGTGAGTAGCCTCCTTAGAATAGCCCCAGTTTGATTTCCCCACATTGTTCAGCTATTGACAGAAACATTCTTGGAAGTGTAACTCATCTGAACACTCTAGAAACTATATATGATTTGTAGCAGTATTTTCTCAAAGAGAAATGTTTTAATCTTAGTGTATGGGATTAGTTTTAGTAGATTTGACCTATCTTCTACGAAATCGTTTAACTATTTCCAAAGTTCTGGTTTAGATGACAGTGAGGAGAGAATAACTTTTAATGTTTAATAAAGCATTTTAATGGTCTTTCCTTCCATTCACTATAGTCTATACTGCATCCTAAGGAAAGCAGCCAAGAGAAGGAGGAATAATCAAAACCTGCTTTGCAAAGAAAGTCAAATTAGACCTCCCAGTTTTGGAACCCTAAACATTGCAATGGATATAAGTCTGAAAAATGGAGTTCTCTATCTTCAGACAATTAGCCAGTACCTATTATATACCTAATATGTGCCAGACACCAGAAGAAATGCTAGTGATTAACTGACAAAAAATGAAATAATCTCTGCTTTCAAATAATTTATATTCAGATAGGAAAGACAATTTCATATATAAATATATACAGAATGAATAGAAAAACAAGAAATACACATAGATCGAAGGTAGGTAGGGAGAACGCCATCAGATGAGGGGATCAAGACAGGCTTCGTTGTAGATATATAAGGCAGTGCTTGATTTGATTCTTGAAGGGATTCTATGAGGATTCTGAGAAGAATTCTATGGAATGGAGGTGAAAAGGACATCTCTTGCTGTTATGGAGAGGAAAGATACAGTGCCAGATCTGAGGAAAAGAGGGAAAACCAGTTTGCCTGGATCATAGAATATCAGAAGTACGTTATTGTGAAAAAAAGTCAGACAGATCAGTGATTTCTCATTGATTTGGCAATCCCCTCCAAAGAGACAGATCCACCACTCATTCTCTGTGACACCCATCCCTGTCCCACTAGAAGTTCACTCCAAGAAATTCACCCAACCTATGACTTCATAATAGTTTGCAAAATCCGTAATTTATCTGTGAAGAACATTAGATTAGAAAGGTAATTTGAAGATATTTCAACCCAAATTTTCACCCCTATAAGGGAAACATCATCTTCCAATTTCTACTTGAGTGATCATAAACTCACAACCTTACAAAGTAACCCATGAAACACTTAGATGGTTAGAAAGTGATTATTAATTTGCTAGCAAAGGGAAGAAGGTAGATTACACACTTTGCAGCAGTCATTGGAGGGACAGATGTGTCTGTTTGTTTCAGCATAATGCATTAGCATTTCTCTCCAGCCTGGAGCTGCATGGAACAAGTGTACTCTTGAGAAGCAGTCCATCTTCAAGTTGTTTAATGGATCTGTGAACCTACTGATTGCTCCATAACAGTAACACACACCTTTGATGATCATATGCCTCCTATTTTATCCCTAGCTTGATATTAATGAGCAGAAGTCCACCAGCCGAGACCACCTCTATTTTTACATCTTTCAAAGACTCTGATGATTCAGACATACGCATGGAGCACTGCTTTTTGGAGACTCTTTAAGGAAATGTTTTGTATTTTGTATATATTAGGGCATAGCAAAAGCTCAATAAATGCTTATCTATTGGATCAAATTTTTTTTCCCAGTCAAAAATGATAAGAACCATGGGAAGATATGTTATCTGCGTTGGTCAATCATTTGCGTGATGGTAAATATGGGAGGTAGGGTAGAACAACATTTGTGAAAGCTTTCAAACTGACACTCATGAAGGCTACCCTTTGTATCTGTGGGTCAACAGTTATAGATGTTCCAAAGAATATCTACCAGTCTTTTTTTTTTTTAAATAATAAGGTATGTGGTTTCTCCCCCTGCTTTGGTAGTCTTCCTTTATTCATGTACTTTTGGAATCGATTCCTTAACACCCCTGAAATTGTTATGCCAAAATGGCATAGACCTCCTCCATAAATTCTTGTCCGTCCAATTCTGTAGAGGCAGAGTAATTTAGTGTGAAAAGAGAGGATGATGAAGTAGTGATGTTTTTTGTTGTATTGAGGTAGTGTGAGTTTGGTTTGGAGTACTTGGGCATTTTCTTCTCCATGTGTGTTATTGTGATTTGTTGGTGGCACCGGTCATTCCAGGGAGGCTATGAACAGGATGTATAATATATATATGTTTCACTTATAACATCTCATATACTGCTTTGGGCTCTGGGAACGTTTTTTTCTGGCTGTCCTCCAGGTCCGGAATGCTCTCACTCCTCATCTTTGCTTCCTGGCTTCCCTGACTTCCTTCAAGTACCAGTTTAAATCTCACTTTTTACAAGAAGCATCTCCCAATCCCTCTTTATTCTAGTGCCTTCCTTCTGCTAATTTTCTTATTTTCCTGTATAAAGCTTGCATGTATTTATTTGTTTGTTGTCTTCTCCACTAGATTGTAAGCCACCTGAGGGCATGGCTGACTTTTTGCCTTTCTTTGTATTCCCAGTGCTAAGCACAGTGCCTGACATACAGTAGGTACTTGAAGAATGCTTATTGACCAAGTATCTGCTGTCCTATTTTTTCTTTACCTTATTATTGTGACTATTTTCTGGTCATAACATTAAGGAGCCAGTTTGTCATAATTCTGTACCTTCAAGATCAGCAGAAGCTACATGCCTGATTTGTGCCCCCTGAGAACAATCTCTGTCTACAAAGCATGCCCTATGGTGAATAGGAATGTTAAATTTATGTTGATTAAAAATCAGCCTCTCTGTAACTTCTAATCATTAGTCCTAATGCTGCCCTCTGGGACATTACAGTGCAATCCTCTTGGAAGATATTGGCATGAGCCAATGACAGTTATTTAAGGACAGCTATTATGTGCCTCAGGCTGCTCCAGCACATACCTACCTCGATTTCCTTTAGCTATTCCTCATATGACATGGTTTCCAGACTGGTCCTTCACTATCCTAACTGCACTCCTTTGGATAATAATGACGATGATGATAACTATAATCATAATAAAATTTATTTAATACTTTAAAACACTTTACAAAAAATATATTGAGAGATTGGTATTTTTATTATCATCTCCATTTTGTATGTGAGAAAGCTTGAAGCAGAAAGCTTAAGTAACTTGCTAAGTTAAGCAGAAAGCTTAAGTGACTTGCCCAAAGTGTTGTTTAGTCAATTCAGTCGCATCTAGCTATTAGTGACCCTGTGGACCATACTGTTCATGGGGATTTCTTAGCAAAGATGCTGGAATAGTTTGCCATTTCCTTCTCCGCTAGATTAGGGCAAACAGTGGTTAACTGACTTGCACAGCTAGTGATTTTCTGAAGCCAGATCTGAAGTCAAATTTGGACTTCCTGAGTCCAGGCCCAGCACTTTATCCACTGACCCACCTAACTGCCTCCTTTGCCCAAAGTACATAGCTTGTAAATAGGCGAGGCCAAATTTGAACTTAAGTCTTTCTAACTCCAGGCCAAGGGCTCTCTCCACTGCAAAATATTCACAGCAAAAACAAGCTATCTGATATATAGCATTTATATTGTGTTTTGATATTTACAAAGTGCTTTACATATGTGAACTCATCTAATCCTTCTAACATCTTTATGATTTATTATTATCACCATTTTAAAAATGAGAAAATTGAGGTGCAGATGTTAAGAGTGAGTAAGTGTAAGAGGAAGGATTAGTACTCAGATTTTTCTGACTCTAGTTCCTGTGTTCTATCCACTATTATCATTTAGCTGACTAGGTATATTCATTCTTCTTTTTTAATGTCCCTCTTAAAGTATGATGTCCAGAACAAAGTAAAAAGTGCACAACAGAGAACAAAAGAAAATCTACAAGGAAGCAAAGATGGACAGCTCTGAATGCAATGTGCATTATTTATTAGATAGGTTTTCTTAAAATGGAAATTTATTGCTATATATTTTGAATCCTTTCTTATGTTCTGCTGTGCACATGGCAATGCTTTCTTTTTCCTTTTTTTGTTTTGTATTTGTTTCAATATTTAAGTTTGCAACATGTTTCTTTTTCTTTTCTTATTGTGCATTTAAGTTTTTGTATTTAAGTTTAAAATTAAAAACAGTGATGTCCAGAATCAAACATAAAACTCTACATACGGTCTGACAGAAGTAGAATATAGGAGGAATATCGCCTCCCCAAATCTGGGCACTTTCTTTCTAAAAACGACATCTATGATTGGGAGCTGTTTGTTATTTTGTTCTTGTTGTGTTTTGTTTTTGCTGTGAATATTCTTTGTTATGTTGCTATTTTCCACCTCCTAGAAACCCCTGGGATGCAAAGCAGAGCCACTAGTAACTAAGGAGAGCATCAAACCAGTTGGGAGTATGGTGGGGAAAGTGCTTTATGACACATCAAAAATGACACTTGAAAAATGTGGGGGAAATTCAGAGAAGTTCTCTGTCTTCTTTATCCTGTCCCTTCCCCCACCTACTATTCATGCTTAATGTTCATCACGTTTTGGTTTTTGGGTGCTCACCAGAAAGTCAGAAACCTCACAGGAAAAGCGGTTCCTGTACAATTTGATTTCTGCCAGCTCAGGAAGTACTCAAACACTCACCGGAGACTCTGTTACTAAGAGATTTCTATCTCGGTTTTGTAAGAAAGGAAATTGATCATTTCGACAGCTGTCAGGAGTACCCAGTGACTCTTCATACCAAGCCTCTGAACAGATTCACTTAAGAAATGCCCATTTTTACCATTTTTAACCTTATGTGAAAGGGTAACATGCAATACATTGTAGAGCACAGTAGTAGATCTTTGAAATGATGATAACACTGTTCTGGACATGAGCTGCATGTCTTTGACCCAGCATTATAAATATTGGATGTATACCCTAAGGAGGTCAAAGACAGAAGGAAAATTCTCTCTCTCTTTCTCTCTCTCTGTAAATATATAAATGTATATATATATATACATACATACATATATAACTTATAAATAATATATAAAATGAATCATTATACATATTAAATGAATTATTATTGTTATAAATAATGATATATGTATATATAAATTATATATGTATATATACATACATATATGCTGTTGTTTAGTCATTTCAGTCATGTCTGACTCTCCATGTCTCCATTTGGGTTTTTCTTGGCAAAAATACTGGAGTGGTTTGCCATTTCCTTTACCAGCTTATTTTGTAGATAAGGAACATGAGGTAAACAAGGTTAAGCGACTTGCCCAGGGTCACATAGCTAATAAATGTCTGAGGCCAAATTTGAACTCAGGAAGATGAGTCTTTCTGATTCTAGGCCCAGCACTCTATCTATTTTACCACCTAGCTGATACACATACACACACACACACACACACACACACACACACACACGTGTGTGTGTATGTATGTATATAGTATGTGCATATATATGTATATATGTACATATTAAACAGAACTTTTTGGTAGTAAACAAACAAAAACCAAATAGATGCATATTAAATAGCAAATAAATGTACAAATATTGGCATATGATATTGCATCAGATTAAATGAATATGAGGAATTCAGACATAAATAGGAAGAATAGGCTCTCCTTCAAACACTGTAACCAATTCCTCAATCTTGTCATTTTCCATGATCCTCTCCTTTATCCCACCTCAGTCACCTACAAAAATAGTCCATACTATTGAGCTCTTCATTACCCACCAATGTACTGCCTCCATTTTCAAGAATACTAAAATTCCCTTCTCAGATTATAGTCTATTAGCTTTCCATCTTTCTGTCTGCCTTTCTTTAGCAAACCCTAATCTTCATTCACACTGTGATTCTCAGTCCCTTGACCCCTCATATCTCTTCCAAGGCATCTTTTCTATACTAGTTACTCTTTTTTTTTTTTTGCTTCTTGACCCCTTGGTGAACCAATTCAATTCTATACTGTCCTCCTCTCCTGAATCCCTAGATTGCTGATTATATCCTGTCAAGCTTTAACCTTGGAGGATTCTTACCATTTGCTGCCTTCACTTCTGTAGAGGTACCATTGAATGAGGGTAGAGAAAGTCATACAACTATTCTGATTGGGTCCGCTACTAAATTGCAGCCTCACACTTGGCCTTCATTGTTGCTAGGCAATCTTGTTATAGCCCCCCATCAACTTACCATACTATTTTCTATAGTGGATCTTCTAGACCTTTTCATCCCTCCTCAAATGTCTTATGGTTTCCCTTCTTACCCCCTCTCAACAGAACTTTTCCTCATATTTTGCAGAAAATTAAGGTCATTCACCATGAGCTCCCTCTTTTCTCCTCTTCCTCAGTTCATATCACTCACATGTCTTCTGCCGCTATCTCCTCCTTCACCCAGGCTAACATGATGAGATAGCTGCACTTCTAAGATTAACCCCTCTTCCTACTTATAGGATTCCATTTCATCCTCCAACAGATTGCCCTCTGTGTCAACCCCACTGCATCACTTATTTTCCATCTCTCCCTTTACTGGCTCCTTCTCTACTGCCTACAAATATGCTCATGCCCCCCCCCATCCTCAAAAAGCCCTCATTTGATCCTTCTATCCTTGTTCCTTCTACATGTCCTTGGTGATTGAATGGAGGACAGATTGGAGTGGGGAGACAATTAAGGCAGGAGGTCACACCAGCAAGTTATTGCAATAGTCCAGGAGTGAGGTGATGGGGACTTGTACTAAAGTTGTGGCAGTGTCAGAAGTGAGAAGGTTGCATTTTTAGAGGGATGGTGTAAAAGTGAAATCAAAAGGCCTTGGCAATATATTGGATATGGGAGGTGAGAGATATATCTCTCCAGCTCTTTGTGGCCTAAACTCCTTCAAAAAGCCACTTTCAATAGATGCGTTCACTTTCTCTCTACTTGCTCTCTCTTTAAACCCTTATAATCTAGATCTGACTTCATCTTTTCATCAAAACTACTCTCTCCAAAATTTTTAATAATCTCTCAATTGCCAAATCCAATGGCCTCTTCTCAACCCTCATTCTCCTTGATCTTTCTGCAGTCTTAGACACTTTTATCTTCTCCTCTTTGGTACTCCCTTTCCTCTAGGTTTTTGGGATACCACGCTCTCCTGGTTCTCCTCCTATTTATTTCATTGTTCTTTCTCAGTTTCTCTTGGTCATTGTAATGGCAAGCAAAGTTGGACTTTTTGGTTGTCTTTTGTTTTGGAGTGCTTCTCAGCACTAAGGCAACCAAGTGCCTTTGAGTCTTGCCTTTGTTACAATCAAGAATTTTTGATTGAATCAATAGTCTTTGATGACCTGCTTAAGTCACAGGAAGGCCTAGGTCACATGGGTCTGAGTCCCATGGTTGTGGTGCCCTCTGACACTGAAGAAGTGTATATGTACTCTGAAGATAGCATTTTGTTTGCTCATTAGAACAGCGTTCCTGTGATTTCACTAGATGAGACCCTGGGCAGCCATTAAGGAGGACTCCCCCGCCCTGGCTTTGAAAACCCAGATGCTGGTGCTTCTCTCTCTGATAACTATGTATGTATTGCTATGGTCAGACAGAAACCTGTCTGTTGATCTGTTTATATTTTATTTGTTTGTATTGGCTCTGAAATTCAGAGTGCTGACTTTTTCCTCTGAACTAAGTGAATGATATATGTCTGTTTAATTAAAGTGAGATTGTTAACTCCTTAAAGTTGATTTCCTTAGAAAAGCAGATCAAAGAACCTGTGCTAGCAGCCCTTCTGTGTGCTGGTGTTATTGGCCTTACATAGCTACAGTAGCTGCAAATAACATTGTTGTTACATTCATCCAGATAATACCTTCTAACTGTAGGTGTCCCACAGGTTTCTATCTTGGGTCCTCTTCTTCCTTCATAGTATTCAACCTGGTGATCTCATCAACTTCCATGGATTAAAGTACTATCTTTATTCTAATGATTCTTAAATCTATCCATTCTGTCCTAACATCTCTGCTGACCTCCAGTCTCGCATCTCCAATTACCTCTCAGACCTCTCAAACTGGATGTCTAGTATACATCTTAAACTCAACATGTACAAGATGGAATGCATTGCTTTTTCCTTAAACTGTCCCTATTTCTTACTTTCCTTATTACTGCAGAGGATAATAACTTCCTTCCAATGCAACCTAGGTATCATCCTTGACTCCTTACTGTCACTCACCCTCAATACCCAACCTGTTGCCAAAGCCTATTGACTTCACCTTTGCAACGTCTTTCTAAAATATCCCCTTCTCTCTTAAGACACTGCCACCACTTTGGTACAAGCCCTCTTGAAATAGCTTGTTGATGGGACCTGCTTTCTTGTTTCACTCCACTCCAATCCATCCTCCATTCAACCACCAAAGTGATTGTCCAAAAGCACAGATGCAGCCATGTCACCCATCCCCAGCCCTCCCAAAAAAACTCCAATGGCTCCCTATCATCTCCAAAGTCAACTACAGAATCCTCTGCTTGGCATTCAAAGTACTTTATAATTTTTCCATCCTTCTTACCTCTTATTCTCTGCCTTTTACTTTTACTTTTCTTGGCCTCTTTGCGATTCTATGATTAAGACATTTCCCCCTCTTGGCTCCAGGCATTTTCTCTGGCTGAGCCCCCATTCCTGGAAAGCTCTTTTTCTTCATCTCCATCTAGTGGCTTTTCTGACTTCTTTTAGTTCTGAACTCTATTCCTGTCTTCTACATGAAGCCTTTCCCAACTCCTCTTAGTTCTAGTGGCTTCTCTTTCTTACTTATTTCCTATTTATCCTATATATACATTGTACACATTTGTTTGCTTGTTTCTCCCATTAGATTGTTAACTCCTTGAGGTCGGGGACTATCTTTTGCCCTTTTTTGTTTCCCAATCACTTAGCACAGTGCCTGGCACATAGTAGGTACTGATCGAATCATAACCAGAACTACAATTTAAACCATGCCAATAATGTAAAGAAAATAGAATTAAAAGATAACATTAAAAGTCATGTTTAATTGACTTTAATTATTGCAAATTAATTGCTCTGTACTTCATCACCATGCCTCAGCTACTTTCTTATCCTAGGATTTACCTTAATGCCTGTCACCTTCTCACTCTGAAACATCCCTCCACCCCTTTGTGACCTTTCCTCCCAAGGTCTCCACTTTGAGGATTAGCCTAGGCTGGCTATCCTTCATTCCTCTCTTAACTCTAAATTAGACACTCAGGACTTTGTCATTACTGCCCCTCCTTCCCCTGCCACACCTCCCTCTACCATCTAAACTTCTGATCTTCTTTCTATGTGTTGCTTTCCTCTATTAGAAGAGAAGCAACTTTAGGGCAAGTAATGTCTTTATTTTTGCTTGTATTTGTATTCCCAGAGCACGTTGTATTGTCTGACACACAGTGATTGTTTCTGATTGACAAATATAATGACCAATTTTGATTCTAGAAGATTGATGAGGAAACATATTTTTTTCCTTTGAATAGAAGGTTAACTATGGGAGCAGAGTGCTGCCACACATTTTCATCTATCAGTTTCTTCAGTTTAACTATTCCTCTTCCTTACAAGAAATGTTTTGTGGTAATTGGGGATTACTACTAGAAATTCAAAATGATATTAAAAAGCACCAATATGAATGCCAACAATAAAACATATTAAAAATACCTGCTAGTTTAGACTTAAAATCATATCAGATCTGAGAGGCACCATAAGAGATTTTTGGATCTAGCTCTTAGCCTGCTGGAAAGAACATACCTAACATACCTACCATCCAAGGTAAAGGAAGAACTATCCTGTTGTTCAGTGTCCTTTTCTATAAACTGATCTATTATAATACAAAGTAGCAAATTCCATAATGAAATGCCAATTTTATGGAAAACCAGGAACAGAGTCCCTAAGACCGAACATTTAGGATAGAGTGAAGAACCAGAAAAAGAAAAAAAAAAGTGAAAACCCATGCCAGTGCTGCTAATTTGGGCTGTCTCTGAAAACCCATTAGTGGCTTTAGAAATTATTCCTGCTATTATATTGAGGGTTTTTATTTTATGAAGACAGGAATCATAAACACAGGAAAGAACTCCAGCACCTAGATTAAAACATGGAATATGGCTGTGGTGAAAGAAACTATGTTAGCAATGCATTTGGAAATGTATTTCCGTCTTTGAACTCTGTTTGTACATCGCTGTGGGCCTCAGCTGCTAGCATTTAGCACCACCACGGTCCTTTCTTATGCAAGCATATTGCCAAAGGGAAGGAGAAAATACTACTAATAATACCCCTAACCCCCAAATATGATTTCCTTTCCTTACTAAAGAGATCTTGGAGAGGGGAAAAAAATGGAGAAAAACTTGTTGCATTTTTCTTTCTGAAGACATTTTATTGTCCTTCAATGTTGCACATCTGGTTTTAGGAACAAAAAGTAATGGGTTTTACTTCCTCACACATCTCAAGAATAGAAGACCTGTGCTGTGAGCTTTTCAGCTGAAGAAACCCAGTCCCAAAGCCCAGCCCTTTCATATGAGATCAATAAAAGTGCCCCAATCCTATCTATGTATATATTTAAAGTAAACATTTTCAGACATCCCACACATGTGTTTCTCAAATGTCACTAGCTCATAGAAAACAGCAAATCCCCCAGTTTTCTAGGAACTCAATCAATATTGTGTGGAATCTTCATCAGGACGGAGCCAAGTGCTTTGAAGTATTCATACATAGACCAGCTGCCAGAAACATACCATTGCTGTACTTAAACCCAAACATATGTAGTGCACAACATTAATATTAATATGGGTGTATTGAGGAGCCAAGATTCCCCAGATAGAACCAAGCAAGCTTATGCAATCTGTACAGCACTGAGGAGTAAGTAAAGAAAGGAAGCAAAGTATTTTATCTGATGTTTCTTTATTTAGAGCAAATGCTTTTCGACATGATGATAACCTGAGACAGTTCTTTCCAGGATTTGTGCCTCCAGTTGGTTGTCTGGTAGTGGGGATGGTTTGCCCTGACCTAATTCCTCTTGTGGACACATTTATGAGGCAGCTGGTCAGGGTGAGAGAGACTGCTGTCTGTGGTTGGGCAATAGTTTGTTATTTTTTTTTCTACACAAAGCTAACTTGCCCATGTGACAGTTGACCTAATAACCTTGGCCATATTAGCACCATGTTCTAATCAATCCCAGAACGAGTGTCTCAATCCCCCCTTGCCAAATCTGAGATACTATATTTTCTTGTGCATTCTTCCGCATGTTAGGAGTGAAAATCAAGGAAAAAAATCTGTACCCACCTTATAGCCCTCCACTTACATTTGGAAGTAGAAAATGCCTCTGCATTTCACATCAAAGCAAACCTGCTTTCACAGAAACACAGCCTTGAAGAAGCCCAGAATCTCAGAGTTGGAAGGTATCCCAGTGGGCATTTAGTACAATTAATATTTGAAATGTCTTTGACACCAGGTGACAAGTAGTTACCCTTTAAAGAACGAAGTCATACCCCTACTAAATTTTCTCTTGCCCATCATAAACATCTCTAATTCCTTTATATTATTGACCAGACTTCCCTAGTACCCTCAGCTGGTGCGTGTGTGTGTGTGTGTGTGTGAACGTGTGTGCATGTGTGTGTGTGTGTGTATGTATAACTCCCTTCTCAGATATTATTAGAATACTCTAATTTTCCTTTGCTTTTATCATCTTTACCTAATATTCATCTGTGTATATGCTATAAGGTCCTAGTAGAATAAAAATCCTCAAAGTGAAGGGCCTATTTATTGTAGGCATCCCTCAAGTTCAATGTATTCAAAACAGAACCAATTTTATTTTATCTTGAATCCTCTTCTATTCTTGTTACTTTTGAGCCCCCATCAACCTTCTAGTTATTCTGATTCACAGCCTATTTTATCTTTGACTCTACTCTTTCTCACCCTACATATTCAATTAATTGCCAAATTTTATAATTTCTTTCCCTACATATATTCTATAAGGCTCCTTATCTCCAGTTACACAGTTACCATTCTAATTCATGTCCTTATCACCTCCTAACTGGACAATTGCAATAGTCTTCTTGTTAAATTCCCTGCCCCAAGTCTCTTTCTACTCTAGTTGATTCTCTGCAAAGCTGACAAAAAGATTTCCTTAAAATGTAGATCTGACTCATACTGACACCCCACTACTCAATAAACTCTGATGGCTCCCAATTGCCTCTAATATCAAATGGAAATTCCATGGTAGACACTTAAAGCTGTTGACAAGCTAGCTTCTTCTTACATTTCCAGTCATCCCGTAAATTACTCTTCTCCACACACTGTATAGTACAGCTATACAAGTGACATAATTTTCCTCACTCCATTTCCCATCTCTATGACTTTACACTGGCTGTTTTCCATGTTTACTATGCTCTTCCTTCTAATATCTATTTCTTAGAATCTCTGACTTCTTTTAAGACACAACTTAAGTATCACCTTCTAGAGGAGGCTTTTTAGTGTCTCCTCCCCTTCCCCAGCTGTTATTGCCTTTCCTTTTAAAATCGCTTTCAATCTACTCTGTATCTCGTATATTCATGCTCATGCTGTCTCTCTGATTAGAATGTAAGCTCCATAAAGGCAGGGACTACTTTTAATTTGTGTCTCCAAAGCATAGAACAATGCCTGGCATAGAGTAAATGCTTAAATGCTTGCTGATTGATTTGTTTCCCCCAGCACCTAGTAAAATTTTTTGCATTAATAGTCACTTAATACTTTTTAAAAAAAATTGAATAAATTGAATTCAGTGTTTTCCCCACACTAACCTCTCTTCTCTGTGTACTTTCGTTTAAATTTTGCATTATATTCATTTTCCTATGTATTTAACTTCCCCATTAGATTATAAGCTTCTTAAGGCAAAGATATGGCTTATTTATCTTTACAGCACTATGAAACCCTAACACTGTGTTTCATACATAATTGATGCTTAAATATTTGTTGAATTTTGAATCGAATTGAATATTCAAAGAACCATTATTGGTCTTTGGGGAATATAAAACTTAAACCTCAAATTGGAAACCTAAAAGAAAAGGCAATTGTAAATGTAATTAGTACCTTTCATTTACTTCCAAAAAATTATTTCTCATACCTCCTGCCAATTCCTCACAAACACATCAAACATTGTTTACAGGATTCTTTTAGTCAGTGAAGAGTTGTTGACAGAAGGGAGAAATTCTAGGTGCCATATTCCTACCTTATATTGGCATTCTCCCCAGGATGGGTGTGGCTTCAGGAGGTACTGATCAAGAATGCAGCTTTTGTTCTCCCCAGGGGTACAGAATCAACACAGGGCATTTCGTACAAAATTGTCTGTGGCAGAACTTTGAGGGTAGTTTATAGGCACCTACCCATGAGATATTTGGGGAGTAATACATACAGCATTATCTTCTAAGATGCCTTTTAATGAGTGGCTTTCCCATAATACTGAAGGGAAAACTAAGAGTTTCCAAAATGCTGTAATTGCATTATGATGAGAGATTCCTACCAGATTCCGTTCCATTCTTCCGCACGAGGCTCAGCTTCTCAGTGTCCATAGTATTATGAACACCAGTGTCAAATATGAAAATAGTTATGTTGCTTAACTCATTTAAATATATTGGTCACATATGATGTGGGTCGAGGTGGAAATGCCAATGTGTTTTTCAGAAATAGCAACCATTCTTCTTTCTTTTCTATTCCTGTAGCTCAATTGTATTGCCCTCCTGTTTGATTAACATCAGTAGATCAAAATTCCAACTAATTTTGTTACCAGTTGCTGTGTAACATTAAGAGAAGCATTGCCTTTTAATAAATGAGAGTGAGAATTTCAAAGATTAAAGGAGGTTGTCAAGGGGGACAGCCAATCAGGACTTGGTGGTGAATGGAATTCTTTCCTTCTCCACGTTATAGTGCTAAAGTAGCAAGAGGAAATGGTGAGAGAATCTCTTGAATACATAAATATACAGATGACAGGTACATGAACATATATCTATCATCTCACCCATGTGAGTATACCCTTCGATGATACAGATTACAACCCACCCATGCATGCCTATTCTGAGCAACTGTTTTTCACGTTCTATCATAAAATTACCATGCAAGATCAATCCCACATTATAACAAATTTCACCACTTTTTTCAGACCGGTGGTTCTCAAAGTTTTTCATCTAGGGAACCCTTTATGGTCTTAAAAATATCGACAATCTCCCTCCACAAAGCTTCGGTTAATGTGGATTCTATCTATTGATATTTATCATAACATAAGTGAAAAATTTCTTAGTACTATTATGAAAATAGTTTTGACCTCATAGATGCCCTAAAAAGGTCTCCAGGACCTCTAGGGGTCCCTAGACCAAACTTTGAGGACTGCTGCTCTAGGCATTACAATGATATCAATAGAGAACACAGGTTATCCAGTGGCTATTCCTTCCTCTTATGGTATAAAGAAAGAAGTGCTGAGTATGTGCCAGGTAGCGTGCTAAGCCCTTACAAATTTATCTCACTTGATTCTCCCACAAACCAAGGGAGGAAGGTGCTTTTGCTCTTCCCATTTACAGTTGAGGAAAGTGAGTCACACAGAGGTTAAATGACTTGTCCAGAGTCACATAGCTAACAAGCACCTGAGACTAGATTTGAATTCAGGTCTTACTGACCCCAGGCCCAGTACACTCTCCATTGTACCACTTAGATGCCTTTGACTAGTAACCATTTATATGTTTTTTTTTAAAAAATTATATCCATTATACTATTTCAACTGCATAATTCCTTATTTGCAATGTATTACTGCTTCCTTACAACCCATCATGTATCTTTCCATTGCCCTTTGAATGCTTTTAATTTGCAGACTGTAGAATTCCATGACTCACCATCATATATGCTACTAAAACCCAGGTGACCTGTTATATTGATACATAATGCAGTTTCTGCTCTATATATGCTGACTGACTTACACAGCAGAGCAAGAAATGAAGTTTGTAAGGTTTTACAAATAGGAGAATACTTTTCTGAATACTGAAAATACTGAAATATGAAAAAAAATACTGAAATAGTTATTTTGATGATATCTAATCTGATAAACATTTATTAAATATCCACTAAGTGCCAACACTATGCTAATCTCTGGGGTTAAAAAGACAAAATGAAAAAGTCCCTGCCTTCATGGAAGTCATATTTTAATGGATAATATGGTATATTAACAGATAGGTATATACATAATAATGTGAGGAGGAAGGTATAGAAGCACTAGGAATTAGGGGTATCAAGAAAAGCCCTCATAGCATGTGAAATATAACTTAGAAGGAAGTTTAAGATTTTAGAGGTCTTAAGGTGAGGAAGGTGGGCATTCCAGTTATGGAGGAGAGCACAATGCCTGAATAACTCAGCCAGAATGAAAAAAAAACCCAGTCATTTTTCTGTTAAATTACATAACCTTCAACAATTCCTTTCCTTCTTTCTATGCCCATCCCCTATACTAAAGTGAATATTTCAGTTCAGTTCAGTCAACAAGCATTTATTTAGTGCTTCCTATGATTTTGGTAGGTAGGTGGCACAGTGGATAGAGTACCAGGACTGGAGACAGGAAGACCTGAGTTCAAATGTAGTCTAACACTTAGCAGCTGCGTGACCCTAGGTGAGTCACTTAGCCCTCTGTCTCAGTTTCCTCACCTGTAAAATAAGCAGAAGGAAACAGCAAACCATTCCAGTATCTTTGCCAAGAAAATCCCCAAATGGAGTCACAGAGAGTCAGGCACGACTGAATGACAATAACAATGAATGATCTTGGTGACAATATACATAACATTGAGAGTTTGAATAGGTAATGACAACACTCTACCAATATTCCTTAAACCAGAACAGCCTTTATATTGAAATTTGGCAACTCTTCTAAGTCTAACTTTATCCTTGAGGTGACTTAAGGACTGTGTATTTTCCAGAAGAAATGGTGATGAATGCAGCCTTTCAGATATCAGTCCTAGTTACTTGATATCTCTAGAGAGTCTTTAAAAAAAAAGGAAAACAAAGGAAGAAAATTAAAGCACTCTTTTTGAAAAGGTCATCTGAAGTTAATTCTTTTCCTTCTGTCCCCTCCTATAAAAGCCAATAGAGCAAGAAGTACCACGCTGAGCGCTAGCAGACCAAAGCTCAGTGGTGGATCTAACCGAGGCCCAATCCCTGCCCTCAAAGAGGTTTTTTTTTTCCTTCTTCTCTGTTAAGATGGACCACAGATGTGAACAAAGAAAAGGAACAGATCAAAGACATGAACTCCTCCAAGAGGGTTTTCACAAACATTCAGTTCAACAACAAACACTTATTAAATGGCTTTTTTGTGTAATGTACTATGCAAGGTACTGAGGGAGGTGGGAAAAGATAAAATAAAACACAGATCCTGATCTCAGTGAGCTTGGCACAGGGAGATAGAGCATGCATACAACTGTAATAAAGGCAAAACGAAGTAACTAAAAAAGAGTTCCAGACAAAGCGCTATAAAAAAGTTCTACGAGAGAGACCCCACTTTCAGCTGGGAGACTGGGGTTTTAAGGATAACAGAGAAGGCTTCAGGGATGAAGAGAAATCTGAGGTCAATATTATCCTTTGCAAAAAATTTGGAATTGTTATAGGTAGAAAACATGGGGGTAGTTATTGTTCATTTTAGGCATGGTGGATGGCATGAGGAATGGACAAGGGAGAAAACAGTAGGAGAATGAACAGGAATACATATTGGCTTGAACATAGAAAGTGGGATGTTCCAAAAAAGTCATCGCAATTTTAAACTGCTAAAGATAAAAGCTGAACTAAGACTTCTGGGACTTGCTAAAGTTTAGTATGAAAAAAGGCTTGATTCTTTCCTCTCTTTCTCCAGCAAGCAGCAAGCCTTGGATGCCAGGACAAGGAGTTTATACCATCCTTGCTTGGCAGTGGAGATCAATTGAAGATTTTTGAATAGAAGTTTTATGGGAATCTGAGAGGTGCATTAAGATTATTTTGGCAGCAGTATGAGCCACAGATGGGCAGGGGAGAGACTGGAAACAGTGAAAACAGGAAGCTATTAAAATGATTTAAGTGAGAATTGATAAAGGCCTAAATTAGTAATGGTTGTGGTAGTGATGGTAGAAGTAATAGTAGGGGTAGTAATAATAGAAGTAGCAGCAGTAGTATCTGTTGTTGTAGGTTTTCTTTTCCTTTTTTTTTCCCTGGGGGTATGTGCAAATTGTTAGGGTAAAGAGGTAAAAGGAGCCTTAACTGCAAATTCTTTTGACAGAACAGAGCTCTATGTCCATTTCTATGCTAAACCAAATTGTTCTATAAAATATGAAAATTTTAGAACTGGGACATTAGAAGGCAAGTTCAACCTTTTCATTTTATAGGTGAGTAAACTGAGTCCCGGAGAGGTGAAGTGATTTTGTTAAACTCACCAAAAATGAGGAACAGTACGTTCTATGTGCTAGTTGGTAGAAGTATTTCTAAAATTTAATCTAAAATCCAAGTTTTCTGAATCTCAGTTGTTCTATAAGACATCTCACTGATTCTTCTCTAATTGAAGATGTTGAAAGTGCTTCAGTTAATGCAGTTATTCCAGAGTGTAAAGATTGTTTTGGTATGTGACAAGCAGTGACTAAGACACTGTTTTAGACCCCTCACCCATCTGTGATAGGCAAAGAAATCCTAAATTGGGTTTGTCAGATCTTCCAGATGTTACTGCATCTCAGCAATCAAAATATCTCAGGTCATCTGGCTTGTGAAGGACTTTATATGTCATGGTATCAATAGGAAGGATGAGAGTTTAAGCTGAGACAGCTACCCTCTTACTAAATTCCTTCTCATTTGTCACTGGCTAGGATGCATTTTTGACAGCTGGGTAGGATTAAGTATAGAAATCTATAACTGAAGAGCAGCCCCTCCAAGAGTCTCAGCAAATTTACTTTAGGAATCATCATTTAGTTCCTTAAACATTGAGCACGTTTACCCTTGTAAATATTTTTGCTCTGAAGAGATCATCTACTGGGTAGTATTAGTGCCCAAACTTTTCAAGTATGAAGACACTCTTTTGATCTAAAAAAATCTACATGGATTTGTAAAGTATTTTACTATTAGGATCTGTTCATTGAGAAAGTGGACAAAACAAAAGGTCTCAATTAATTCAATGACACCTTAAATGATTTTGTGTTGTGTCAACAACAATAGCATCTATGTATATTTCTGGCCCTTGACAGTTACTAGCTTTGTGACCTTGGGCAAGTCACTTAACCTTGTTTGCCTCAGTTTCCTCATCTGTAAAATGAGCTAGAGAAGGAAATAGCAAATCACTCCAGGATCTTTGCCAAGAAAACCACAAATGGGGTTAAGGAGAGTTAGACACAACTTAAAAACAGCTAAATAACAAAAATAACAACAATACACATATACTTATAAATAGTGAAAACTAAAGAAGAGAAAGATTTGAAAACAGAAAAATCTGTTGCAGTGGTAAATAAAACTGATGGCTTTTCTTTTTAAAAAGTCAATAAAGTACACAAAACGTTACTTAATTTAATTTTTTCCAGAAAGTAAACAAAACAAAATTACAAAAATCAGAAAGAAAAGGTGGGAGAGAGTCACAAAAATAGAGAAGGGGATTAAAGGAAATGATCAGAACATATTGTGTCAAATGTATAGCTATAAAAAATAAAATACATAATAATTTAGGAAAAATATAAAATACCCAGATTAGCAAAACAATAATCAGCCTAAATATTCTTGTCACAGAAACAGAAGACATTTAATTTGATTACAAGACCCCAAAAGAACCAACATGAACAATCTGACCCAAGTTTATCCAGTAATTCTTCATTTCACCTTCGCTGATAGGACCCTGACCTACTAAGTCCTGAGGAAAGGGATTATAGATACTGGTATCCAAATTAAATTGTCTAGGAAAAGCAGAGTATGAGGAAGAACTTCCTCCTTCCCCATCAGAGTCTATATCATTTTTAAATAGATTTATTCTGGCCAATGCTTGGAGTATTTGTACTTCCTGGCTAAGCCAAAGTAACAGGATAACTTTGTGTCCAAACCATATTTAACCAAGAGTGAGATTTTTTTTTAAACTTAAGTGTTTATTTTAACCTTTTTTATATAAAATTTTGAGTTTCAAATTTTCTTCTCTCCCTTCCTCCTTCCTTTTCCCTAAGGTGGTAAGCAATTTGATATAGGTTATATATGTGCAATCATGTAAAACATTTCCATATTAGTCATGTTGTGAAAGACAAAATATAAGAAAAAGGAAAAAAAAACCCACAGGAAAAAAATAAAGTGAAAATAGTATGCTTTGAACTGTATTCGGTTCTTTCTCTAGATGTAGATAGCATTTTCTATCACTAGTCTTTTAGAATTATCTTTGATCATTGCTTTGCTGAGAAGAGCTAAGTCTATCAGAGTTGATCAACCACACATTGGTTGCTGTTCCAGTATACAATGTTCTTTTGGTTCTGTTCACCTCACTCAACATGAGTTCATGAAGTTCTTTCCAGGTTTTTCTGAAATCTGCCTACTCATCATTTCTTCCAGCACAATAGTATTCCATTACATTTGTATACCATAACTTGTTCATCCATTCCTCAATTGATGGGTGTCCCCTCAATTTCCAGTTCTTGGCCAACACAAAAAGAGATGCTGTAAGTATTTTTGTACTTAGAGGTCTTTTCCCCCTTTTTTATGATGAGATACTCTTTCTAATCAAAGTAAAGCTCTCATATCAAATGAACATATAAACTCCAGTGGCTCCTAGCCCCTTTGTATATTCCCAGTCTTCACCCTTTGCTCATCTTCATATACTCTAAGTTCTGGAGATGCTGGCCTTCTTGCCATTCCTTGTATATGATGATTTATTTCCCTCCTAAATGACTTTTCACTAGCTATCCATTCATACTTGGAATGCTCTCCCCACTTACTTTCTTCTTGTGGTTTCTCTGGCTTTCTTCAAGACTCAACTTAAACTTTTCCTTCTGCAAGAAGCTTTTCCAAGTATTTCCTCTCCACTCCATTGCTTGTGCTTTTCCTTTGAAATTACCCTTCATTTATACTGCATGTATCGCATTTATACACTTTTTTCGTGTTGCCTCCCCCCATTAAATGTGAATTCCTGGGAGGGGAGGGATTGATTTTGCCTTTCTTTGTATTTCAGGTGCTTAGCGCAGTGACTGGCACCTAGTGGGCACTTAATAAACACTTGTTAACTGAGTTCATATGTGAAATAAACTACAGTGAATTTGAAGTGAAGTCTTGCACATGTGAAATGAAAATTCCTAAGCAGAGTTGTTGGTAGCTGTCCCTGGTTCCCTGTGTGGGGAGTGAACAACTCCTTTATATTAGAGAGTGACCGGGCCTTCCTCCTCAAGCTAGGTGTGGGAGAAATCCCACATTACCCGGATTCCTTATAGTCATCCTTCCTTTGGAAAATGGGAAACCTAAAGAAGGAAAGGCCAAATGACATATTTTTCAAAGGATTTCCAAAACCTATTCTCTCAGGCTTAGGTCTGGATTTGGAGTAGTGGTACAGTAGTTTACGTTGGGAACTATTGCTGAAATGACTTAGCAACAACGAAAATTTTCCCCCTTCTACGTGTAATGGAGGCCCTGGTCAATGAGTGTCCAGTTCCTTGGGCTTAACTTCCTCTGCTCTGCCCGGTACTAACCTATATTTAGGGATCCTGCTACTAGGCATAGGTAATGGAGGGCCCTGTTCACTCACTAGGTAATAACAAAACGCTTTTTAATTGGCTATGGAGAAGGAATGTGAGTATACATGCAAAAGTCTCAAAGAGAGACTTTTCCCTGGTGGCAAATGAGGCACATAGTGGATGTCTAGATGAGAGAAGGGGTCTTGGCCCCTCTCTTACTCATCTCCATGAAGCCTGGAATGTATGATATTGGTCTTCTTCTTTTACTGTCAGTGCTTATTCTTTCTAATTTTTAGGTAAATGTATATTGCAGATGAAACAAAATTGTGTCCTTAAAAAGACCAGTGGAGCCAGTCCATTTCCAGGGACTGAAAATCGTAACAGATTTTGGCAGCAGCTTCACCCAGTCCCACTGGGGGCAAAGTGCTGCTCTGAGGAGGATACCTGCTTGATCTAGTCTGCTGGTGGGTCAACTGGGCAAACCAGATACCGTATCCTACATACAGGGGAATGACTCCATACATCTACTATGCCATATTTAGAAGTCAATTTGATTGGATGAATGCCTTGTAGTAACCACTTTCAGTTTGAGCCCACTTTCATCAGAGACTGAGTTGGTAGAGAGGGTTGCTCTTGTACTTTAATTATTGCCATATCTTTTTAGTAAATAACCCCTGGTAAAAGCTAATTCATTTTAATTAATTAATATTGGGACAATAGTCATTATTAATTGATATTATGGAGAACAAAAAAGAATGGAGGCTCAAGCTAATAGCATTATTAAATCCCCATTGTGCCTCAGGAATAGCCCTATGACCATTAGGGGTGATAACAGCCAGCTATATTCTGGACACCTGATCTATAAATGTCTATTTTGATTGGTTGGTACATGTCGCTATATGTAATTTTGCCAACCTTGTGGTTATATATGATCATTTGTCCCCTAAACACATATATAGAATTCATATTAATGTCTAGGTCTCATCTTGCGGTAGAATTTCTGTAAGCCCAAGAATAGAAAAGAGTAGAAAGGACTATTCAGATCACTACCATGTTGCCACAAACAGATTAGGATCCAGAGGGAGCTAGTTTTTTGACTGGCTTCCAAAGTCAGTTCTTGGACTAGGATTGGAAGGCAGGGGAGATGGGAGAGCCATTTCTTGGTGGAAAACTCAGCCCTATTAGCCAGAAAAATCACACTAAAGTAAAGAAGTCTGGCTGCTGCTTCTCTCTGGTCTGTGAATGGCCTGAGTATTTAGAACAATCTCCTGGAGACCAAAATGGCTAGCCCTAAGGATGAATTATCTATAAGTTAAAGTTACTCAACTTTTTTCCTTCCCTGTCAGGAGCAGAGAAAAGGACCTGGTGGATGTATGAAGAGTATTATTGTTACTGACACTCAACAATAGTTTCTGTTCCAGGAAGGGTTGAAGGCCATCTCATTGACTGCACCTTCATGTCAGATCTTGTAATGATGGTCCTGGACATGGTCGTGCTAGTCTTCCATGCCACTGAAAATAAAATCTCTCTTGACATAAAAGAAAATGAAGAAGTCTTCATCAGTTGGGATGTACATACAGTGGACCCATGGGATCATCTTCATTTCTTTTATCACCTTAATGATACATATACTCACACATAAGATCTCTTAACCAACATATGGTGACTACATAATGTCTGACACCATTATTATACATTTAAATAATATATAACATTACATAGCAATTGGTCCATGAGCTGCTGTCGGCATGTAGGTATCATCCTAATGATGTACCCATGGTTATTGATCATGACAACCAGTGGCTTTAGTTTCCCTTCAATCCATTCCCTAAACAGTGGACAAAATAATATAATAATAACCCTCCTGCCAAAATACTTGCAAAAACCTTTTATTGCCTCAAAAATAAAACCCAAATTTAACCTGACTCCAACCTCCCTTATCAGACTTATTTCACATTACTCTACTTCACACATTCAATGTTCCAGCCAAACTGGGCTATTAGCTCTTACCTAAACTTAACAACCCATTTCTCATTTCTGTGTCTTTATATAGGTTGTAGACCATTCCTAGAATAAAATTTCTATTTGTTTCTACCTTTTATGGACTTTTTTCTTAAAGAATCAGCTCAGGTGCCAACTCTTATGGGAAGTCTTTTCTGGTCTCTCCACTTATTAGCATTTCTCTCTCTCATATTTATTAGTTTGTCTGCATGTTGATTCATCCCAATAGAATGTATATTCCTTGACTTCAGATTCTATCTCAGTTTTTGTTTTTGGACACTTAAATGTTAAATTGAAGGGAATTTTAGTGTTGAATTCAATATTTCAGCTGCAGTTTAGATTAAATAAGTTTTTCTTTTGGAAGGGGTACGGTCTGTGAAAATAACCATCTTTTATAGCATTATCCTAATGAGAAAATATAGTCCAATCATTGCACAAATAAACCTTTTTGGATGTTGCAATGTGGTGTCTGTTTTTCCAGTTTTCTATTAATTAGTGTACTCCATGTTCACAGAAGAAGTACTTTTTGGTTTTTCTTTGTTTTCTTCCATTTTTTAATGCTTCTTTGTTTAGCCACAACGGGGAAGGGAAAAGTAAGGGAATAAACATTTATACAGCACCTACTATGTGCCAAGCACTATGCTAAGAGCTTTTTACAAACATTATCTCATTTGATCTCTATACCAACCCTGTGAAGTGGGCAATATTATTACCCTCATTTAACAGTTGAGAAAACTGAGGTAAGCAAAGAATTATAGGTTCAGTGCTATATCCACCGACTATCCACAGTGCTATATCCAGCTGCTTTATAGATAGTAGGCACTTTTTGCCCAAACTCTATTTCTATCTCTTACTTCCAGAGTCACAGAATCCAAAAGTCTCTTGCAGTGTACAGAATAAATGGCTACATGGATAGTCTGTAGTGACGCCTACCCGTGCAGAGGGTGTATATGATGTTCAAGGAGGACTAGCACCTCTGGCATGATGGCTGGACAAGCCCTTTACAGGGCTGCTCATGCAGCTCCGAAGTCCGCCTTCACCCAAATCTCACCTGTGGCTCCAAGAAACTGTAGCATGCACAGCAGCCATACCAGGTAAAACCAGCAGATGGGCTAAACCAGGTGAAAAGTAACCAAACAGGCCTTAAATCTGTTGGTGAGTTAGGAGGGTGTGTACCCCAAGCATGTGAAGACTTCCCTGGGTGGAACTGGTGGATGAGAATGATTTGTTCCAACAGCCATGAAGGTGGCTGAAGCAGGTGCTGTAGAGCTCTTAGAGCTTGGTCAGACATCGAAGATGCCAAGGTCATCCAGTGCAGCCCAGGCTATTGCCAATTGTCCTGACTTGTCTCGGCATTGGACCCTAAAAGAGAGAATGAGGACTTTGTGCAACTCTGCCTCACTTAAATTCAATTCATTCAGGAGTCAAGACATTTCTCTGCGATGTCATTGGTCCTCTTTGAAACAAAAGAGAAACAACACATCCAGGTCCTAAATAAGTGATAGGACAGCTTGCTGAGGAAGTATAATAATTTTGGCATTTATCTGAGCTATTGGATCAATGACGATGCCCTGCCCTTCATCTCTGCAATTATTTTTTCTGGTCTAGCATCTTGAATTTTCTCAGGCACAGGAACTAATGGAAAAATGTGATTTTCCTGTGAACTTTATTTGTGTGTGTGTGTGTGTGTGTGTGTGTGTTTAAAAGGGTAGAGTGAGAACAGGGACTAGTACTCAGAGAAATATGAATTGACAATCATGTAGGAAATTAGATTGCAACAAGCGATTATGTAAAAGACATGACATATTGTAGAATAATGAACTGGAAGTCAAGTGTTGGTGTTAATCATTATTTTAGCAGATCTGTTTAGAATATGATCATCTGCTTGTACAAAAATACAGAAGTCTACAATTAAATAGCTTCACTGTCCTCATTACTGGCAATATTAAGGAAACAAGATTTGGCTGAATAGAGAATAAAAACTGAGTTACAGTTAAGACTTCAGGGATACTTTTTGCAATGGTATTACTAGGTCTCCCATATACTTTTCCTTCATTCTTGCCAGCCAAGAATTCCCCACCCCATACATTTGCCTCACAGCAAGTAGAGTAAATTCAGAGAAAGGTGGCATCGAATTGGAGATCCTGTCCCATCAGGCCTCTGACTTAAGTCTTTAATGTCCTACCCCAACATTATAGATGTTTGTCAATATCTAGGATAATGGTAATAATATGACATATTTGTCTAATACCTTCAAAAGTACCTTCAAATATACTTATCTAAAAATTAAAGGATAGAATACTGAGAGAGAGTAATCTTTTAAAATATTCCTTTTCTACTTTCCTAGGATTTGATCTAGGGAGATGATATCTAGGAAGTATTGCTATTTCATAGTGTTGCTAATGATAGTTACGAGCAGAATAAGAAGTTGGTCAACAAAAACAATACATGAGAAGAATGAGGAATTGCTTCTCATATATATCTATAAACTTGAAAAAATACAAAAGGATAAATCTTCAAAATTTTAAATACCTAGAAAGCAGAGTCTGCGTAATCTCTGGGAGGGAAATAGGAAGGCTCCTGGGATTAGCCTTGAACATTTTCCTTCTTCTTTAAAAAAACCAAATAGGAAGCAACTTCTTTTCTCTTTGGAAAAAAGAACTCAAAGGGAGGGGAGTTCCATGGCCCTAACTGATCTCTTTATCTTACCCTGGGGAGCAGTGCTACAGATGGCACCTGGGACAAATTCATTTGAGTAGTGGGCGTGTGTAGAGTAGTGGTATTTATGTCTGATCCTATGAAAAGATGAGTGGAATGGAGACAAAGGTCATGAAAATGGAGGAGGCTGAGGATACTGAAAGGCCAAGCTTCAGACTAGATGGGATCTAGGTTGGAAAAGAAGACTGTGAAACAGGTACTGAACTTATTGGAAAAGAGGAAGAGTGACCTGAAAGTTCACGGATGACAACAACAAAGATCTGGACAGGAAAGAATGAAGTTCAAAAGGGAAGAAATGATTATGGATTGATGGTGAGAGAGGGAGAATCTGAAAGAGGTAATGAGGATGAAGGAGTATGTCAGCTTCTCTTTCTGATGGGGGTATGAGAAAAGGAGGAGCTAGTTTCAAAGAGAGCACCAAAAAGAGGTGTTGTCTGCAGGAGAAAGCCAGGTTTCAGTGAACATCAGAAGATGAAAGGATAGATCTCACAGTATACCTAGTGAGGAAAATGATAACCTTATCTCCATTTTATAGATGAGGAATTTGAAACTGAGAAAATTTAGGTAACTTAGCCAGAGTCATACAGATAGGCAATCTCTAAGGCAGGATTTGAACTCATATCTACCTGGTATAGGGGGCAGCTAGGCGATGTGGTGACAATGCTAGGCTTGAAGTTGGGCAGACTCGTCTTCCTGAGTTCAAATCTGTGTGACTCTGGCAAGTCACTTAACCCTATTTGCCTCTGTTCCTTCATCTGGAAAATGAGTTGGAGAAGAAAATGGCAAACCACTTCAGTATCTTTGCCAAGAAAACCCTAAAAGGGGTCATGATGGGTAGGACATGACTGACATAACTGAATAGAAACTTCCTTTAAGCCTAGTAGTCTGTCTACTTCTCCATCTGTCAAATTCAAAGTGTTCTGTGAAATATCTACAAAATGAGTATAGTCTAAAATATCAAGCAAGAAAAATATTGAAGAAATGTGCTAGAGAAACTTATTATTTTAAAATAGCAATATTTATTGATAGTCAAAGACATTTTGGGATGTCACAAAATATGAAATAGATACGGAACAAAAAATGTTCTTGGATACCCATAAAAATATTCATACAAATACAAAAAATTTCCAAATAGCATTGCTCTGATGTATCCAAAGAAGTGTAATTTCTCAGAGATAGCTTAGCAATTTCAATCAGTTATTGCATTGTATAAAACATGCATCAATGTCAATCCACCTCCATAAAGTATTGCAATAGTTTACTCAAGAAAGAGGCCTGAGAGTGGCATATCCAAAACGAACATCACACTGAGAAAAACAATATCCATTTCCATCAGTCATTCCACTTAGAGCCTTCAAGAAATTCATTGCTATTACAAAATGAAAAGTCATTCTTACCCTTTTCAAGGGACTTATAGTTTTATTTGGATGGTTAGTAATTCTTAGGAGGCACAGGAATTCTTTAAAGAGTCCATTACAATCTAGCTGTGCTGTATATGTAAAAACAAAAGAGATTTGATGATGGGATAACCCAGTCTAGCAGATAGAAAGCGCTGTAGTGCTCATATGCTCCCTTTGGGCCTCCTCGAAGAAGGAAATTATATGCTATTGATTTACAAGAGGAACAGAAAACTCCTCCTAAAACTTCTAGGGTGGTCTTGATAAACATTAGTATGAAAAATGCATGGGCAGAAGTGGCAGATGGAGCCTGGCCTAGTAGAGAGAACCTTGAACTTGAAGTCAGGAGAAATGTTTATTATGTTACCCTGAATAACGCAACTCAATATCTCAGAGTCTCAGTTCCTTATCTGTAAAAACTATTATAATATAATGTTATTATATAATTACATTGTATATTATACAACATATAATTATGTATTATAATTATGTTATTATGTTGTTATAGTATCATATTATAATAGTATACATGGTTGTTGTGAGGCACAATTAAAATAATATAGGTAAAGCATTTTGTAACCTACATAAATATCTGTGATTATTAGTGGCTTTTGTAGTAATGTGACTGGTCTGCCCCATGGAACTCCATCCTCAAGCATGTGTTGCTAAGGGTGAAGTGGGCCAGGGGTACATTTAGCTAAAGTGAGTTTTTTTCTCTTCTCTTGTGCTCTAAGGAGGAGGCTAAGACTACTACAAGCTCTTGGGAGGGAGAGAGGCCTTTGGTTTTTATGGCCTAAGAGGGAATGGCCCTGTTAGTGCTTCTGTCTTAATTGTGTCAATTCTTGCTTTTGAGTGAAGGAATAGCCCAGTCCAGGAGCCAATAAATAGCCTGCCTCTTCCCCAGAGTGGTTAAATGACCAGAAGCAGTTACAAAATGCCCACAGTGCTCTGAATTGGAGAGAAGGACCCTTCCGTTACGTGTTACCATGTCTTTCTAGGAGCAAGCCCTACAGCTTCTTCCACATGAGCTGGCAACAGGCTCCGAGGATGGAGCTTCATGCCCAGGCCACCATTACACTGAATAACCAGGGGTACCAGAAATCTAGTAATATAACTTTAAAAAAAAGATGTATTATAAACTTAACATTACAAATTTAATAAGCAACCTACAAATCCAATTAAATTTGCATTACAACCATCTATATTTAAATAAATGAATTTTGGTACATAAAGTACCATAAAAATGCATCAGTCATTCCCTCTAGGTTTTCATCAGGTTTATTTAATCACTTTTTCTTTTGTATAGTAGCAATTAGTAGGCACTTTGTCATTCTGGTTCTCCCTTTTTCTACTTTACATTATTTCATAAGGGTCTTTTCAGATTTCCTTATAGTCCTCATACTTATTGATCTTAATTTCATAACAGTTTCTTATTACATTAATCTGGGTAGGAAAGTAATAATAGAAAAAAAGTTATCTGAATTCAATTTTCTCCCATCAGCAACCTAACTACTATTAAAATTCCTGACATTAAAACGTGAGTGTTCTTTCTTTATTTTTTAAACCATCATTGAAAAGTGGATTCTTTCAAATTCATTTAAGATCAAATATCTTTTAAATCCTCATCCTTGTCTAGTCTTTATAATGACAGTAAAATCTGATCATTAACAAAGGTGATGGAGCACCGGCTGGCAACTAGTTGCCTCTAGGTTCAATATCGTTGGAATGGACTAAAGGACCTCTTAAGCACATTCAAGTAGAGGCAGAAAATACTGAGTTCTAAAGAAAAAGTAAAAGTTGTCAGTTCCTGTTCAGGTGAAGTAGATACTTAACAAAAACTTGACTGCAGTGGCACCTTAAAGTGACACACACATTGAGTTAAGGCCAAGGAACATTATTGATTACTGTGGTCCAGGATTATAAATTCCCTGGAGAAAAAAGAATTAATTAGGTAACCTCAGAAGGGGAAAGAAGACGATAGAAGGGTAGATCCAAATGAGAAAACTCATATTTCTTTTCCCCCATATATATGTATTTTTCTATTTTCACAAATTTGCTTAGATCCTTCTATTTGCTGCATGTCTAAGGTGCCTAGCAAGTGATAGAGAATCATCACAGAACTGAATAAAACAACAATAATGATCATAGCTACCTAGCATTTATGTGTACATTAAGGTCTGGAAAGCACTTTTCACGTATTATCTAATTTGATCCTCATAACAACCGTACGAATTAGGTGTTATTATCACCTATTTTACAGATGAGAAACTGAGGCTGAGAGAGGTCAAGTGACTTGCTCATTAATAGTAAGTAGCCAATAATGCTACTGAGGCAGAATTGTGAATTCAGGTCTTCCTGTTGCCAGGTCTTGTACACTATCTACTTCCCTCATTTACATGCTTAGTATGAAAAGAAATGGAATAGAATGAAAGGAATTGAATGTAATAGAGTAGAACAAAATAGAATGGAACAGAACATAGCATAGTGGAATATCATATATGGAATGAAATGGGATTGGAAAGAATGGGATAGGTAGAACAGAGTGCAAGAAATTAGAAGAATAGAATAAAATAGAAAATAATAGAGTATAGTACAATAGAATGACTCAAATTTAATTGAATTAAATTGAATCAAACCAAATAAATAGAACAGAATAGTATGGAAGGGAAAAGAAAGTATGTAATAAGATAATCTAGATAGTGTTGAACCAGGATAGAATAGAATAGAATGGAATGGAATGGAATGGAATGGAATGGAATGGAATGGAATGGAATGGAATGGAATAGAATAGAATAGAATAGAATAGAATAGAATAGAATAGAATAGAATAGAATAGAATAGAATAGAATGGAATGGGACAAGATGGGATAGGATAGGATAGGATGGGATAGGATAGGGTAGAATGGAAGGGGAGGGAAGATAAGAGAAGGAAAGAGAAGGGAAAGGAAGGGAAAGGAAGGGAAGGGAAGGGAAAGAAAGTAAAGGAAAGGGAAAAGAAGATATGCAATAGAATAATCAAAACAGGATTGAACCAGAATAGAATAGAATAGAATAGAATAGAATAGAATAGAATAGAATAGAATAGAATAGAATAGAATAGAATAGAATAGAATGGAATAGAATGGAATAGAATGGAACAGAATAGAACAGAATGGAACAGAATGGAACAGAATGGAACAGAATAGAACAGAATAGAATAGAATAGAATAGAATAGAATAGAATAGAATAGAACAGAACAGACTGGAATTTCAAGTTAGGATATTCTTATGCTCACTCAAAGTTGCTTTCACATTTAGTTTTTAACTTTCAGAAATGAGCAGTTCTGGATGACATCTTGACCTCCCAGAAAACTGCTTTCATCAATATGGCCTTATTTCCTGCTGCCACCCCTTACAATTTATGTCTTTAGGGGACAACATTTAAGTTTCCTTGACCTTGCTAACAGTCTTCGTTTTTTAGCAAATTATGGGCTATCCTTTTGCAGGTAGGCCAGTCTATGGTAACAGAATTAAAGCTGAACCATTTTCCCCCTTCTATCTTTTACCTCCCTGACCTTCAGCTCTCCATTTTTATTAACCTAATTCTGGGTAAAATAATCAACCATGAAGAGAATGGTGAAGGAAAAGAACACTGTGCCTAATAAAGATTGATGGTAGCACTGGGGAAACTCTTCATATGAAGTTTGAATATGTCAACAAATGTTCCATTCCCTAGTTAACTGACCCTGGGTACAGGCAGGATTACTGAAAGGGGAACAGAGGTTAATTGAGACCAGGTCTTTAAACACAAATCTATGAAAAGGGAACTTTGCCCCTTAGCTTTTTGTGAGCTCCATGACTCTGAGACAACTCTCTGTGTGCCAGATGGAGCTAAAGTTTAGTCTATTTTTAAAGGAAGCTTTGAACTATTGTGATATTTTGCTATAAAATGTCCTGGTCAACATGGATGTAATATGTTAGTATCTTGATTTTCTTATGCAGTTTAAGTCCCCATCCTTATGCCATTTTATATTATATGGAAATTTATATGAAATATAACATGTCATATTAAGTATAATTATATTATTTTATAATGCAATTTGTATTAAATGGAAATTTAAGCATAAGGTACTCCAGTTACACATAAGAATATTACAATAAGTGTTGTTCTTATCTTGAGAGGTTACCGATGTCTAAGATGAAATACTTCCCTTTCTAATGAGATGCAGAAAAGCTGCTTCAGAAACAAAACTAGAATTTAAGATGACAATATCTGCTTTTACTTAAGTTTTGTTGATGCCTTTTTTTTTTAACAAAAAAGTCTTTCCTGGGTATTCCCCATTTCACTAAGTTGAACCCTCCCTCATTTCAAAGGAAAACAGGCAAGACCAATGACAAAATGACCTTGTCTAACCAATCTATTTATCTCCAAAGTCTCATACCTTAGTAAATAGAGGAAGTACCTTCATGTTTTTCTGGACTAGGACTGATGGCAGTTTGACTGACCTTCACTGTTATTTTTAAGTATGTTTTTGAATCCAGTGCAGATAATGTTTTCCTGGTTCTGCTTACTTTACTCTGCATCAATTCATAAAACTTTTTTCATGCTTCTCTGAATTCTTCATATTTATCACTTCTTAAGGTCCAATAATATTCTGTAACATTCAGATATCATGATCATTTGTGCAGCCATTACTCTGTTGACAGATTCACTCTATTTACACTTTTTCCTTCTGCTACCAGAAAAAAATACTGCTATGAATATTGTGGTAGACATGGGACATTCCCCCCTGTCTTTAACATCCTTGAGACATATTTCCAGTAGGGGTTTGATGACATTTTTCACAAAATGAAAAGAATAGTTGGACCAATTCACAGGTCTACCAGCAGTGTATAAAGAGATTGCAATACTTTTGTCTAAATTGTACATATCAGGCTAATTTGAATGGGTGAAGTTGTACTTATCAAGGTAATAAAATTAATTCAAGAGCTGATAATATATCAAGGATGGAGATTGCCAAACCCTGTCTAACCTGTTTATCATCTCCCCTTCCCAAGGAACAGAGATGAAGAACAGTATTAAATTCTAAAATAAAGTTTATTTTATGCATGAACATTTAAAAAATAGTATTTCTCTACCCATTTCAATCTATCCTTACCCAATTAGAGAATTTGAGAAAATTCTTCTAAATGAATGGTGCATTCTACCACAGGTTTTAGAATTATACTTAGGTTTAATTATTGATTATTAAGAAGATGCTAATTATACCTACACATTATGACCTTTTTTGGGGAAAAAGGATTTTATAGGGGAAAATGCAAGATACATGCTAAAGTCAAATGGCATGAATTTGGCGACTTCAGATATGACAAATTTACTGAATACATCCTGCTGCTTTCCCTAGTGGCCCCTGGCCAAATAGCTTTGCATCGTATCCGCAATTGGTTGTACAAAAGGAAATAAAATGAGGCCTTAACTGTGGTCTCAGAGCTCAATTAATAAACAGAAGTCAGAAATGGTGTCAATTGTTTAAACTATGCATCCTGGCTTGTCTGCTTGATTAGCTTTAAGCCAAATAAGAAGATGGGATTTGTGTTAGGGCTCAAATTATGAATTAAAAAATGCTGACAATTGAGAAAGGATCTCATTATTATTAATTGATGTATTTAAAATGCACATTTAAAATAAAGGGGGCAACCAAAGGACAAGCCCTGGAGGATTGAGTGAACAATAAATAGAGCCTGCACAGAGACTCCTCCCATGTCCCACATTTTAAAATTTATGATGCTGGACTTAAGGAGGAGCATTTCTCAAGAGGGATGCTTAAATCATCCAAGAACAAGTAGTCCCCACTGCCTTTAAATTGCTCATGTGCTCACAGTAAAGCTTCAAACCACTGTCTTTAGTTTAGTTTAGAATTCTGAAATGGTAAAGGTCATAGGGAATGAAATATTTCAAAAAAGAAACAAAAAGAAGAAATACATATATAAAATTAAAAAGGTGCTAAGGTGAATTATGAGATCAACAATCCAAAAGATTGAGGTAGGGCAAAGGAAAAGACAAGCCTGTCCAGATAACAGGATGGTCTAGGAGGATAAGAGGGAGATGGGTCATCAATCAGAGGACAGGAAAACAAAGAAATGTGCTCATATTAAATCTTCTTTGTCAAACCTATTGTGTGGAGAAGGGGCTCCTCCTGAATTCCTCTCTGAAGGAATACAATGTTATCAGCAAATGGCATATCTCCTACCTAAGGGTCTTTTTAGGCTGAAATTCAGCAGAAATCAGCAAAATTACAATTCTTAGAATTGTATGTATAGGATCATAGACTTAGAGATAAAAAGGAACTTTAGAGGCCATCTCCAAATCCCTCGTTTTACAGATATGGAACCTGGGGACCAGAGAAGTTAAATGATTTGTCCAAGGTCACACAGGCAAGTGCATGTCAGAAGTAGTATTTGAACTCCCTCCATTTTCATTTTATCTTTCCAATATCCCATGATGACTGGGGCTGTAATTCCTCTGAGAATGGATTGAGGAAATTCAGTTACTTTTTGAGGAAAATTGGTTACTTTTTACCCTCCCTACTGTGCTGGCCTATATACCCTAACTGCCTTGTCCTCTTCCCACCAAAGGCTAGTTACATGAAAATACTACCACAAATAACTAATGAATAGCAAATATTATTAATTAATTAAATTAATAAACTAATTAATTAAAGTTAATGAAGAGCAAAGATCAGCACTTATCCAAGCAAATAGCAAATAGAAATCAGAGATGCTCTACAGATTAGAATATATCAGAAAGGACGTAGACTTCAACAGATCTCCCTCTGGGAGCAAGTTACCTTGGCTTAACCAAGAGGGAGGCCCTAATTTTACCCAAGGGAAATTCCCTAAAATCTTTAGGAAGGCAAACATATTGAGATGCTTGTTTTCCCTACATGTATGTCACTTCCAAAGACATTTTTTCTCTTCTCCTCCCTGGAGTTTGACTCAAAGAGAGTCTGGAACCATACATGTCCTTTCTCAAAGCGGAAATGTAGATTATCTCTCTTCTCCAAAGCCTTCATTCCAAATTCTGCTTTCATGTAGGCAAGCAGCATCAAGTTATCATTCTTTCTACCAGTTAGGAATGTTTTTTTTTTAACTTGAAAACTTTTTATTGTAGGTAGAGTGGGATAGCTGGACACAGTTTGGATGATTCCATTTTCATTGGCAACATCGAAAGCATCATCATGTGGAGCAAGTTGGACATAGGCCTTCTTCTCTCCATCAGGCCGGATCAGCATGTTGACCATCTATGTCATACAGCTTCTTTACTGCCTGCTCAATCTGATGCTTGTTGGTCTTGACATCCACAATGAAGACTAGGGTGTTGTTGTCCCCAGTCTTCTTCATAGCAGACTCAGTGGTCAAGGGCAACTTAATGACGGCATAGTGATCAAGCTTGTTTCTCTGAGGGGCACTTTTCTGAGGGTATTTGGGCTGCTTTTGAAGTCTTAGTGTCTTGGGTCGCTGGAAGGTAGGGGATATTCAGATCTTCTTTTTGTGGCTTTGGACATCCTTCTATGCTGCCTTTTTGGCTTTCAAGGCCTTGGACTTGGCTTCTGTTTTGGGGCATTCAACAGCTTCTTCTTTGCCTTCAGCACCATCTTGGGGGAAAGGCCAGTTAGGAATGTCTTAGGCAAAATGTTCCAGGCTTGGCTGGAAATTTGGGTTACCTAGGTATTAAAAGTTCAAAGAATCATGGGACCATACAAGTTAGGAGGAAGAGATAACTGCACTAGAGTTATCTTGGAAGGTTTTGTGCAGGAGGTAGAACTAAGCGGGTCCTTGAATCACGAGCTGGATTTGGATAGGCAGAGAGTAGAAAAGACAGCATTCTAGGTAGGGGCGATGGTGTGAGCAAAGGTGTGGAGGTCAGAAATAAAGCGTGTATTACAAGAATAGAAAGGAATCAACCTTACTGTAGCATAAGTACTGTCATAAGCACTGTTATCATATACATAGGGAACTACGAAAGTTAATTTCGATCACAGGGGATGGCTACAGGCAAAAATAAACACCCTTATTTCAGTACCTCTTTCCCACACTTAAATTTATCTCTATTCCTGAACCAGAGGTGTAATGGTAGAAGTTTAACAACCAGCTCTCTGAAAAAATGTACACATGAGAAACTTTTATATTTAATCTGCATTATTAACTTTTCTCTATCATTTTCTTCAGTCTAGATAATCAACAAAACAATAAATCAAGCCCTAATTTTCATATCTGCTGATTTCTGAGATGAAAATTCTGACATGTGAAACTCTGAAAATTTAACAGCAGGCTCTTGTGAGCCAGTTTGAACTGGTTCCAGCAAACCCTTCCCTAAACCCTTCTAGGACCCAGTACCTTTTTACCGTCCTTACAAGGCTGAGGTTCCCTTCTAGGCTTGTCCTCCCTAAGGGGCACCACATGACCTAGTCTAGTGGTATCAAACTCAAACAGTAATAATCCCTCTTGACCCAGAAAACTACAAATTAGCACTATGTTATATTATATTTGTGTTTATTTTGTTAAACACTTACCATTTACATTTTAATCTGGTTCAGTCCCACTTAGAAGTTTTGAAGCTGTGGGCCTTGAGTTTGACACCTTTGTCCTTGTTTTATTCTTACATTCTTTTCTTTAATTAAACATTTAATCAGCTGTAATTATGCAGATCAACTAAAGCGGTGCTAAGGTGTTAGTGACTAATAATAGTTTAATATGGGATCAGGGACTTAAAGCTGGAAGGGAACCATGTAGTCCTATCTCATTTTGTAGATGGAAAAATGGAGGCCTAAGGAGGGTAAATGACTTATCTGAGGTCACACAGGTGTCTGGTATTCCTAGTGATGATTCTAGGTCATCCAGAAAAAGTGTAAAGAGTATCTTTAAAGGACTGAGTCAGTGTGCAGAAAGATTTAAAAAAATCCTTCAGGAATTGATGGAGTCTGAATGGAAATGGAGATTTTTATTTAATTTTTAATTTTTTCTTGTTTTCCTTTGTCTATGTTTTCTTTCACATCATGACAAACATGGAAATATGTTTTACATGACTCCACACATATAACCTATATCAAATTGTTTGCCTTCTCAATGAGGTGGGAAGGGGATGGAAGAGAATGACAGAAGAAGAGAATTTTGAACTAAAAAAAATTTTTAAAACATTTTTTATGTGTAATTGGGGGAAAATAAAATAATAAATTAAAAAATAAAATAAAAAAATATTTCTATCAAAATGGCTAAAATAAAATGTTGGCACTTGAAAAGGTAAATTTTGGAAATCCCTTGTATGAAATATTTCATTGCTTTATAATGACTGGACAATTAAAATGTTATTTACATTTGCTACAAATTAGAATGCAAAGAACTAGACATAATGTATTTCAGGGTAAATTCATGTAAATTTTAATGGGTTCACAATAGGACCATGGTTTTAGATCTAGAAGGGGACTTGAAGGTTATCAGGTCCAACTGTCACATTTTACAGTTGAGGAAACTGAGTCAGAGTGGTTAAGTGGCTTGCTCAAGATTCCTTCGTAGCTGTCTGGAGAAGAATCCCCAACTGCTACACATTATATAACATGTCTGAATTCTCTGATTTCAAAGATTGCTTTAAACTACTTCTAATATGATTCCATCCTAAACTTAGAAATTTTAGTCTCAAAGGAAAAAACGTAAACAGAATATTAATGAGTCAAAAGTGAAATGCAAATGATTTGCAAATTATCTCCTCTCCTGGACTATTTATGCCAATTTGCTTCTCTATTAGTATTGATAATAATGAATTATATATTAAAATGTGTGCATTTTGGCCAGTGAAGGGCAAGTTCATAAAACATGCTCAGATTTTCTCTTTCTGGTGGGTTATTGTAGCAGCAAGCACCCTAGCATATCCAGTATGGCCTGCTAATACAAGCTTTTAAAGGAAAGCAACTTTAAAGTGCTCAACAATCTTCTTTAATTACATTCACTAGGTCAGGGGAAAAGTCAGCCCTTGAACATTAGAGAAAATACAAGCAGATACATTAGCATAAAGACCAACCAAACAGGGCTCTTAACTACCTGAGCCAAAACAATATTGCTATACATTTTACATACACCACTGGATCGAGAGAGCCTTTACATTTGAGCAGTTGGGGAGCTCTGAACATATGGCTACTTAGAGTCTTGACCAGGGAATCAAAAGATTCTTCTCATAAGTGAACCCCCAAAGTAAAATACTAACTCAGAGTAAATATGCAGTTCTCAGAGTTGGAAAGTATCACAACCCTTGTGACTGTTTAATTAACTTAGTACCAAAAGGTGTGAAAGCCTTCCTATAAGCAAGACTCCCCTAAGCAAGATTCTCTCTCCTAAGCGAGATCCTCTCCCAATGGATGTATCACAGCTGTGACCTGGGTCAGAGCTCAAAAGCAGGTCACATTGGCCTATTAATGGATGGGGAAGATCTTCCTATTCCACTGACATTACAGTTATACAAAGCATACCTAGAAATTCCTGCCTCATTCTAATCCTACACAGGGAACATTGGTGGAGCTATTTCCAGCAATGAATGTTTGAAGGGCCGGCACTATGTGGTAAAAAATAATTATCTTGGTGGCTGAGGGGTCAGAAAGGCTGATGATTTAAAAGCTTCTGAGTCAGAATTGAGTTGTATGCAAAGGAGTTACTTGCCCCTCTACAAACGTTTTGCTTCTCTTCCCTCTTGGCAGGAGTAAGGCAGATCTTCTATAGGCAGCTAGGCAGGGGAAATGAGAAGTGGGTGACTGCTCTTTCTCCCATTCAGTTAATGTGCAATTGTAAACATATGTTTCTTATTTATTCTTTATTTCTTATTTATTCTGTTTCCTATTTATTCTTTCCTGATCTTAGGTCATAAGTGATACACTGGATAAAGCACCAGATCTGGAGTCAGGAAGACTCATCTTCCTGAGTACAATTTTGCTCTCAGACATTTACTAGCTGTGTGACCATGCACAAGTCACTTAACCCTGTTTGCCTCAGTTTCCTCATCTGTAAAATGAGCTGGAGAAGGAAATGGCTAACCTCTCCAGCATCTGTGCCAAGAAAACTCCAACTGGGGTCATAAAGAGTCAGACATAACACAACAAGAGAAGAATGCTGAGGCGATCTATCAGATCCACCAGAAATCCCACTAGCCACTGCAATCAGTAGCAGAGATAGATGGAGTGACAAGTGGCCCGCAGCAGAGGAAGCACCTGAAAGTCAAGGTGGAAAAACAGTCACTTGAGAATGGAGCCACCACCTGTGGCCCTCACATCCTTACGGCTAAAAGAAATGTTGGTTATGGCCTCTAAATAGACACTGCTCCTTGGAGCCCAGGAAAGAACTACATCTAAAGGCATCTTCAGGATGACCCTACAAACAGAAGAACTCCTAGGGACAATAATTAGGAAGCACACCTCGGCCTCACATGTTCAGAGGTGACTGGTGACACAGTGGGTAAAGTGCTGGGCTGGGAGTAAAGAAGACTTCATTTCAAATCTGGCCTCAGACATGTTGGCTGAGTGACTCTGGGATAGTCATTTAATCTCTGTTTGCCTTAGTTTCCTCCACTGTGAAATGTTAACAATAGTACCTACCTCTATATTGTTGCGTGGATCAAATTAGATAATATTTGTAAAAAGCACTTAGCACAGTGTCAGCTACATAGTGGGCACTATAAAAATGCATACGTGGCATTTTGCCTTGTTACATTTGTGCTTTAAGTTTGAGCCTACTACTCCTAGATTTCCCTCCGTGTGTAGTGAAAAGGGGCCCTGAGATGATTGAAAAGTCTGAGAGACAGTGTTTCTGGGTAATTAATAATCAATTCATTGAGGATGGCTAGCACATAATCAATGAATTGAGGTCAGTGGTTCTCTTGGAAACCAAAGACAAACTTTAGAGACCGTCCAATGGTTAAATACCTTTGGAAAAGGGGTTGTCCCTGACAGGGGGAAATCAGCTCTGATTAGTTAATAATTCACAAGAAAATGAATACTGTAATGAGAAGGGGCCTTATTCTAATAAGGACTGGGGGACTTGACTCTGATCATGCTGCTGCTGCTCTTGTTGTTGTTTGTCCTTCATTCTCGGAGAGGACCATGACATCAGGGATGCCATGACTTGCAAGTGAATTGGGTTTAAGTGAGGGAGAACTGCGCAAAGTCACCAGCCTCACTTCCTCCTCCAGAGCCATCTGGGTCCAGTGGCCAGATATAGATCAGGATAACTGGAGTTGGCCCTGGATCTAGTGGGAGACCTTGGCTTTTTTAAGCTAAGGTCTTTAATGGGTCTCAGTTTGACTGAGGCAGCACCCATTCAGTGATTAAGACTGGACAAAGAGACTCATCTCTACTCAGATCCCTCCTGCCTCAGGCAGTCCAGACAAAAATATCTATTCTCTACCTCAGTCCTTGACTAGTACAATGATGGGTTACTGTAAGAATTCCATTTAAAGATGATCTGGGCAGGGTGAATTCTTTGGACCAGGTCAGAAATGTCCTTTAGAGATTGGGCTTTGAATGAGTGGAAGTGGATTTAAAAAAAAGATATTCAGGTCCCATATATAAAACTGGTTATTCATATAATAAGAAAATAATATTTTTTCTTTTTAAAAAAGTTTTTAGATTTTTTTTTATTTTTAGTTTACAACATTCAGTTCCACAAATTTTTTGAGTTTCAAATTTTCTTCCCCTCCCTCCTCTCCCCCCTCACCCCCAAGATGGCATGGAATCTGGTATATGTTCTACATATACCTTCTCATTAACCTTATTTACACAATAGTCAAGTTGTAAAGAAGAATTATGACCAATGGAATGAATCATGAGAAAGAAGAAATAAAACCAAAAAAGAAGAGGAAAAAAAAAAGAGAGCAAATAGTTTGCCTCGATCTGCATTCAGACTTCATAGTTCTTTCTCTGGATATAGATAGCTCTTTCCATCATGAGTCCTTTGAAGCTGTCTTTGAACCTTGTATTACTGAGAAGAGCCAAGTCTATCAAAGTTAGTCATCACAGAAGCAATACGTCTGTGGTTGCGTACAACGTTCTCTTGGTTCTGCTCCCCTCACTCAGCATCAAATCATGTAGGTCTTTCTAGGTTATTATGAATTCCATGTTACCCATCTCTTATAGCACAATAGTATTCCATTACATTTATATATCGCAACTTGTTCAGCCATTCCCCAATTGATGGGCATCCCCTTGATTTCCAAGTCTTTGCTATCACAAAAAAGAGCTGCTATAAATATTTTTGTACATACGGGAAAATAATAATTTTTTTCAACTCACCTATTTTGAAGAAATTATTTTGCAACTACTCTTCCTGCTATATCTTCTCAGTAATCCCTGAAACTAATGGAGTTAAACTGATCCTGATTAATAGGGTACATCACACTGGGTGGAGGCTTGGGACTGCCTGTATTAGAAACCTCCAATCTCTCAGGATTACCCAAAGAGCCCTGAAGGGAGTGACAGTTATTGTCCTCTGGCACACAGAATTGTGGAAGTTGGGAGTGAGTCCAGAGGAGATGCTGCTCATATATAAAGGAAAACATAGAGAGATGGAGGGATGGGAACAAAATCTTTTAGTTTCCCTCTTTTGAAACAGTTATAGTTTTTGAATGATCACACAGAAAAATCAAAACATGGTCAAAAGAATATTTATTAACGTCCATGTCAAAATGACACTTTGTGGGCATTATACAGAGAGAAATAAGCAAAAATAACCTTAATTTTATATATGTGTATATAGGTATATGTGTATATGTATGTATGTATGTACATATTTATGTATATGTGTGTGTGTGTATATACATACATACCTCCAGAGAAAGAACTGATATATGGAAGTATGTATATATTGTTGCCTCCATATATATGTGTATTTATATATATATATACATACATACATATATATATATATATATATATATATACGTGTGTCTGTGTATAGTTTCACACGTATATCTATATCAAATGTTGGCCTTCTCTAATGCAGGGTAGGAAGAAAGGGAGGGAGACAACTCAGAACTCAAAATGTAACAAAAAATAAAAAGCAGAAAAAATAGAAAAGAAAAAGAGATCTCTCACGAAGTCAGAGTAATCTGTAAATGTTTGTGGTGTAAAAAGAAAAAAAACGACTTTAAAAAAGATCTATTCAGTACGATGGGCACAGTGGTTATAGTGCCATGCCTGAAGTCAGGAAGACTCATCTTCCTGAGATCACATCTGGCCTCAGATGTTAACAGCTGCATGACCCTGGGCAAGTCACTTAACCCTGTTTGCCTCAGTTTCTTCATCTGCAAAATAAGCTGGAGAAGGAAATAGCAAGCCATTCTAGAAACTTTGCCAAGAAAACCCCAAGTGGGGTCATGAAGAGTGAGACATGACTGAAACAACTGAACAGCAGCAACATTCGGTATGATAGACTTTCTTCTGGACATTTTAATATTTTGTGATTATGCATGAAACATTGGAACAATCCATTTAATCCTCACTCTGACTTCATGGTAGTCTTACTCCTTTTCTGGATATAGCCTGGATAATACACCTTATACCACTTTTCTTGCATATGTCATCATTGGAAATATGCTATAGTTTACTTACTCTCACTTTCAACTATACTTTGGTAACCTGTAATTTTGATTTCTCAGTTTGTGGTGTGCTAAGAATCACATCCATATACAACTTCTCAGAAGAAACTAAAGAGGCCAAAGGCATTTATGATACTCATAAACCTCATGCATTTATTTCAAATGATCAAATGAGATCATATTTGTAAAGCACTTTACATAGTGTCTGGCACATAGCAAATGCCTATTCCCTTCCTTTTACCTTCCTCTTTACATCATGATTATTTATAGAAGGGAGTCAGAAAGTGAAAGGCATGGCAAGCACCAAATGGCATCAGTCAAATGTTATATAAAAGAAATGAACTATATCTTAATAGACAGAAAACAACTGGTGTAGGAATCACACCAGTTAGTCATCAAGTATTTATTAACATCTACTATGTTCGGGCTAACTTGATCTCCTTACCAAATGGAGAGACAATGGAAACCAAGGACAATACTAGTTTAGAATGTAGATAGGTAAAGGATAATTAGATAAACAGACAACCAGATAGCTACATAAATGGAGATCATACACACACAACTTACGTAATAGATACATATTTTTGAAGAGAGCATTGTATGATGAATTAATAGACGTGGTAGGAGAAGTGATAGTTCAGCTGGAGGTTTTGTGTACATTACATACAGGATTTTGATTTGGAGTTAAACTATGTTTAAAATCAATAGAGGGATGTAACCGAAACATGAATTCCTGAACTTTCATTTTGGCAGGCACTATAAAGAATTCTGTCCAATTTGAAGTACTCATAAAAAATGAATAGGTATTCATAAACAAAATATTTAAAATATAAGCAGATTAAAAATGATGATTACACCTATAATTACAGGAAGTTAGAAGGATTATTAGATGATCTCTCTAAACAAAAGAAATTCTAGATGTATTTTAAATTGGCTCAGTGACCAAAAAGGTTTATAAAATGGTCTCCTGTACATACTCTAGTTTTCTGACAGGCTATCCCCAAGCATAATGTAGCCATGATTATTCAATATCCTTATAACCATTTCTGGAATATTGATTTATTACGTTAATATAAAGATATATAAGAAACCAAAGAAGAAAATGACCAACATACTTGGTCAGTGAAATCTTTGAGGTGAGGGTAGAGGTTGGTTAAGCTGAGACTTGAATCCAAGTCAATTACATCAGTATTTATTTATTTTACAATATTTAATTTATTTATTCTAGGTGTTCAACATTCACTTCCATAAGTTTTAAATTTTCTCCCTCACCCTGCTCCTTCCCTCCCCAAGATGGCATGCAATCCAATATGGGTTCTACACATATATTCCTATTTTAAACACATTTTCACATTAGTCATGTTGTATAGAAGAATTATAATGAATGGGAGAAACCATGAGAAAGAAAACAAAACAAAAGAGAAAAGAGTCTGTTTCGCTCTGCATTCTAACTCCATAATTCTTTCTCTGTATTTTCCATCATGAGTCCTTTGGAAAAGTTTTACGTCCTTGCATTGCTGAGAAGGGCTGAAGGGCTAAGTCTATCAAAATGAGTCCTTGCACACCGTGGCTGTTACTGTGTACAATGTTCTCCTGGTTCTGCTCACTTCACTCAGAATCAGTTCATATAAGTCTTTCCAGGTTTTCCCCAAGTCTACCTGTTCGTCTTCATCAGTATTTATTGAGAACCTGTTAAATGAAAGACCTCCATGCTAAGCATAAAGAATGTATATTTTTAGGTATGATTAACAAGACGCTTCTCCTGGCTTCAAGGAGCTTACAATCCAGTCTAGAGATAAACCAAGTGACTATAGAATAAAGCAGAATGTGACAAATGTGTAAATGTAGAAATTTCTCTGATAATTCAGAGGAGAGAGAAAGTACTTCCGGTTGAACAGAATGGAGAAGGCAGGATTAATAGGGTTTAGGAGGGTATAAAAAATTGGAAAAGGACCTTTTAGGGAATGAAATGAGCACAGAAGACAGGAATAAAAATGGTGTATGGATAAAAGGGGAGAAGGAACAGCAAATTTTCCACTGCATATATAAAGTAATCTCTACCTAGATGTAAATAGGTAGAACTTGTATTCGTAGGAATTTAGGAATAGTCTGTTAAACCCTCATATTTCTACTATCCAACAACCTAAGGAAAAGAAAAATAAGTAGCAAGGCTCAGTAATAGATCCTTATTGCCTATTGCAAAGAATTACTCAGGGGCATAAAGACGTCATCAGGGAGAAGATGGTGTCAAAGAGGCCATGCCAGTCATGAAGCTAGAGGAAGAAATGAGATGTGGATAGGCAGTGTACTTAAATGATAGCCATATAATGCCAAGAGATCTATGTAAAGGGCCTCATGATCACATATGTTGTTTGGCCCCTTGTGGAGGATGTTTAAGAGGATGTGGAAAAGAATTTCTTGGAATAGAAGACATGAATGACATGTGATGTGTGAAAAGAGTAGCAACATCAAAGGAATCACGGTTGTAATAAAGTATTGATTTACTGCTTTTCATTAAGTCTACATTTGATGAATTTTAGGTCCTCTAAGACTTGGAATGACCTGCCTGCCCCCTCATCACACAAAGAGCTATGTTATCACAGTTCCCATTGCTGCTAAAAATATACCTGTAGACCTAGCCAAGCTTATCTCCTCACTCACTTCTCTCCCAACCTGTCCCCTTCTCCCCCATAGATCTACTATTATATTCTTTTCTATCTCTATGTTCATGTTGTTACCTGTATGATCTTCCATCTATCTTTGCACTTGTCCCAAATCTGCTAATCCTTCCTCCCCTACTGTGCTTGCTTGTGATTTCTCCTTCCTCTGAATCCTCATAACACTTTCTTTGTACTACTCATAATGTATTTATTACTTTCTACTTGCTATAGCTATAAGTTTTTTCTCCCTATTGGACTGAAATTTCCTTGTTTGTAGTTAATATGCTCTATTCATTCATACTTTCCTTTGTGTCCCCACCTTCTCATCTGAGAACCTTCCCTCACATTTAATGAAAAAAGCTGAGTACCTTTGGCAAGAGGCCACTCTTCTCTACTTTTTATTTTTTGAGGCAAAGTGACTTGTTTAGAGTTACACAGCTTGTAAGTATCTGAGGCTGGATTTGAACTCAAGTTGTCCTGACTCCAGGGCTGGTGCTTTAAGTACTGTACCACCTAGTTGCCCCATTCTCTTCTACTTCTTGTCATGTGACACCACTCACATGCCTTCTGCTATTGTCTTTTCCTTCTCTCCTGGTCACATGCTTCACACTTCTTGTCAAGGCATACCTCTCTATGTGTACAACTCATTGTATTCCATCTTGTCTTTTCCAAAAAACTACTTCCTGTGTCATCTTTGCTCTTTCTTAAATCTTTCCCTGTCTACTAATTGACTGCTTTCCTACTGTCTACAAACATAGTCATGAGTCTCTCATCCTAAAAATAAAAAAAAACTCCCCACAAAAACCAAAACCAAAAAAACCCCAACCAATCCAAAAATCTTACTTGATCCATTTAACCCCAGTAGCCATTATCCTAATTACCTCATCCAAATTCACAGGCTGCCACTACTTGTGAAAAGGTATCTACAACATCAATTCTTTTCACTCTCTTCTTAACTCCCTGCATTCTGGCTTCCAATCTCATCATTCAATTGAAATAGCTCTCTCCAAATTTACAAATAATTACTTAATTGCCAAATCAAGTGGCCATTTTCTTATCTTTCTTGACTTCTTTGAAGTCTTTGACACCTTTTCTCTAGGTTTTTCTTGACTGTCCTCTCTCTCCTTGTTCTTCTCTCTAATTCTTTTTCCCCTTCTGTCTCCTTCTCAATCTCCTTTGCTTGGTCATTTCTACTAACGAAGATTCCCTGAATCCCTGAAGATTTTAGATGCTCTTTTCCCTTCATGCTATTTCACTTGGTGATTTCAGCTCTTATGGATTCAATTATGGTATCTATGTTCATGATTCACAGCTCTATTTGCTTAGTCCTAAACTCTCTGTTGACTTCCACTCTCACATATCCAACTGCCTATTAGATATCTCTATAAAAAGGCATTATTTATTTGTTTTTAACATTCTTTTCTTTTCAAATTGAGTTCCAAATTCTCTCCTTCCCCCCTAAGCCCTCTCTACCCACTGAGAAGACAAGCAAAATGATATCCATTATACATTTGAAATCATGCAAGATATATTTCCATATTAGCCATATCACCCTCACCTCCCACCCTGCCAAAAAGCTAAAAGAATAAAGAAAACAAGAAAATTATACTTCAATTTGTACTCAGTTTATCAGTGTTCTCCTAGAGGTGGATCGTATTTTCATCTTCAGGCTTTCAGAACTGTCCTGGCTTAATCAGAATAGCCAAGTCTTTCACAGTTGATCATCATTAAAACATTGCTGTTAGTGTGCACAATGATTTATTAGTTCTTCTCACTTTACCTTGCATCAGTTCATAGAAATTGCCATATTGTCTTTTTCCCCTGAAGCCATCCCCCTTGCCATGTTTATAGTATATACTTCATCACTATCATGTGCTACAACTTATGTAACCATTCTGCAATTGATGAACATCTCTTCGATTTCCAATTCTTTTCCACCACAAAAGGAGTTGCAATAAATATTTTTGTACAAATAAGTCCTTTTCCTTTGATCTCTTTGGGGTAGAAACCTAGTAGTGGTATTGCTGGATCAAAGGGTATATACACCGCTTTATAGCCCTTTGGGAATAGTTCGAAATTGTTCTCCAGAATGTATGGACCAGTTCAAAATTCCACCAACAGCTTATTAGTGTGCCTATTTTCCCTCCCTTCCTCCAGCATTTGTCAATTCTGATAGTTGTGAGATGGTATCTTAGAGAGATTTTAATTTTCCATTCTCTAATCTGTAGTGATTTAGGGCATTTTTTTCATATGACTGTAGATATGTTTAATTTCTTTGTCTGAAAACTGCCTGTTCATATTTGTTGACCATTTATTAATTGGGGAGTGGTTCTTATTTTTTATAAATCTGACTCAGTTCCTTATATGTTTGAGAAGTGAAGCCTTTATCAGAGAAACTTGCTGTGAAATATTTTGATATTGCTTCATTGTCTATGGTACCAAAATGAAGTTTCCCTGATTATCTCTTTTAATTAGGTTTCTTTTTGCTTCTACTTTGTCTAGGATCATGATTGCTACCCCTGACTTTTTTGCTTCAGCTGAAGCATAATAGATTCTGCTCTTGCCCTTTATTTTAACCATGTGTGTTTCTGTGTAAAGTGATCTCTTGTGAACAACAGATTGTTGGATTCTGTTTTCTTATCTATTCTGTTATCCACTTCCATTTTATGGGTGAGCTCATCTCATTCATATTCACAGTTATGATTGTTGTTGTTGTTGAGTCATTTCTGTTGCATCTGACTTTTTATACCTCTACTTGGGATTTTCTTGGCAAAAATAATGGAACGGTTTGCCATTTTATTCTCCAGCTTGCTTTAAAGATGAAGAAATGGAGATAAACAAGGTTAAGTGACATGCCCAGGGTCACACAGCTAATAAGTGTCTGAGGCTGGATTTGTACTCAGGTCTTCCTGACTCCAGGTCTGGCACTCTATCCGCTATGCCACCTAGCTGTCTATAGTTATGATTACTATGTATTTCCCTTCATCCTCTTTTCTTCTGTTTATCTCTCTCTCTATCTTGTACCTCTTCTAAAGTCTATTTTGCCTCTTACCACTGTCTCTAATCTTCCCTTCCTTTTATCACCCCTCCCCTCCATGTCTCTTACTCCCTTTCCCTCATGTTTCCCTATTGGGTAATATAGATTTCTATACCTAATTAATGTGCATATATTTTTCCTTCTTTGAACCAATATTGATGACAGTGAGTTTCAAATATTGCCCACTATGCCCCCCATTTCCCTCTCTACTAAAAAGGCTCTTTCTTGCTCACCTCTTCTTCCAGTACATCCCTCTTTCCCAGCTCTTTTTTTTAGATCATGCCAACATAATCAACTCACACTTATGCCCTGTCTATGTAGGTTCTTTCTAACTGCACTATTAATGATAAAGTTCTTAGGAGTTATAGGTATCATCTTCCCACAGGACTATAAACAGTTTAACTTTATTGGGTCTCATTATTCCTCTTTTATATTTACTTTTTATGCTTCTCTTGAGTCTTGTATTTGACTGTCAAATTTTCTGTTGAGCTCTGGTCTTTTCATCAGGAATGCTTGAAAGTTCTCTATCACATCACATATCCTTTTTTCCCCCTCAAGGATTATGCTCAGTTTTTCTGGGTAGGTGATTCTTGATAGTAATCCTAGCTACTTTGCCTTCTGAAATATCATATTCTAAGCCCTCCACTCATTTAATGTGGAAACTGCTTAATCCTGACTATGGCTCAGCAATATTTAAATTGTTTCTTTCTGGCTGCTTGCAATATATTCTCCTTGACTCAGGAGCTCTTTAATTTGGCTACAGTATTTCTTAGAGTTTTCATTTTGGTACCTTTTTTAAGAAGTGATTGATGGATTCTTTGAATTTCTATTTTATGCTCTGGATCTAAGATATTGGGGCAGTTTTCCTTTATAATTTCTTGAAACATGATAGCTAAACTCTTTTTTTGATCACAACTTTCAGGTAGTCCAATAATTCTTAAATTATCTCTCCATGATCTGTTTTCCATTAGTTGCTTTACTAATGAGATACTAAAAATTTCTTCTATTTTTCCCTTTCTTCTGATTTTCTTTTATTGTTTCCTGATGTCTCATATATTCATTAGCTTCCACTTGCCCAATTCTACTTTTTAAGTTCTTTTCTTTTTTTCAGTGAAGTGTTGTGCCTATTTTACCATTAGGCCAATTCTGTTTTTCAAGATTTATTTTCTTAAGTATTTTTTGTGTGTGCCTCTTTTACCAAGCTGTTAATTCTCTTTTCATATTTTTCTTGCCTCACTCTCATTTCTTTTCCCAACTTTTCCTCTACCATTCATGTCTTTCTTTACCTCTTCCAGAAATTCTTGTTGGGCTTGGGTCCAATCATGATGAATAAAAATTAACTTAAAGGAAGGTTCACTAGGGTCAGGCCTTTTTTTTCTTTTAAAGAAAATTTAAAATTTGAAGGGTCTCTGACTACATAAACTCTTTGATGAGATGCCATTGCTCTGCTTTCCATAGTCTGTAGTTTAACCAAGCTTTTTTTTTCCTTGCTTCCTTATACAGTGTTCCATCTTCTTTCTTTATGCCTCTGCATTAGCCATTCCCCATGTCTGGAATGTATTGCCTTCTTATCTCTGCTTCATAACACCCCTTAATTCCTTCAAGATACAGTTTAAACACCTCTTTCTACCTGTGGCTTTCCCTGCTTTTCCGAACTGATAGAGCTCTTTTTCTCTAATTTACTCTAATCTAATTTCTCTAATTTTTCTCTAATATCTCTAACAGATCTTGTATTAATTTTGTACACATCTATACTGAGTATACTGATACATATATGCATTGTTTCTCTTCATAGGGATTGTTTTATTCTTAGTATATTATACATATATATGTATGTATACACACACATATGTGTATATATATATATATGTATGTATACGCACATTGACAAATAATAGGGGCTTAATAAATACTTGTTGATTGAATGATTTTTGTTGCCTGACCCATTCAATCTGGTCATTGGGATTTTACTGATGCAACTCAAAACCACATTAGCGTTTCAGTCTCGTTGTCACATTATTTGTTCGTAGTACTCTTACTGTCTGTTAAACACCTAATTGGTATTGTTTGTCATGAATTACTCTCTAGTCAGGTCTTCTTTCCATCTTGTGTTTGTGTGGGCTGGTATCAAATATGTTTTATTTTGTCCTTTCTGTGCACTTCTCCCTTTTTTCATACTCTTTTTGGGTTAGAGATGGTTCAAATAGTATGTGGGGCATTTCTTTTCTGTGGGTGTAATACTTTGGTACTAACCAATTTCCCAGATTTGTGTGTGTTCTTGTGTATGTTTCTAAAACTTCTTTGTACATTATTAGAATTACAGATGCACAATGTATGAAATTTCCTTTTCAAAAGCCCAAAACTTGCCTTAATGAATTCTAACTTGCAGGATCTCTATTTTATTTCTTAGGCACATTTTCACAGGGACCATAAAAGGATCCTAATTTATTAATGTCTGAATGAATATTTCACTTTAGACACACAGTGGTCCAAAGTATGCAAACCAGGTTGTTTATTTAGCTACGTGAACTTTTGAACAGACTGTGAAATTAATGGCTATTGAACTGAAAAACAAACGAACCAACCTGACGACCTTGACCCTATAGGAGTTAGCCATCCCACTGCAAACATCTTGTCTTCCCTTTCTTCATTGTAATTGTTATTCTCTCTTTAATATATAAATACATACACACACACACACACACATATATGCTTCAAGTATCCTTCTGGTTATGCCATTCTATAAGAGAATCTCAATTAATGGATTATTTTGGTGTGGTCTCAAAAGCTACAATTTTACTATGTTATTTGGTTTAATAAAGCAAAAATGCCTTGAATATTAATCATAATTAATATACAAAATTGTCAAATATTAATCACAATTGACTCTAACACAAGATTTAGAACTGGACAAAACCTTAGAGATCGTCTACTCTGGGCTTCTTACTTTACAGATTAAGAAACTGAGGATGAGAGAGAGGAAGAGAATTGTTTGAGTTCACAAAAAGTAGTGGAAGTAGGATCTGAACCCATTTTGTCTGATCCCAAGTCCATTGCTGTTTTCTCTGCAGCACCCTGCCATATACACAAGCTTATTAGACTTTCCTATTTAGCTAACGATTGTTTTATTTACAAGGTTGTTAACCTCTGGTGAAGACATCTTTGTATTATGCTAGGGAGTCTAGGAACACCAGGGGACTCCATCTCAGCATTTGCAATGAATTTTGTAATTTTGGAGAGAACATAGGAGGTAAAGCTGAAAGATCAATTCCAGATGGTCCTAGTGGAGATGCTTCTGATGCCTCTGCTAGTGTCAAGTCCCTATGGGGAAACCCTTTGGTAGTTGATCTACAACGCAATTCTTCACTGACCCATTTGTATTCTATAGCCTCTATTAGCTCTATGACTTCCGGCAGAGGGATAGGGACCCACTTTGGCTTATTGCCATAATTTCTGAAAAACAGATAAGAAACTACAAAAAAAAATCTAGGTTGAGTTAATACAAATTGTTCAAGATGGTGTCACAACTGAATTTTATATTTAAAAATAAATCCCATGATTCCATAATAATAGATACCATTTACATAACCCTTTAAAGTTTTTAAAGCACTTTACACACATTATCTCATTTGAGCCTTACCAGCAACTCATGAGGTAGCTGAGATAGTTATAATCAGTGGAGGAAACCGAGGCTAGGTGAGATTAAGAGACTTGCCCAAAACCACATAGATGGTGTCAGAAAAAGGATTTAAACCCAGGTCTTCCCGATGAAGATAAACCTAAGTCTTCCTTGACACTCTAATGACCATTCCACAATGTCTCTCAATTTTAAATAAAATATAAGTTTATGAACATTTTATATTTTATATATATACTTTTATAATTTATAATGAATGTCTACACTTAATAGATTTTATGGACTTTTCTATATGATGGCATCCTTTTTGGAAGATTACTCATATGAATTGAGCTCCTCAGGAAGGTTCTCTGTAGGTCACCCTCTTCACATTCAGTTTAAGGCATATATTTTTGTCTTTCTTGTATGTTCCCTATTCCTTTGGAGGATTAACCATTTCCTTTTTGTCTTTTTATCTCCACTGACAAAATCATTTCCTTTTATTTAGGAGGTACTTAATAAATGTTTATTGATGATAGAGTCACAAAATAGTAAGACCCTATATTTAGAGTCCATCTAAATTAAACCCTCTCATTTTACTAGGAAACTGAGTCTCAATGAAGATAAGTAAATTACCAAGATCTCAAAAGTTAAGTTTCAGAATCTGGATTCAAACCCAGGTCTTTTGACTGAAAATCTTATAAATTGAATTTAATTGACACAGGACATTTCTGGATACCATGAAGAGATTTCTACTCTTTTATCAGTGTTATTTTGGGAAGGCAGCACTAGTAATTGGGGAAAACAGGAAAGAATTCATGAGGAGGATGTTGCTTGACCTCCTAAAAGATTCTGCAAGATGGAGGTAAGGAGAGAATGCATTCCAGGCATGTGTAAAATCACAGAGAGAGGAGACAGAGTGTCATGTGAGGAAGAAAGAGGCCAGTTTGGTTAGATCATAAAGTATGGGGAATTGAGTAATTCCCGGTAGAGTTGAAGAGGTAGGTTGGTGCCAGGTTGTGAAGAGTTTTAGAAGCTAAACAGAAGAGTTTATATTTTACCCTAGAGGCATTAAGAAGCCATTTGATTTGGTTGAGTAGGGGAATGAGATGGTCAGATTTGTGTGGAAGGAAAATTACTTTGGTGACAGAGTATAGGATGGATTGTAGTGCTGAGAGACGAGTCAGGGAGACCAATTAGGAGACTTTTTCAATAATCTAAATAACAGGTGGTAGGAGAGCCTGAACTAATGTGGTAGCTCTGTGAATAGATAGAAAGGGATAGATGCAAGAGATGTTGTAAGGGTAGAAGCAGTAAAATTTAACAACTGATTAGATATAATAATAACTAACATTATGTAGTTTATGTGCCAGGTACTGTGCTAAGTGTGTTACAATTATGAGCTCATTTGATCCTCCCAACAACCCTGTGAGATAGGTGCTATTATTTATCCCTACTTTGCAGATGAGGAAACTGAGGCAGTTAAGTGACTTGTCCAGGGTCATATAGTTGGTAAATATGTGAGCCTGAATTTGAACTCATGTCTTCCTAACTCCAGATCTGGTGCTCTATTCACTGTGTCACCTAGCTGCCTACAGGGGTGAGGGATTTCTCATTCTTCATTTTCCTTTTTTTACCAGGATACCTGATGCATCGAAACAATGTACAACTTCCTGATTTTTTTTCCATGTTCATTTTCTGTTGACTTCATTATGAAGAATTATGGCACCCCTAGAATTCTAAAAAGTAAGTTCTCCATGAGACTCCAGAAAATGTAGGGGCATCCAAAGTTCTCAGTTCAGGATACTTAACCAGGAAAACCACTTTATTATTGTTGTTTCCTGGGGTTTCTGCAGTAGTGCCATCTACAAGTAGCTGTTGAGAACCTTGGACAAAGTCAGATTCTGCAAAGACTGACCTAGTAAAGATAGCAAGGACTTGATTCACCATAAGGACTGGATGGAGATTCTGCTTAGGGATCTTACAAACAAACAATTCAATTTTCTTTTTTGCAAAGTTTTAGCTTAACATTAGACATTAACACCACCGCAATTGATATGGCTTATTGGGTATCTATTGTACCTGACACAAGGATACCTACATTTTTATTAGATATTTAAGTTCTTTTTCACCTTTCCCTTGTAGCAAGAATGGTACATTCCTAGCTTTCAAGCAAATTAGTTCGATGGCTATATCTAACTTCAATGTCACTGATTTTACCCTAGTAAGCTTCCAAAAGCTTACCCTTTCCCATCCTCCCTTCCCCCCTAGGAAATCTGTTGGCAGTTTCCTGTCTTTGGATTATAACAATGGCTTATACAGTAATATCTACTGGCACAAACCAACTTGCCTCCAACGATCTTTTGCACTGTGTCTTTGCTATTTTGAGAAGGGTCAATAAACTGGCACATTCACAACATCATTTCCAACAATCTGCTTCCTTTCACAAGAGGAAGAGAGGAATCCCTGAAAAGCACAGTGGAGTGATTTAAAAGGGGCCTTGGGTGTGACTGACAGAGGATGAATGGAAAAAGAAAAGCCATCATCAGATAACAGAGGAGGAAAAATAAGGACAATAAAATTAAGGGCTCATCCCAGGAACATCTGCACACTGGAAAAGGAATAGTTGAAGGAAATTTTCTCTTTGATTATTTTCTTCCTTTGCGGTCTTCCTATTCTCCTAACCTCCATGCTTTGTGAAAAACCCTTAAAAGACCACCCCAAGCACCACCAAATCTACAAAAAATTGCCAGGGACCGGGAAAAAGAAAGGTCGTTGGTTTTCTTCCAAAGACCACACTGGTGTTGAGGTGATCTAGTGTTGAAAAACAGAGGTAGAGAAAACTAGAACCAAGAAGGGGTCGCAGTCAAGCAAAATCCTGAGAAAATTTGGTGTCCTCGATTTCAGAGCAGCCAACAATGGCTCAAAACCTTCTTAATCTCCTCCAGAATAAAATATAAAGTCCTTGTTTGACATTTAAGGCTCTTCAAAACCTGCCCCCTTCCTATCTTTCCAATCTTCTTACTGGCTTTGACACCTTCCACTATCTAGCTTTACAGGCATATTTGCTACTCTTCCTCACACAAAATATTCCACGATCATAAGCCTTAGTCTTTCTGTTATCCTTATAAGTATCCGGAACTCTCTGCATTGTGACACTATTTGCTTGTTTATGTATAGAAACATGGAAAATGAAGGCTTGTATTAGATTATTCCATAGGCCCCTTATAGCTCTAAATCTATGATTCTATAATGCAGCCTCAATCCCAAAAGGGGAGAGGTATCCATATCAGTTAAGAAAGTCACTAGTTATAGTTATATACTATTATATAGTTATATACAACGTTATAGTCTGTTTTTGTTTTTGGCCCAGACCTGTGATTTCATTGGTGTGTGTGAAGTTCCCAATGAGGTAACTCCTTCCATCAATGCAGACTAACAATTTTTCTGCAGTTTATGGTCCTGCCTGGGAATGGGGCCTTGCCTGGGGCCTTGAGAGGCTAGGGAACTTGCCCAAGGTAACAGTATGTGTCAGAGGCAGAACTTGAACCCAGGTTTTCCTGGCTCTGGATCTCTATACACTATGTTAAGCTGCCTCTCTGTCCTTCATTACCAAAACAAATCAAAATAAAACAAAAAAAGACCCCTCAATTCTGGGTAATAGCTGGGAATACCTGGTCTAATAATCATGGCAGTCTATAAGTCTGGAAATCCAAAGGATGGAAAACCCTAATGGTATATCATGATGCCCCCAGCACAAAGCCGATAGTGGCAATAGGTATTAAAGGGGAGAAGTGAAGGTGAGAGTGCCAGGAAGGCAGAAACAGCAAGAGTTCATGGTTGATTAGATGTTTGGTGAGTGAGAAGGGGAAGGGAACATGCATTTATGAAGTGCCTACTATGTGCTAGGCATGGTGCTGAGTCTAAAAAACATGATCTCACTTGAGAACCCATTCTCTTTCACAGTTTTTGGGTGGATTTCATCTGGCCCTAGGAATTTATCTATATTTATTTTGTCATTTGGCCTAGATAGAATAATATGCTTGGTATTGAACAGTCTTTGGTCTAGATATTCAGCCTATCTGCTTCACAGACAATTTAAAAGTGGAAATCTCTCTGATTGCCTCTTCAGTGAAGACACAGTCATTTCCTGTGCCTCCTGAGTGCTTCCTTTGCTCCACTATCAAAGAGGTTCCCCACTCCCCAAATTCTCTAACCTGCTTCCTTCCTTCCACAGACTTAAAGAATTTCTTGTTATTGATTGTGAGATGCTTTGCCAAGTGTTTCTTACTCCTTTTTGGCCCACTTGATTCCTACATTACAACTAACTTTGTGAGTTTCCCTGATCCTATTTGAGTTTTCTTCCCTGCCTCCCCAGTCTTTTTTTATTGATTATTTGATTGTATACCATAGTTATTCCCTGCTATTTCCTCCATAGAAATTCTCCCAAATAATAAATAAAGAGTTAAGAAAAACGTTTTGACAAAATGACTTAATATTATTATAGGATGTAGATACTATTTCTCAGTCGATCCTTTTCTCCCCTTACCCCTCTTCTACTGAGTGAATGAAAATGTTCCACCATCTGTTTTCACTAGGATAAAGATGGATCATTGGATTGAATCTGTGATCAGGCGCCTTTTAGTGTTGTTTTAATTTATATTATTGTAATCATTATCTATTTTGTGCACCTGATTCTACTTTCTTATCATCTTTTTTTGGCAAGTTTTCTCACATTTCTTTAAATATTTAAAATTTTTTACTTACATCACATTAATAAGCTACATTTTCCCCAGCCATTCCATAATAGTACTATAGGAGAGTTCTACGTGTTAGGAAATGTTTCCTGATCTCAAGCCTAAATCTGATCCCTCTTTGCAATGTGTACTAATATGCCTACTTCTGAATTGTCTTTAAGAAACTGCATAGTTCTTTTAATGACTCCAACAGATTATAAGTTTCTTGAGGGAAGAGATTGCTTCTTTTTGTCTTTTTGTTGCCCTGGTGCCTGGCACATTAATAAAGGCTTATTGACCTATTAATTGTTACTGGATATGACTAGTTGCAACATAATGCAAATGAGGGATTTTGCTTGAGAAATATATCAGAGAAAGGGTCCAGGGTAGAAAAAAAGGAGGGGGATGGTTGAGTTAATGAGAGAGAGAGAGAGAGAGAGAGAGAGAGAGAGAGAGAGAGAGAGAGAAAGACAGAGAAAGACAGAGAGAGAGAAAGACAGAGAGAGAGAGAGATTGATTTACGGGAGGAGGTGGATAAGGAATCCACAAGATGGTTTTTGGCACCAACAATTTTTGATCTTCCTCATTGGAAGGAGTGCCTACATTAAGGGGACCCATAACCCCATAATGTATTCCTCTCAGCTCCACTGAAGTATTAAAGTACTATAGAGACTAAATTGGAGTGAAATTATGAATTCCTTAAAAGTAAGGACCTTGACTTATACATTTCCACCATCTTTCCCTTTGATTTAGCACAGAAATGCTCAATAAATCCTCGTTGATTAATAATTGCTCCTTGCATAATAGCACCCTGAACGATGTCTTTAATTATTCCAATGATGGCATGTTTTCATCACAGTCTAATGATTTGATTTGTTCTTCTGCTGTAATCACTGACAACAAAAGAGAGAATAATCAAAGCATCACATCAACGTCAGTTTTTCAGCTGGACATAATTCTGGAGCAGCATAAGATGTGTGCCTCATTTATAAGAGTCAGAGCCTCTAAACCAAAAAAAAATTGGACTAAAAAATCACTCTGCCTGCTTTATTTCAACTCTGTCCTCCCACCCTCAACTAAACTCATACAAGTAACATGTTAACTTTAGGATTGCAGACATACCATTGATCACAGATTTTTTTATGGTCTAAGAACAAGAATGCTACAATAATTTCTTTCTAAGGCCTTTGGGATAGATGATGGGGCAAGATATTTGAGTTCACTGCCAAACATACTGAGGCACAGGTCAAAATGACTGTAATTTGAATTGTGAGTGCCAAAAATGCTTGTTCAGCATTAAACCGAAATAGGAGAAAGGCATCAGTGTAATCTCATATTATTATTAAATAATAAAGAAAATTCTGAGTAATGCTAAGGTTATGACATGAACTGACAAAACCTAGGAAATGTAATGTTAGTCCAACACCCCAACCCTGCTTCTAGGCTCATGAGAAGAATGGAAAATAGGCACCACAGCATGTGTTAAGGATGAATTATCTGCTTTTAGCTTGGAATTTCCTGGCATTTTTCAGCTTGTGTCACAATCCTGATGTTATTTAAACAAAGCCTTTCTTTAAATTTTAATGTATTTTTTAAAAGCCATGACCAATACTCTCCCTAATATTTATGAGTTCTGTCTGCTCAGAAAAAAAAAACAAAACCTAAAGTGAAATGATTATGAAAAGTGAGCATTTCTAACCAGAGCTTGGAGAAGAGTGAGAGAGCCCAAATCCTCTAATTTCACCTAAGTTCCTAAGAAACAAATCCTTTGGGTCATTGAGGCTTATCAAGGTCAATACTAGAGTAAGGGCTGGCTTTTCCAGAGTTGTATCCTGATTTAGATAGTAGCTGGGGAAAGTAGAAACTTGGGACCAAGGTCAACTAATTCTATCTCAGAATAATTTTGTCCTCTTTCCCCACCACAAACATTCATGAAAGTCCAACCTTTCCCCTTTCCTCTGTTCCCCTCCCCCAATTAAGAAGAATAAAGGCACAGAGTAGAGGCTTAGTGAAAGGGAATACAAGTGGGGATTTAAAGGTATTTGGCACTCCTCACCTCCCAGAAGACATTTCTAGAATCAACTAGAGGAAAGTGAAGGGAGAACAGAGAAAAGTAGAAAGTAGAAAGATTTTTTGAGGTTCCTCTGAAGATTCTTAGATCTATATTTTAGGTGGAAATCAGTAGCCAGGCCTCCACTTCTATAGCAGGGGAAACACATGACTTAGATATTTTAGGAGTCACTTTACCCAAGTGACAGGTGTTTCTAATCCTGAGTGATGGGACTTGAGACAGGGTGTCTCATTGGGTTCCTGGTCAAGATCACTTAAAGGTAGCCCCTACTTCAAGAATCACTTAGAAAACAGAAGGCTCAACAGAACTGGACCAATAGCCAATTCCTCCCTTCAACAGAGGAGAGAGCTAACATTAGAGACCCCTATTTCCATTCTGGCTCCAAGGGCCTGAAGACTTATAGGTAGTCAGAAAGTAGTATGATTTTAGGGAGTCTGAAAATTTACTTTACTACTTAATAGTTTATTCTTTTTACTGACACAAACAGTCTGAAATTCCACCAATTAGAGGTTCATTGAAGCTAACAAGAAATACACCCTCAGTCAGGTTAAGTGAGAGGTAGTAACGTCTAGCAAAGATCAGTTATACTAAGTAATTGGTAATTTTAATAAGAATTTTTGGGAAGACTCTAAAAGTAATTTTAGTGCTTGTAGCAACTGGGGAAGACAAAGCTCCGATACATCAGTTTTTGAGAGTAGAGTTCATTAAAGGAGTTTGAAAATCACCAAAGCCCATCTACTCTACTTTAGATTTTTGTTTATTTAATCTATGATCCTACTCTTTTTGGTTTCTCTAGGACTGGGCTTCAAATCATGAGAATTCTGAATGATTTCTTCTCTCTGGAATATTTGTATTCAGTTCAGGATTTGGTATTGAACTGCTCATCATCCTTAAAGAATCAGGAAAGAAGAGCATTGAAATAGTAAAATATTAAATCAGGACCAAAATTAATAGCAGGACCACAGAAAACAACTTAAGTTATGTTCTTGAATAAGTACAGTTTCATTCTCCTTACTCTCACCTAGTTTAGGAGTCAAAATCCTCCAAATCCACGCCTCTGGAAGGTAAGAAAGGGATTGCCAAAGTCTAAGAAGCCTGAGTGTGCTCCCAGATAGTCCTTAATGCTGAAAATCCCAGTGAAAAGTAGGTTCTAC
>CM053627.1:131621482-131643099 GCA_028646595.1 Phalanger gymnotis
TAGCATCTATCCTGAGTATGCCAGTGTGGTTGCCGTTACAGAGTCTAAATGATGATAGACTGCTACTGGACATAAGCCATATCAATCAGCTGGAAAGCTTGGCCGGTTCAGAGTAGCAGAATTATAGGGTGCCCTTTGGTCTCAGATTTCTGACCTGGTTATCCCTGTGCCTGCTGAGCCAGATGCTGAAAATGAGACTCTGCTCTGCTCTTGAGGTCAAGCCTTTGTGAACATTGAGCCACAATGTTGCTGCTGCTGTTGGCCTTTGAACTTTTTCCTTTCTTGGTACGTTGTCCATGGCATCCTTAACCCTGGAACTCTTGTGCACGGCTCCCCTTCTCACCCCCATCTAGATCTGTGACCTGGAACTGGGTAGTGGGTAACAGAGCTTCCAGTTTGCACCTGTCCCTGTGGCAGTGACCTGGTATAGGTCTGGGTGCCCTCTATGGTTCTAGGACCTCTTCTTGTTCTGGTGCATAGCTTTTCCCTGCGTGCAAGAATGATCTTTATATAGGGTTTCCTGGACAGACTCCATGCCCAATGTCTGCAGACCTTTGTCTTTGTCTCCACAGGCCAAGTTACTCTGGACAAATGCTTCAGTGGGATTTTTTTTTCTTCTGAATCTCTCCATCAGGTTTCTATCTGATGAATTTTCTACATCTGTTTAGAGGAGTTTGTGGAGCGGAAATTCACGTTTTGCTTCTCACCCCTCTGTCATCTTGGCCTGTGAGGCATATGTTTGGAAATGATATTTGTACCGTGCTTAAGCCAGTGTTTGGCACATTGTTGTTCAGTTTTGTCCAACTCTTAGGGACCATAGTGACTCATGCCCCATATCATGCCAGTAGTGTCCATGAGGTTTCCTTGGCAAAGATGCTGGAATGGTTTGCCATTTCTTTTTCCAAGTTGGCACATAGTAGGCACTTATTTCCTTTCTCCCCCTTCCCTTATTAAAACAAAAGATGCCCATTTAAAAACTCTGCTTCAAATACTAAAACTCTGAAAGCAATAGGGATAAATTCCCTTAAAATTAATAAACTAATTCAGTGCAGAATTAGTTCAGCTGCTTTCTGAGCTTACAGTTAGGTAGCATAGTGAATAGAACCCTGGAAATAGAATCAGGAAGATTTGAATTCAGACAGGACCCTGGAAACTTACTAGTTGCATGACTTTAATCTCTCTGTGTCTCAGTTTTCCTTATCTGTAAAATGGGGATAGTAAAAGTCCCTACCTCCCAGGGTTGTAAGGATAAAATTAGATAGTATTTGTAAGGCACTTTGCATACCTTAAGTGCCATATAAGCAACACTTATAAGCTCCCCAGCAGTTTGTGAGACTCTTTTTAGTACTATATACCTCCTAGTGAGTATTGCTTTTAGAGGTCTAGAATATCTTTTCTAGATATAAGAAAACAAAGTTCAAAAGGGTGTCATTAAACAATTAGACAGTAGTCAGGGATGAGGAATAGTGATTTACAAATTCCATACCAGTAACCAATTAAGTAGATAAATGGTGGGTGAGGTCAAGCTTGCTGCAGGAAATCCCTGATTTTCTTCCGCCTTATTACAGTATGGGCACCCGCATGCAGCTGCATTCCATAGTCTAGGGTAAGCCTGTGAACAGAACATGTGATCTCAGATCTATCTCAGAAGGGGCAGGAGATCAGGATTCTGAAATGCTAAGAGGAGATGACCCCAAATGTATGCTGCTGCTTAGAGGAAAACTCTTGTCCCTGCTTCTTTCCAGCGTAGGAGTAGTTTCTAGAGGAAGCCATTGATCCCAGTGGTACATGAGGGTATCTAAAATTAGCCTAAATTCCAAATAGAATTCACTGGTTGTCAAGACCTTGGAAGTGGGTATGGGTATTGTTAAGAAGGGAAGGAACAAGTATTTATTAAGTGCCTACTATGGGCCAAGCACTGTGCTCATTTATTTCCTTCCCTTCTCTTCCTTTATAAAAACAAAAGTCACCCATTTAAAAATACTCTGCTTCAATTGCTAAAACTCCAAAAGGAATAGGGATAAATTCCCTAATGATAAACTAATTCGGTTTACACACAACAACCTTGGGAAATAAGCGCTTTTATGATCTCCATTTTACCAATGAGGAAATAAATACAATAACACAGAAGTAGAAGCCTGAGATGCAGCTGGTATATGTTTTAGGTGAATATTTCATATAAGAGAAGGGTGTATGGAAGTAGAAGCCATGGGGGTATTTGTCTGTTTCCTTTGTGCCTTTACTTCTTTGTTTGGTTTTTCACCACGGGGTCCTAACTTATTTTTCAAACCCTATTACACTTGTCCCTTTCCCTACCCTCTCCAATCCAGTCAGAGGTGCCTTTTTGCTGATCCTCATTACATGACATTCTATTTCCTGTCTTTGTGGCCTTGCACTGGTTGTCCCCACCCCTGCAATGTTCTTCCATCCTCTTTTTGTCATAAAATCCTTTGTGTCCTTCAAAACTCTTCTCAAGTGACCTAAATAAAGACTTTCCTGATCCCCCACCTGGTAGGAGGTATCCTCCCTGTGCCTCCCCCATTTACCTTTTATATATTTTGTACATGCATATTTATTTATGTATTGTCTCCTGCAATCTAATCTAATCTATTTGAGTTTGTGAATTGTTTTATTCTTATCTTTTTAACTTCAGCACTTAGAAAGATGCCTAGCACATAGTAGACACTTAACAAATAATTGTTGATTGGTTGATGAGAGAAAAAAGGAATGAAGAGCCTAGAAAGATTTAGGGCCACACAGCTTGCGAGAGCTGCCTTCTTTCAGAGGCGTTTTTTGCCTTTTTCTTTCTGAAATAGATTTAATGGGGGATTATCAAGTCTCTATACAACCATGGAAACTCTTAGCTTAGTGTGAACATGTGAATCTATCAAAAATGACAAGAAAGAGGGAGAGAGAGAGAGAAATGGGTTTGGTTTCAGAGGAAGTAGGTTGGAATCCTAGCTCTACTACTCACTTTGCCACCAATGTGTCTCTTTGTCAATGTCACTTCACATGTATGGGACTCAGTTCTGTCAAACGAGGGTTTGGAGTAGACCTCTGAGGTCCATTCCAAATCTAATCTATGATAGTAGGAGAAGAAACTGAGAATAAACATGGCATACAGTGGGTATGAAATGCCGCCTTTGAGCTTGAGTTTCCTCATCTGTAAAATGAGGTGTATAGGTCCTATCTCCAAGGGTTCTTGTGAGGTTCAAATGTGACTATAGCTAAAGCATTCTGCAAAACTTAAAGCACTACATAAATGCGAGGCATTATTTTTTGTGTCAAGACTGTGTCTTCATTCAGAGATGGTGCAGACACATAATTGTGTAGTGTTTCCTTCCCCCAAGGAGAGGTCCTAATCTCTTCCACCATAGATAGGATGGACATTGTGCTTTTTCTGAGAAAACATCTCTGTCCTAACAGAACAGGAGCTTTTTATTTGACTTTAGAAGAGATGAAGAATCACTAGGGAATCCGGAGAAGGGAAGAGGTTTGATCAAAATTATGTTTGGTGAAAATGTTCCCTGCCATTGCATGACACATAGGCTGGATGAAGGAAAAGATGGAGGAGGCATTTTCCCAGATCAACATCTCATTATCTAGGAAGGAGGAAAGGAGATGGGAAATACAAAGGAGCAGTTGTCAAGTAGGGAGACCAGGGAAGATAGGGAACAGTTTTATAACAAAATAAGTATGTGAGCCACTATCTTGTGCATTGTTTTCCAGTAACTCTGGACAAGTCAGCTTTCTCTTCTTCCAGTGGGTTCTGGGTGCAGGAAGAAATACAGGCAGAAACATCCATAATACCAGGGGTGTGCTGGAGCTGGCTTGGACTGGCTTTCAAGAACAGATTTTAAAATTTTTAATGTGAGGACTTACACTTCTGAAATATTACAAATTAGGACTTGATTTGTTCTATTGTTGATTGTCTAGGCCTAAGAAAGTGATGGAAAAATGATTATAGTAGATTAAACTTAAAAATGTATCCTGTGCATTTCCTTCCCCAAAGAGCCAGTTGTTTTTTTTTTTTTGGAGCAGGGAAGGCAGGGCAATTGGGGTTAAGTGACTTGTCCAAGGTCACATAGCTAGGAAGTATGTCAAGTGTTTGAGGCTGGATTTGAACTCAGGTCCTCCTGACTCCAGAGCCGGTGCTCTACTCACTGCACCCCCTAGCTGTCCTGAGTCAGTTGTTAAACATTTAACAACATGCCACTAGCATTAATAAACTTTTCCTAGTTTTCTGAGAGTTTTTGTGAGGAAAGATTGTTTAAGGTCCTGAGGAACCTCATGAGTTCTTGACAAGCAGCATCCAAGTCTAATTCAGCTCTGAATCCTTCTCAGTGCATAATGTGGCATCTTAGTATTAAATGCAAGCTCAAAAAAGTTTTGTTAAATGAATTAATTATAGAACGAATGAGATTAACACTATTATCTAAAGGGGGAGGTAAACCTTTGACCTAGTAGTGTATACCACTAGTAGACTTATGCTCCAAGGAAATCAAAGAAAGAGGCAGGGAGCTTTCATGTACCAAAATATTTATAGCAGCTCTTTTTGTGGTAGTCAAAAAAGTGGAAACTATTCTCTATTGAGAATAGCTTAGGAAATTGTGGTTATGAATGTAATGGAATATTACTGTGTCATAAGAAACAACAAAATGGATGCTTTCAGAAGAAACCAAGAAGACTTTTATGACCAGATGCAGAGTGAAGTGGGCAGACCTAGAACAATTTACACAATGGTAACAATGTTATAAAGGCAGCTAGGTGGAGCAGTGGATACAGTAGCAGGCCTGGAGGCAGGAAGACTTATCTTCTTGATAAGTCTTATCTTGAGTTCAAATTTGACTTCAGACACTTACTAGCTGTATGAATCTGGGCAAATCACTTAACCCTATTTGCCTCAGTTTCCTTGTCTGTGAAATAAGCTAGAGAAACAAAATGGCAAACTTCCAATATCTTTTCCAAAAAATGAGGTCATAAGGAGTCAGACACGAATGAAAAACTACTGAACAAAAAACCTCATAGAGAAAAATAACTTCGAAAAACTTTAGAAATCTGATCAATTCAGTATGAAGCTGAAGTTCTGAAATTATGCTACTAACCTTGAGACAGGTGTGATGGGCTTAAAATGCAGAAAGAGACACACCTTCTTTGGGAATGGCCAATGTGAGAATTTGTTTTGTTTTCTTATGTTATGTATTGAGGGCTTCTTTCCAGGGGCTTTTTTTTTTAAATTTGTACAGTGGGAGGAGAAGGGAAAAAGGAGAGAGATTAATAATAAAATGATACATTTATCCCATGACACACTGCATTTATTTCAATAAAAATACTTGTTGCACGATAATACTGCTCTGAATTAAAACTCAGGCACTGAATCACACCACCAAAGATACTACATTAAGTATATTTCAAGGCATTGTCTTAACATGTAACCGTGCTATTGATGCTGTGGTTATTGAGGAATAAATGAATGAATGGAGAGTATTTGCTGAAGAAAAATAATATGTTGTATTCAGGATTTAAAGTAGATACCATTTATATTTTTAAACATTTTATTGCTAATCCACATATGCTGTGTGATAAAGTAAAAAAAAAAACCCAACAACAAAAAATAGAAATGGGGGAAATGAACAACATTGGTAATAATTATGCCTTATAGTTTAACCAGCATGACTATATAGGTGATCTAATTTGATTCACAGTAGTGATCCTGTGGGGTTGGTGATGTATCCCAAAGCAGCAAGGGATCATAGATTTAGATCTGGAAGGACCTCTGATGCTATCTTTTCCAACTCTTTCATTTTTTTAGACAAGGAAAGAAAGTCCAAGAAGTTGAAACTTACTCAAGGTCATGCATTAATTCACTTATTCAACATATGCAGAGTATTATGTTAGATAAAAGAATGTTAGATAAAAAGAATTTATATTCTATTGAGATAAAAAGCAATGTGTATACAGATGAATAAATACAAAAATATATTCAAAGTAAATTTGTTGTTATTTTGGGGAGAAGTGGTTTAAGGGCTTTATTGACTGGGAGGACCAGAAAATACCTTGGGTAGCAAGTGAGACACTCAGTCCAATAGCTGGTCTGTTACAAAGACAGGTAGCCCTCTTCTCTTATTGACCCTTAGTCTTTAATGGTGGAGACTCTTAATGGGGATCCAGGCAAGGTATGTTCATTTACTTTGTAAATATTTTCTCTTTCTGAACAGAAGAGAGCCCTAAAAGTCTTCCTCAAGACAGAGCTTCAAGAAAGGCTGACATCTTTTACCCTGGTGTCAGAATAATAGGCATTGTTGCTGCCTAGACCACAAAGTCTATGATAATCCCATTGAGCATCCTATAAATGATACAAATAAGAGGGATGTAAATGCAAAAGATTGTGTTTGCACTTCAGACGGTTTTGTTCAGTGTAGTCTGTAGAAAGAAAGTCTAGTGCCAGATGACTTGAAAGATGCTATTATCATATTAATGACCCTCTCTATCCTTTGAAAGCTTGACACTCTATCTTTTATCTTTTAAAAGCCCACATGTATCTCAGAGAAGACCAATTTTATTCCCATAATCCATGCATTTAATGTGATGAACTCTGAAATTTCTCAATGTGCAAGTGGTAGAAATCCAGACTATCCAAGTTGTCTCAAAAGTCAGCCAGATCAGAATTGGCTGTTCACAGAAACAGATATCCCCAAGATACAAAGATGGTAATGTCTTGTCTATTGAGTACAATCATGTATAGTAGTGGCTAAAGTGCAGGGTGGATAAAGAATTGGAGGACACTCAGTCCATGGAAAAATAATTTCCCTCTTTTTATGGCATTTTCAAAGGTCTGGGGAAGGGTGAATGTGGGAAGATTGATTTACGGTTACATTTTAATTGGGTTCAGCCATACTCTGGATTGTTGGTCTGGTCCACACAGAATTCCATACTGGGCAATACTGACAGTCAGGGGGAAATGCAAATGTTATAACTTTGTTAATTATTTTAGCATGCATTTCTTCCACATGTCTGAAAGTAAATGTAATTGAGGGTTGTGGTTTCTGTGGCATGCCCAAAAATCATTGTGACTAACAACCATATTTGAGGGAGGAGGGCAAATACAGTAAAAACCATGGAATGTAATGAAATAGAATGTGTTCTATCTTCTAAATTTTCTCTGTGAAGGATTTTTTTTTTAGATTATTTAACTATTTCTGGTAGTCATTTTAATGGCATACCTGGTTTGATATTCTTCATATGATCATGAATAAAGTAAATAATATCTTAGACTGGAAGAGATCTTAGATAATCTCTGGTCTCATTCCTTAATTTTACAGATGAGGAAACTGAGGCATACAGAAGTTGAATGACTTGCCCAGGATCACTTAATGACAGACTTATGACTAGATTCCCAATCTTCTTACTCCAATTCCAATGCTCTTAACACTATATCATGCTTAAAAGCATGTACATTTTTTAAAATGGGATTTAAATTTTATGGACATCCTCTTAAATATCATATTCCCCCCCAAAAAAATCAGAAATCAGTCCTTTAGATATGGTAAATAAGTATTTTTCATAAGCAAATACCAGGACATCTCAAGACTAGCCTGAGTTCATCTTCACTTCATCTTGTGGCACCAAAGTATTGAAAACCCTCTTGAAAGTTCTAAATTCTCAGACTAGATCTTAAGACTTCTTTTGGCTCTTCAGGTTTTGTGCCAGCCTAGAGTCAGGAACACTCATCTGGCCTCAAATACTTACTACCTTGATGACCCTGAGCATGTCACTTAGGCTTGCTTGCCTCAGTTTCCTTATTTATAAAATGAAATGGATAAATACTCCAGTATCCCTGCCAAAATAACCTCACATAGCATCAGGAAGGGTCAAACACGACTGAATGACAATTTTTGTAGGAAAAGTTTGATGCTTTCTAGTTAACACACATAATGACTGCACATGCACACACACACACACACACATATACATAAGCTGTGCACATATTGTTTAATCCTTAATATAATTAATCTGTTTACTAGATGAGCATTGCGTAACCCCAAAATAAGGCAGGCGTGTTAGGAGCTTTCTTGAAGGCTTCCCCATCTATAATTCACTGGAAATGCTACTAAAATAATTTCCTAGTATTTTAGTCTTCTGAAAATTGAACTGTCACAAGATCTTTGAATAGCTAGCACGTGGTGCCCGGAACACCACACATGAATTACCACATTATTTTGAGGTAAGGCCCGTCATCACTTTCTGCTATGTCCCTTTTGGGCTTTTTGCCTTTTCCACACCATGTATATGGAGGTCTATGAGAATTGGGTTTACCATGTTTAGGGCTAACAATACAAAAAACTGATCCAGCCTATGGTGCAGGGTGACTCCAGGAGGTTGAAGATGGTATGACCTTAGCTGATAGAAAAGATAAATTGACTGTCCCTTTTGTTAGTGCCAGGTGGAAGGATGCCAAGATATTATTGGGAACACATCAGGAGAAGAAAATCAAAGAGCAGTGAGGGGATTCAGGAAGAAAATAATGCAGAAAAAAAGTAGTATTTGGGCAGGGAGAGAAGGAGAGAATTTGGAACTCAGTGTTTTGAAAAAAAACCAAATGTTAAAATTGTTTTTATGTGGAATTGGAAAAAAACTAAAAATATTGTTCAAAAGGAAAAGAAAAAAAGGAAAAAGCAATATCTTAAGGGATCAGGAGAGATGGCTAGATAAAGGAAGAAAGCTAGACAACACCAAATATAAAAGGTTGAACTACTTGGCCCAATACAGTAACTACTCCTTCTCTTGGCTCATTGGAATGCTATGTGCATGTACAGAAATTTATTTTCCAGAAACCTTTTTCTTTTCTAAAAGCTTCAAGCCTGAGCTTAGTGTGTAGAAATCTTCATATCTATGTTTTATTGTTCTTATAACTGTCACTATTTTATTTTTATTGTCCTTCAAGTTCTTGTTCTGTCAAGATTTTCCTGAAGAAAGGACACTGAAAAAAATGGCAGAAATTAAATAGAAGTGTCTAGATGAGAGTGCATATATAGTGGACATCAGTAGGCCAGAACACAAGGAATTAAGGTAGAAGTAGCAGGATAAAGCTGAGGTATCAAACACACAGCCGTCAACAATCCAGAGTATGGCTGAACCCGATTAAAATGTAATTGGGAAACATTTAACAAAATAAATAAAATTATAATAGAACATAGATAATGCTACTATGTGGTTTTCTAAGTCAATATGTGGTCAGCAGAGATCTTTTTGTAGAGTTTAATGGCCCTGTTTTTATTTGAATTGGAAACTACTGGTTTAAAGGGAATTATTGAAGAAACGGCTAAGTTCTTTGAGGACAGAGACTAATATTTTTTCCCCCTCTTATCCCTGTTGCCTAATACAGTGCCTGGAACTGACTAGGTACTTAGAGCATATTAATTGATTGGTGATGTTATGAGTTTTAAAATAAAATTTAAAAAAATTAAAGGCTGAATCCATAATAATTTTTGTCATTATGCATTTTAATTCCAACACATTAACAAGTTCTAATACACTGATATGTATTTCAATTGTAATGGTCTGTCCTCATAAAAATCTTGGTATTAAAAAACGGGTCCTCAGAAGGCAACATCAAGAAAGACTAGTGAAATAGAAAAGCCAACTGAATTTAGAGTTGGAGGTCATGGATTCAAATCAAGCAAAGGCTAACTCTTTAGTATCCCAAAATATCCAGTCCATCTCTTGCAAATCAGAATGAACTAAGATTAGAAATCTATGGTCAGCTCCCCAATCCATCCTTTCTTCCATTTTCATCTTGATCTTTTTTTCCCACTTAATAGTATTTTTCCAATTATATGTAAAGATAGTTTTCAACATTCACTTTTATAAGATTTTGAGCTCCAAATGTTTTTCTTCCTCTCTTCCTCCCTCCCAAGAGGCAAATAATCTGATATAGGCTATATATGTACAATCATATTAAACATATTTCCACATTGGTCGTGTTGTGAAAGAAGAATCAGAACAAAAGGGAAAAGATACGAGAAAGAAAAAAAAGAGAGAAAATAGTATGCTTTGATCTGCATTCGGACTCCATAGTTCTTTCCCTGGTTGTGGATACCATTTTCCATCATGAATCTTTTGTAACTGTCTTAGATAATAGTATTGCTGAGAAGAGCTAGGTTTATCAAAGCTGATCATCACACAATGTTGCTATTACTACGTACAGTGTCCTCTTGGTTCTCTTCTGAAATTCACCTGCTCACCAGTTTTTATAACACAATAGTGTTCCATTACGTTAATATACCACAACTTTTTCAGCCATTCCCCAATTGATGGGCATCCCCTTAACTTTTAATTCTTTGCCACCACAAAAAGAGCCACTATAAACATTTTTGTACATGTGCGTCCTTTTCCCTTTTTTATGACCTTATTGGGATACAGACCTGGTAGTAGTATTGCTAATTGATCCTTTTATAATGTTCAAGGTTTCCTTGTCACTTGTACAAGGTCAGGGAGACTACTGGGGCCAGCATTTTAAGCATGGCATTCATCAAGGCTCATGCCAAACTCCAATCTGTGAACTGAGAGCAAAGATCAAAGAAAGGACTATTACTGCTTAGGAAAAAAGAAAACAAAACAGCAGTATGATGCCCTATTGTATTTGATTCCCTTTAAGTCCTTGCTTTTGGGTACTGCTATTTGACACATGGTCTACCAACCAACATTGGAAAAATGGGAAGGGAGTTTTGTTTCTGTAGTGAAGAGAAAAGCCGTTTTCTAGAAATCTTTATATCACTCTTATCCATCCCCCCCCCCCCAATCTCCTCATGCAAACTCTGGCATGCGACTTTTATGGGAGATTGTAATCAGCATGTAGCTATGTACAATGAGTGGGCTGAGCAAGTTTGTGTCATGCTAATTATATATTTCAATAAAGTTTAATTTTGGAGATGGTCTCACAGATGCAATAACTAAATTGCAGCAGAAATAAATTATAATGAGACCATCAAGCTTTCTGAAAGCAATTCTAGGGGGGTGATAACCCAAGTTAAAATGAACTGAATATAAGTATAAAGCAATTCAGCTACAATAAATGAAAAGATTGACAAGGAACTCTATTACATCCAGGCCCATGCCAAAGGACCACGAGTTGTTTCAGATCATTAAGAAATTAACCTGTTAAGACAGACAGAAAGAAGACCCCACAATTTCCCTCATTTATCTATTCTATGTTTTGACAATTCTCAGGATCATAACGATAAACCTGATGAAGAAGTCTAATCTGTCTCTTTAAACTGGATAAGGCTGATAGGATTGTGCACCATAGGGTGCAGGGCCCAGAACAATTCACATGTTCTGAAATCACTTTCTCTATAATATTTTTGAATAGGAGAAATCAAGTTAAAGCTAAAGCAAAAACAACCCTGATGGGACTTAGATGTCACTAAAGAGTAGGGAGGCTCATTGATGAGAAGCAGGGGGTGATGGTCATGGTTTCCTTAGCGATATAGCAGAATGGTGTGATTCTAGGCTGATCCTCTGTACTTCAGCCTTAGGTTCTATATTTAGCACCAACTGACAAAGGCATTTTTTCCTCCTGCCCTGATGTTTCCCTTAGTTCACTGCCCAATTCCAGAAGCACTGAGTCTTCCAACCCCAGGACCTGACAGTATCACACTGATTCTTTCCAGCCTAAAGATGACTATAATGACTTCATGTGTTGCTACTTTTACATTCTTAATATTCCTTCTACTTTCCAGACTTTGCCACCATGACTCTGCTGACTTTTTATCCTAGGAGTTTTCTCAGTCCTTGGGCCTCTTCAGAAATATCCATCTGTCCCTGAAGATAATATATGTTCTAGATATTCCTCGGCCATCCAGAATCCCTTCTCTCATTAATGAGTTCCTGTCTATTTTGGAGAGAGGCCTAAAATGGCCAGCCTTTATTCCCCTTCTGGCTTTGCTTTTGACCTCCTGGATTTTGACACCATGTACCACTTTTCTCCTCCACTCCCATAAGTACCCATTGGTAGGTATTCTCTATTCCTAGCTTTTCAGTTACCCCGCCCCCCTTTTTTTGGTTTTATCCTCCCTTGTTAGAATGTAAGCCCCTTGAGGGCAGGAACTGTTTTTCTTTTTGCTTATATTTTTATCCCCAGTGCTGACTTAGCACAGTGCCTGGCACACAAAAAATGATTAATGAATGCTTTTTTTGCCTTGCCTTTCCAGAGAAAACACTGATCCAGTGGCCAAGTTCTTTTTCCTGACTTTTTTTAAAGGGAAAATGGTTAAAGACTGGAAGGGACTTTAAAGCTCATGAAGTCCAAACCTTTCATTTTGCAGATATGGAAACTGAAGACCACAGAAGTTAATTAATGTGTCTAAGACCACACACTTGGTAAATATCTGAGCTAGAATTCTAACTCCTGACCTCTGGCTCCAAATTCACTACTTTTCCCCCACTATATAGTATTTGAGACTCAAGAAACCAGTCCTACCATACATGGTGAACACTTAGAGCTCTTAGGTTTCTGTTTATATATGCTAAGTCTGCTGCCTATTCAGGGTTTATAATGGGTAACACTAACACATGAAAACATATATAGAAGATATATAAGCATTGAAAAAGTACAGATGTAAAGACAGTAATGGAAATTTCTTATGTTACATGCATTTTTGAAAATACTTTTTTATCATCACTCTTGAGTAACACATGGATTTTGAAATAATTTGTATAACATGAGGCAGTAATAAGATATAATTTACCTGAGGAGAAAGATGAAGAAGGGGAGTAATAAGAAATCATCAATTGGCCTTTGATTGTGTATCATGGGCTATGGATTTACTCTTCTACTCACACTAGCAGGTTAGGCCCCCAAAAAGAGGCTATATTTTTCCCCCTCATGGTTCTAGGGGATTATGAGGGATTGAAGAATTGGTTTTATAATACTTTTATCAAAAAGACAATATTTGTAAAAAGTACCTGTGCCTGGTACAAATTAAGTGCTATATAAATGCACATCTCTCTCCCTTCCACTTCCCTTCTTAATTTAGTAAACAGAATTATCATTTCTAATCCTGTTTTCTCAAGTAGTTTGTACTTTCTAGATGTTGGTGTGCATTACTTAAGTTCTCAGTATACTGCCTGAGAGTGACAGCCATTACAATAAATATAAATATGTAGATTGTGACCTAACGTGTACATTTTACATATGGAACACTACTCCTCTATTGAAGAAAACACATGAGTTCTATTTTGATTGTAAAGTAGGTGATCATGATAAGGCTTGGGCCCTTCACTTACGTGAAGCTACTGATTAGCTAGACAAATTGACCAAAAGAGTCAGTTTGGAAGAGCCAATAGAAAATTAGACTTGGAGTCAGGGAGACCTGAGCTCACATTCTTCCTCTGATACTATTTGTAGGAAGCTGGGATGGTCATTTAACCACCGAGCTTTAGTCTCGTCATCTATAAAATGGGGAATAGTACCTACCTTCCAGAGTAGTGACAATCAAATGAAATAATGTTTATAAAGCACTTTGAAGATCTTTCTGTATGTGTAGCAACAATCTGCTAGCAGCTACTGTGGCTGTGTAAAACCCCCCAAAACCAGCACACAGAAGGGCTGCCAACACAGATTCTTTGATCTGCTTTTCTAAGGGAAGCAACTTTAAGGGGTTAAGAATCTCAGTTTAATCAAACATACATATATCATTCACTTAGTTCAGGGGGAAAAGATCAGCCCCCTGAACTTCAGAGCAAATACAAACAGAAATTTACAAACATCAACAGACAGACCTTGTCTGAGTCAAATCACAATTCATAGTTAACAGGAAAGCATCATCATCTGAATTTACAAACTGGGGGGCTCTTAACAATGGCTGCCTAGAGTCTCTTCAAGTCACATGAATCTCTTCCAGTGAGTGAGAGCCCCAAGGGAAAATGCCAACCTCTGAGTTTATATATTTTGTTCAGGGTGAAGAGGCGGCACAACATGCGACTCAAATCCACGGTGACCTAGAATGTCACAAACATGTGAATCAAACCCATGCAAACCAGGCTTTCCCTTGAGGCAAGGAGATCATCAAAGACTCCTGATCCAACTGAAGAAACAAAGGCCAGACTTCTCAAGGGCACTTGATTAAATAAGTGCTAAAAGAGAAAACAGTAAAAGAAAGTCTCACCTTAATTACTGATACATCTAGACTATCAGTAATTAAGGTGGGAGTTTTTGCTGTTCTTCTCTTAAGTGCCTTTAATGATTCTGGCCTTTGTTTGAATGGGGCAGACAAAGTGGGATCTTGTCTTGGAATGTTTCTCAGCACTAAGACAATCAGTAGTCATTGATTTGTATATGGTGGTACCAGGGATTAACTTTCCCACACCCTAAATGGGATTTGTTCACTGTTCTTTGCTTGAGAGTGATGACCACCTTGCCTCAAGGGAAAGCCATCATCAATGTTTTTATTTGTTCCAGGATCCATGGCTAATTTGATTATGTAAAGCCAAGTATCCTGGAAAGGGTGGAGAAGTATCAGTAATTAAGGTGGGACTTTCTTTTACTGTTTTCTCTTTTAGCACTTATTTAATCAAGTGCCCTTGAAGAGTCTGGTCTTTGTTTTTTTGATTGGATCAGGAGTCTTTGGTGACCTTCTTCCCTCAAGGGACAGCCTGGTTTGCATGGGTTTGAGTCACATGTTTGCAACAATAGAGGCTTTTAGGTCACGAGGGTTTGAGCTGCATGTTGCAACGCCCTTTGACCCTGAACAGAATACATAAACTCAGAGGCTGGCATTTTCCCTTGGGGCTCTCACTCACTGGAAGAGATTCCTGTGACTTGAAGAGTCTCTGGGCAGCCATTGTTAAGAGTGCCCAGCTTGTAAACCCAGATGTTGATGCTTTCCTGATAACTGTGAATTGTGATTTGACTCAGACAAGGTCTGTTTGTTGATGATTGTAATTTCTGTAATTTCTGTTTGTATTTGCTCTGAAGTTCAGGGGGCTGGCTTTTCCTCCTGAACTAAGTGAAGGAGATATACATATATATACATATACATATATATACATATACATATATATAATTAAACTGAGATTGTTAACTCCTTCAAGTTGCTTTCCTTAGAAAAGCAGATCAAAGAATCTGTGCTGGCAGCCCTTCTGTGTGCTGATTGTTGGTGGGTTTTACACCCCCACAGCAGCTCCTAGCAGATTGTTGCTACGGTATGTTAGCTATTATTATCATTATTGTTGTTTTCTTGTCATTAGAGAGAATGTTAAGGGAGTGTGGGGCAGCTAGGTGGTATGGTGGCTAGAATACCAGAGCTGGAGTCAGAAAGACTCATCTTTCTGAGTTCAAATCTGTCCTCAGATACTTATAAGCTGTGTGATCCTCGTCAAGTCATTTAACCTTGTTTGCCTTAATTTCCCCAACTGTAAAATGAGCTGGAGAAGGAAATAGCAAACCACTCCAGTATCTTTGTCAAGAAAATCCCAAATGACTGAAACAACTCAACAGCAACCAGGGGAGCGTATTGATTATCCACCAGTGACCCCTTACTGTCCTCATAAGACCAATTAAATCCTTTTCCTACCACATATTTCTTGTAAAACATTCTTTATCTCTCTTCTCCTTTACAATTCCTTGTTTATGCTTTGCTATAGTCTCCTCATATAAAGTGCATGTCTCCATTGCCCTCTGGGTAATACTCAATTTCAGTTCTTTAGAGACTAAAGCATTTTATGATGCACAGTTACATAACATAATATTGTTATTAAAAAGATAAACACCTCATTACCTTCTAGCTATTCAAAATGGGGGGAAGCATGAAATGCACATATTCTGAACTCTATTCCCCAGAATAAAACAGTCTCAGAAAAGAGGGCAGCAAAAGGTGATGTTATTAGAATAAGCATGAAACTTTCTATTGTTAAGAAGGTTGAGCATTCTTGGTTCAAAACTAACTTGTCTCTCAAAAGGTGGAAGGCCCTTCCAATATCCCTCAGAGCTTGTATAGACCCTGAAATGTAGAAGGTTTAAGTTTGACCTCAACACTGAAGACTAGAGAAAAGTAAAATATTTGATTGTGGCCTACAGTGAGAAAAATGGGAAGAATGGGTATAGTGGTGTAGGGATGAGTCATCTAAGACTTCCTTTTTTTTCTTTTCTCTTCTCCTGTGTTGAAAACAGTAAGATTTTTCTCTCTCTCTCTCTTTATCTCTCCCTCTGTCTCTTTCTCTCTCTTGATCTTTCCTTCTGTCCCTGTCTCTCTATCACTCTCCGTATGTCTTTCTCTGTGTTTTTCTGTCTCTATCTTTCTTCATGTCTCTCACACATGCACGTGCATACAAACATTTGCACACGTGACGAAACTGAAATTCATAAAGTTTACGTGGCTTGCTAATCATTAGATAGTTAATATACTTTGATGTGAAAATCCAAGAATTTGGGGAAGAAAGCTAATACTACCTTAGGTTCTACTTAGAACCCATACCCAGAACAAGGAACATGATAAAATAATAATGATATTAATATTGTTTATATAACATTTTAGGATTTTCAATGTACTTCAAATACGACATCTCATTTTAATCTTTAAACTCTAAGATGTATAGGTAGGAGTTGAGCTCATGTCTAATATCAATACTATACTGTATTTTTAGGTTCAAGTCTCTTAGAAGCAATTTTTACTTAATTTAACATGAATCTAATATCCAAGCCTTTCTAGCTTGATGAGACAGAGAAGTCTGGAGATAAGGAGACTATTTAGGGGACATTGGCTCCTAATCAGCGTGAAGAAATTAGAGTCTAAACTGATGTGCGAGCAAAGGCTCATTTTTATTTCTAGGATAAAATACTAACTTATTAGCCTGGCATTCAAGGCTCTCCCCTTTGTGACTTCTAAACCCTTTCCAATGTTGTTTCATTTGCTCTTCTCTCATACCGTCTAAGGTCCAGCCAAATTGTGCTACTTATTCCACAAAGCTGATATTCTATTTCTCTCCTGTACAATACTGCTCCCCATTTTTTCCCTCTATTCTCCAGTCTGGAATGTACTCCTTCTTTATTTCTTCCTCAAAATCTTTTAATTTTTTCAAGATATAGCTCAACTGTTACCTCCTGTCTTGACTCTCTATTCCCCTTCCACCTTAACCCCCACCCCCACACTCTCTCCCTCTTCATATTACTTTATATTATACCTATTTGTTTGTACATTTCACTCTTCCATTATGATGTAAGCTCCTTCAAGACAGGAAGCAGTGTGGTGCCATAGAAAAATCACTTAATTTAGAATCAGAGGACCTGGGTTCAAATCCTGGTTCTTCTATTTACTACTTATGTATCCTTAAGAAATTACCTTGTATCTCAGGGTCTTTATTTCCTTATATGTAAATTAATAAGGGCAGTTAGATGATGCAATGGATAAAGCACTGGGCCTGGAGTCAAGAGGATCTGAGTCCAAATCCAGCCTCAGACACCTAGTAGCTGTGTGACCCTGGGCAAGTCACTTAACCCTGTTTGCCTCAGTTTCCTTATCTGTAAAATGAGCTGGAGAAGGAAATGGCAAACTTCTCCAGTATCTTTGCCAAAAGCCCAAATAGGGTCATGATGAATTGGAAAGGACTGAAAAATAACTAAATAACTACAAAAATGAGGTTTGGATGGATGATCTCTAAGGTCGTTTTCAGCCCTATGTTTATTTTTCTCATTTGTATCCTCAGCTCCAAACGCAGGGCCTAACATATAGTAAGGCATGTTTCCTCCTTTCCTGAGATTCCTCATCCCAGAAATGGGGGTAATAATACTTGCTCATCCCAGAGGTTTCTCTGTCTCTACCTAACCTTTCAAAGGATGGATAAATGAAATGTGGTTCAGTGCCATTTCTATTCCTCTTTTACATCATCTTTTCCTTTTGAATTGCACCTATCCCTCCATTATCACCATATCTCAGTGATGCTTGTGAGGGCGCCTTTACCTCCTGGATCATGCTTGCTTATTACTTATAGTCTACTCTTGGGCGTGTAGGCGTATGATGCTACAATCTGTATTTTTGCCCCTCGGTCTGGATACTTTCTTTTGGGCATCACTATATCTTTCTCATATTATTTTTCTCCTATGCTATTCCTGTTACTTTTTTTTTAAAGGAACTAGTTTAGCAGTGGTATCTGGGCAGTTTTCTCCTTCCTGTTCCATTTTCGGTTTAAAGAAATCTGGATCAGATTAGTCAGTCTCCAGGCAAATACATTCTTCCTGGTTTTTGTTAGATTCCTCCTTTCCTCCCCCAAGGCTGTCATTCCCATGTCATAAGCCATGCTCCAGGAAATCAAATCCTATTTTCCAGCACCGCCTTCTATGTCTAATGTTCATATCGCACATCTTACTGTCTTTCTTAACACTTCTTCTTTCGATCGGTAACAAAAATGAAATACCACTTGCATCCCAAAGATCTTCAGCATTGTGGCCAGGATTTTATAATCTCTAGTGATGCTTTCCAGGTTCTTTCTGGTGATGTCACTTCCTCCCGTGTGTATTGTAAGAAATGAGTAGCTGTGGTTACAGTGTCTGAGAAATGTTGGAGCCTCTCTATCCCATAGCAAATATATAGGCCAGTATGATCGTGTACCCTTTAAAAACAATTTTAATTTGATAAACATGTATTTAGTGCTTCCTCTATGCCAGGGACTATGCCAAGTGCTTTACAAATGCTTTCTCAGTTGATTCTCAAAACGACCCTGGGAGGTAGATGTTATTATCCTCATTTTACAGCTGAGGAAACCAAGACAAACAGAGTTAAAGTGACTTGCCCAGGGTCAGATAGCTATTTAAATGTCTAAGGCTGGATCTGAACTCAGATCTTCCCAACTCTGGACTCAGCACTCTAACCACTGTTGCACCTAGCTGTCCTCGGAGCAGTGATGAAGACTCAAGAAGGATCTTATACTGCTCAATACAAAATCCTGATGAAGTCCACATAATAATTTCCTTTGACAAAGAAAAAGGAGAAAGAAGTCTGAAAGAGCTATATGATTATATAAGGAACTTAAACTCAGATTTTGAAAAAAAAAATGTATAAGAGTTGGAATAGAGACATTAACTAAGGATCAATCGGAGTGGTGAAATCTGTAAGAATAGTATCAGGAAGGCAAGAATAGTCAGAAAATCGTAAAAGACTTGTTTTATTTTTTTTCTCTTTTTCCATGACTAAGGTGAGGGTAGCCTGCTGAATCCTATTTCATTTCCGTTTCCTCAGCCAGGAAGAATAAGTGGGATGGAGAGAAATATATGTATGTGTGTGTGTGTGTGTGTGTGTGTGTGTGTGTGTGTGTGTGTGTGTATACATATACATATATTTAACAGGCCATCATCTCTGAATTTAAGGGACTAACAGAGATCAGCTGATTTTTTGTTTCATTTTCTTTCAGTTTATAAACATTTATTTTTTCTCTTCTACCTCCCTACCCAATGGGCAAAAAAAGAGTAAAAAAAAAACCCTTTTCATATATTTATAGTCAAGCAGAACAAGTTCTTGCATTGGCTATGTCCAAAAATATAAGTCTCATTTGGCATCTTGAGTCAATCAACTCTCCGCCAAGCATGCTTCATAACCGATCCTGTTGGCCTTTTGGCATCATGGTTGGTTCCCAAGTCTTTCAAAATTGTTTGGTTTTACAATGTTGTTTTTATATATATAAATTGTTTTATTGGTTCTGCTGCCTTGATTTGGCTTTCCAAAATCTCCTAAAAGCCTATATTCTTTTTCTTATTCCACTCTATTTCTACTCCTAGTCTAGGCAGAGCTTGTTGATGGGTGATCTTGGGTACTTAAGTAGGAACTCTGCTCTTTTTTTCTGTCTCTTTCTCTCCCATTCCTTTCCTGCTTCCTCTCCCCCATCCTCTCTTTAAATTTTATTGATGGTTATCTGTTGTTTTTATGCTGATTTCTGGATATGTATACCTCTTACCCTCATACTGACTACTTCTTTATAACAAAGAAAAAGTTAAGCCAATCTAACTAGTACAGTGACTATAAGGAACTTAGTATATAATATTGCACACCCATAATTTCCCACCTATTGAAAATAGGAAAGTGTGTTTCATAGTTTCCAAGATAAAGATTGGTCATTATAGTTAATTAATTTGACTGCCTGTTACTGATGTTTTCAAATACATTATTGTATACAAAGCGAGTGTTTCCTAGAGCTTAGTAACTCAAGAACTAAAAAAACAAAACAAACAAAAAAGTCCTCTCTGCCATATGCTACCTCACCGAACACCTAAGTATCCATTTCTTCAACTATTCTATCTAGTTCTTAGAAAGATGAAATAAATATTTCTCGTTTATCCATTAATAATTGACTCAGCCCTTAAATAATCCCTACCCCATAGAGTTGTTGTGAGGACTTGTAGATTTTAAAGTGTAAGCCTTATGTAACCAGTGCCTATAGATTTCTTGCCATCTGTGGAGGGATAACAGATGGCTGCAGGATGAAGCCATACTGAACTCACACATGTTTAACAAGGGTTTAGTGAATGCCCAGACTGCCTAAAATGACACCACCAATGAGTGAAGTACTGGGGAAATGCTCCTGGGAGAAAGGAGGATTGGTGAATACATGGACATTCTGTGTTGACCTCTCACACGGTTGGAAGCAACCTCTTTCTATTGTCTGCATAGCCATAACTAGGTACACATTAGAAACTATCGGATGTCAGTGTTAATCACCATCTTGTATATCTTTGAGTGTTTGTTGTTTCTCCCATTGGATTATGAGCTCCTTCAGGACATGGACTATTTTCGGGTTGGTTTTTTTTTGCCTCTTTTTGTATCCCTAGTGCTTAGCACAGTTCTGTTCCTTGATTGTGGCCTATACTGAGAAAAATGGGAAGAATGGGTATAGTGGTATAGGGATGAGTCATATAAGACTTCATTTATTTTTTCTCTTCTCCAGTGTTGAAAACAGTGAGATTTCTCTCTCTTTGTCTCTTCTTCTGTTTCTCTACTGCTCTCTGTTTGTCTCTTGTCTCTGACTTTCTCTTTCAAAGCCTTTTGAAGTTTAGTTTAGTTTGCACATAGTAGGGACTTAATAAATGTTTATTGACTGATGAGGACAATCTCTCTCTCTCTCTCTCTCTCTCTCTCTCTCTCTCTCTCTCTCTCTCTCTTTCTCCCCATACATACCCACTGTGTCTCCAAGAAATAGGTTCTTTCCTTTGTCGCTTTCAGTTCTAAGAAGAAAGAATGGAGTCCCAGACCCAGGAACTAGAGCCTCGGGGACCTCAGAGCCCAGGATTCCAGACCAGATATTGCAGTCAACTCAACAAGGAAACCCTTAGAAGCCAAATTTCTAGGAAGCTGTAGGGGTAAACTGAGCTTTAGACTTGAACTTAGTGCGATTAATGCTGTATAGGAACTGATCTAACACTCCTCCCCACAGATTGAGATTGTATGCCGGAGAGTTACATTCCCAAGGTGTTGCAGGAAAATGTTTGTTTATTGTTGCTATACTTTTGAAGTAAACATTGCTTTGCAAAAACTGATCTGATGTTGAGTGGTTACATGGAACTGAGGTGCTACCCAGGGGCCCCTAAAATTGTGGAAACACAGTAAGCGGGAGCTCTGGACAATAGAAAAAAA
>CM053627.1:131652101-131673344 GCA_028646595.1 Phalanger gymnotis
TAATATCTTGATTTCTCATAAAGTCACTAGCTTCCACTTGCTCCAATCTCATTTTAAGTTGGTATTTTCTTTAGTGGTCTTTTGGACCTCCTTTTCCATTGGGCTAATTCTGCCTTTTAAGTCATTCTTGTCTTCATTGGCTTTTTGGAGCTCTTTTGCCATTTGGGTTAGTCTATTTTTTAAGGTGCTATTTTCTTCAGTATTTTTGGGGGTCTTCTTTAGCAAGTTGTTGGCTTGTTTTACATGATTTTCTTGCATCACTCTCATTTATCTTTCCAATTTTTCCTCTACTCCTCTTACTTGCTTTTCTAAATCTTTTTTGAGGTCTTCCATGGCCTGGGACCAATTCATACTTTTCTTGGAGGTTTTTAATGTAGGCTCTATGACTTTGTTGACTTCTTCTGGCTGTATATTTTGATCTTCTTTGTCACCAAAAAAAGATTCTATAGTCTAAGTCCTTTTTTTTTTGCCTCTGCCTGTTCATACGCCTAGCCAACTACTTGACCCTTTTGTCAAAAACCATTGGCTTTTTTGTCAGGGTATGACTACTTGTAGAGTAGAGAGTACTTTGTCCCAAGTTTTAGTGGCTGTGCTGCTGTTTCCAGAACTACTTCTCCTCCACCTTCACTGCAAGCTCTGCCACAGCAGTGCTCCTCCTCCCCCAAGAACTGCAAACCAGGATCACTATTCATATCCAAGCAGGACAAAGCAAGAGAATTTGCCTCTGTGCCAGCAAAGTGCTCCTTGCACTCCCACTCTGATCAGCCGCTTGATTCCTCCCACCGTGTGATCCAAGGACTCTGGAAGCAGCCACAGCTGGATCTCTGAAAGCAGCCGCAAGAGATTCCTGCGGCTGCTGCTGCCAATACAACACCACATCCACCACCCCCAGGGCTGGGTCCAGACTGTTCTATAAACTGATCCTGCAGTTTTTCCACTAATCTGTTTTGTGGCGTTTGTGGGTTGAGATGTCTGGTAACTGCCACAGCTCAATGATTCATGGCCCTCAGGCCTGCTCTGCCTGACTCCTGGTCTGGTCTATCCTGGAGCAGCTGGGCTGTGCTCCAGTTCCCTCCCTGGTTCTCCTCCCAGCACAGTGTGATAGACCCTTCCCAGCCACCCTCGAGGTTGTCCTGGGCTGGAGACCTGCTTCTTTCTGCTGTTTTGTGGGTTCTGCAGCTCTAGAATTTGTTCAGAACCAGTTTTACAGGTGTTTGGAAGGATTTGGGGGAGAGCTTAAGTGAGTACCTGCTTTCTAGCCACCATCTTGGCTCTGCCCTGGAAACTATATTGAAATACAATGATGAATATATAGTTTTTAAAAAGTTCCAGGGCTCCAACTTAACTCTTGGAATAGAAGATAGACAATACATTCCTGAGAGTGAATGACAAATGCCAAGGCCCAGAGTCAGATATGAGCAAATTATAGAGAGGCATGATAAACTCATTAGCTTGGCTCGTTGTACTATTTCTATTTGATGGCAGAATGAGTCAAATAGGAAGAAGCCCTTAGGGTCTGTGATTACAATACCTTGTTTGTTAAAAATTGAGAAGTGACAGAGCAGACTCTGAACCTATGTGTGCTGATTCCCAAGTACTGTTTTCATTTCGGCCCAATGAGCTATCTTCTAACAATTATTTAAAAATTATTTTTTCATCAGCAAAATTTCATTTTTCTTATTCTCTTTCAGTTGAGAATGAAGGGAAAACAAAAAAAAACTGTTACAATTATACATAGTCATGCAAAATAAATTTCCATGTTGGTCATTTCTGCAAAGATAATATCTAAAAATTGGTATATATATGCGGGTGCATGTGTTTGTATGTCTCATTTTGTATTCTGCGGCTATAATCTTTCTATCAGGAGGTGAATAGCATACTTGTTTCATCATCAATCCTCTGGAATCATAAGAGGTGGTTAGTTATGTTGATCAGAGTTCCCAATTCCTTCAAAGTAGATTGTCTTTACCTTATCATTGAAAAATTATTCTTCTGATTCTGTTCATTTCACTCTGCAACAGTTCATATAGGACTTACTAGGCTTCTCTGAAACTGTCCTCTTTATTTATTACAGAACAAAAGGATTCCATCACATTTATATGTGATAATTTGTTTATCCATTCCCTAATTTATGGGTATCCCCTCAGATTCCCAATTTTGCTGCCTCAAAAAGCTCTATAAATATCTTTGCATATTCTTACTTGTAGTTTGTTTTACTTAAGATTAAACCCTTCCTTAATCTATTCTCTCTCTAATACCTCTTCTTCCTTTTCTCCTTTTCTCCCTATTTCACCATTTAGTCAAATGTATTTCTGTATCCAATTGTACATGTGCACGTATGTGTATAGACTTTTACTTGCATACCCTGATTATCTGAGATAATATTCTCTATCACGCTTTCCCTTGCCTCTCAGTGTATCCTTCTTCCCCTGTTATTCCATTATTCTTTTAAGATGAAAACATAATGGAACAATTCCTATGCTTTCTGTCTAATTAGACTCCCTCTCTTCCCCCTGGTGTTGATAAGATCCAGGGGTGACACATATCTTCTTCTCATATTTAAATGTAAGCAGTTGATCCCTGTTTAGTCCATATGATTATTCCAAAACATGGAATACTTCCTAGATTTTCATGTCATTCTTGTTGAGGGATCATGTTTATCTTCTCTGTGTTATTCCAATTCAATGTATGTGCTACTGAAGAAAGCACCTCTTAACGCATATTTCAGAATTTTGTGGACACTTTTCTATGCAGTTACTGATCATTATAATATGTAATGGGTCCAAGTCATTGGGTGCTAACTTTGCTTCATTTCTCCAGTAAAGCTACATATCAGTTTCCTCAAAAGGAGAAAGATATAACAACAGAAGCTAATAATATAATGGCATAGTCTTTTATATTTTGTATATTTCTCAACATGAGACTATAATTGGATTCACCATACAATGCCCTACCAATTTTATACTGAGTATTTCATATATGATACAGAAAAGGCAGTAACATTGAGGATGTTATTTCAAAAATTCAGTATGAAATGATAACCCTTGACCATTAGACTCTATCTGACATGGAATCCACATATATGTAGTGTGATATCAATGATGATGAATGTAGCTTCACTTAGGAGCCAGCCATAAAGAGAAAAGGGGAACTTTGTCACATAGATCTCTTTATTCTGCAGTTTGTTTAATCCAGTGCAAATGGGATGTTTCTGAAATAATTGCTCCAGACCTAGAACTGAACGCATAGACGAGCGTTTCTCAATTTTTTTGATCTCTGGACCCCTTTATCCTCCTAAAAATTATTGAGGATGTCAAAGAGCTTTTGTTTATTAGGCTTTTTCTATCTATACTTTACTGTATTAAAATTAAAATATCTTATTGTTATGAAAATAGTTTTGACCTTTTAAAAGTCTCAGGGATCCCCAGGCATCCCAAGATGACACTTTATGAATTTCTGGCATTACACACACACACACACACACACACACACACACACGCGTGTGCGTGCGCACACACACACGCGCGTGCGCGTGCGCACACACACACACACACACATACTATAAATAAACAGAGGACATACAGACCAGGAAGGAAAGTAAGAAATGAATGGATGTTCTGAAAGCACACTAGAGCGAAGTGCTATTATTAATTTGGCTCAGTTCACTATGCTTACTTTCTATGGAGAAACAAAATGGTAGGAAGAAAGGAAGAAAGGGAGGAAAGAAGGAAGGCAGGAAGGAAGAAAGGAAGAAAAGAAGGAAGGCAAGAAAAAAGGAGTGAAGAGAGGAGGACAGAAAGGAGAGAAAGAAAGAAGGGAAATTGCTTCATCCCTACTTCTTAAACTCTAGTTCATTTACTCATAAGCACATGTACATTTGTACTGGGATTCACAGAAATTTTAAGTACCCTTTGCTCAACCCTTGATTACCTATTATATTAAACAGGTATAGCATGACCGATCAAAAACCACATATTAGATAAATACCATACTTCTGCTATAATAATGTGTGTGTGAGCCCATTGTTAAGAAATGTTAGAGGTGAGATTCAGACTGATATATCTAACTCATTGATGGTTTGATGTCAGCTTGGTGACAGCTCTCTAGTAGCAGGCCTCAGGAATCTGTTTCTGGCCCTATGCTGTTTTTTTTTTTTTTGGTAATAACTTGGATAAAGAATGACAGTTGGTCCAAAGCTAGAACATATAGCTAACACAATTCATTGCAGGGTTAGGATTTAGACCTGATATAAGAAATATTTTCCTAAAATTTAGAGCTTTTTCAAAGTTGAATTAGCCACCTGGCCAAGTAGTGGGTTTTCTCTTACTAGACACCATCAGGCACAGGCTACAGTGATGATTTGTAAGAGACATTGTGGAGGGGAATTTTTTGTTCAGCAATTGGTTGGGCTAAATGGCTTCAGAGCTTCTTTTCAGTTCTGATATTCTGTGATTCTATAAAAGAGAAACATTAACCTTTTGGGGTTTTACTTTCTCCTCTTTTCAGATCAAATTCTCCTGGAACTTGTGGGAGTGAACATTGGAGTTCTAAAAGATAAAGAGAGAAATGGAAGAAAGAGGATAGCATAAAGGCCCTATGTAATCGAGGAGCCCAGCTTGGCCCACCCTCTTTTGAGAGCAGCAAGATATGTGTTTTCCATTGTGAAGCTATTTGAGGTAGTTGACAGAGCTTGACAGAGTTGACAGGAAGATCTGAATTCGAATTCTGGCTCAGACCCTTACTAGCTGTATGACCCTAGCCAAGTCATTTTAGCTTTTAGCTTCAATTTCCTCACCTTTAAAATGGAGAAAATAATAGCACCTATCTCCCAAGGCTATTGTGAAGATCAAACGAGAAAGTATAGGTAAAGCACTTTGCAAACCTTAAAGAGATATGCAAGTGGTAGTCGTTATCAGGTTAGGGACCAGATCTATTATTTTATTAATATAAGAAACTCCCAGGCAAGGAATTTCGCTAGACCAGTGGAGGCTATTCCATCTCTGAAACTTATAGTCCTACAGTTGCCTAGAACACTTAGAGTTTGAGTGACTTGCTCAGGGTCACATAGCCAGTGTTAGACATGGAACTTAAACCAAGGTCTTCCTGGTTTCCACACCAGCTCTCCGGTATTCATAATAGCCTCCAAAATGTCATTACTGGAATTAATGCACCTCCTACATATTGGAGGAAGTATGGTCTCCACGTGTTTCTCTCTCTCTCTCTTTCTCTCTCTCTCTCTGTCTCTTTGTCTCTGTCTTTCTGTCCCTCTGTCTCTGTCTTTCTGTCTCTGTCTCTGTCTGTCTCTGTCTGAGTCTGTCTGTCTTTCTGTCTGTCTGTCTCTCTCTCCCCTGATAGCAGAGATAACGAGTTGTAACCAGCTTCAAGGGAATCAGACTATGGCACCATGTTGATTGCATCACCTACAATGAAAATAAGCATGAAGTTAAAATGCTTGACTTCCCAAAAGTTATTTTCATTTTTTCTCTCAGTACATTCCTTTGACCAAAGTAGAACTTCATTCTTAGGAGAATTCCTTTAAATAGAATATGTCCTGTCTTTAAGCAAAAGTAACAACAGCTGGTACTATTAGAGTCAATGCATGTCCTTTCATGGCCACATCTTAGGTTCAAGGGCTGCAGGGGCAAGCAGGCTGGCTATATCTGAAAACTATCTCTCCTGGAGTAATGGAAAATGGCATTAACCTGACATATACACAAACCACACTTTAATAAATAGTCTTCGGTATCAGGTAGCCAACTTTCTGATCTTGGTTTACATTTTTTCTGAACACACTCATTAATTTAGGGATTCTTCATGCATTAGAGAACCCAATCTACCAACCTGACATCATAGACTTGATGTTCAAGTCAGAAATTTTTGGCAAAAGAAAGTCCTGGATTTGGGTCTCTGAATTTCTTCCAAATCCACCAGCCGTAGAGTATTTATCAAATCCCTTTTCCCGTGTCCAGCTAAACCCTATATGAATAACTCACATTTATATAACATTTTCAGGTTTACAAAACTCTATTTTCTAAAGCAATCTTGTGAAGTTGGTCATGCAAATATTGCCCTCCAGATAAAGAAACTAAGTCATTGTGGTGTAGTATAAAGTTCAGGAATCTGGAGTTAGATCATCTTGGGCATTGATACTTAATTGTTGTATGTCTTTACTCCAGTCATTGAACTCTTCTTGGGCTTAACTTTTTTCATTTCTAAAATGGGGTTGATAATAATAATACATCAATTATGTACTTGACAGGATTGCTTTGAGGAAAATGAGTTGTAAACCTTAAAAGGCTACATAAATGAGAGCTATTAGCAAGGCTGAGAGATGTCAGATGCTCTTATCAGTGGTCACATAGACTGTAAGCATCAGAGGCAGGATTCAAACTCAGGTCAAATCCTCTTTCAACCATTCATCTGTATCACATAAAAGTATCATAGAGCTTAAAGGTTCCTTAGAGATGATTTGATTCTATTCATTTCCAAAATTTTAGGTAATTCTTCTCAATCACATTCTAGTCATACATCTCTTTAAAAAGCAACATGTTTTCATTTTTGGTCTCGTCTCTCTCACAGTCTTTGACTTTACATTCCATGAACCGTTTATACAGAGTGACCCAAGGTAAAGAGGCCTCATTTGTGTTTGTTTGTTTTTTAGTAATAGAGTTCATGAACTACACAGAAGTCATAGGAAAGCCTGTTAGAATACATCTAATTTGGTCATCTTAGGCCCAATATTCATTTGTGTTGTGAATCAGTCTGCCCTGCATATGAATAAAAAAATACCTCCAAAAAAGTACAATTTCGTTTGTTTTTAGAAGAGAGGGCCTCTCTTTCCTTAGAATTTTTAACTTGTGCATTTGTTTGCTTTTTCCTTCCTTCCTTCCTTCCTTCCTTCTTTCCTTCCTTCCTTCCTTCCTTCCTTCCTTCCTTCCTTCCTTCCTTCCTTCCTTCCTTCCTTCCTTCCTTCCTTCCTTCCTACCAAAAGAACAGTGGAAGGAAAGAATTATATAAAGACTTCTGACCAAAATAAAATAGTAAATACTACACTATCTTTGGGAAGAATATGGAAATATAGGTCAATTAATTGTATATTTAATTTAGAGCTGATAGGTCTGTATGCCATTTATTCAATCCTTTCCCCCCGAAACATTTATTAAATGCCTACTGTGTGCAAGCATTAGGGGAGGCACGATGTTGAGCTCAGACAAAGTTCTAGCCCTCCTGGAACTTAGTCTATGGGGAAAATAAAACACAGATTAATTAAAATCTACAGTGTTGAGAAGTTTATTAGGATGCTCAAATTTTAATGCTTTGTGAGGTCTAAGGGGAGCATTGTTACCAATGTATGGTTCAGGATAGGCTTCACAGAGGAGGCAGTCTTTGAGTTTGTCGTTGAAAGATGAGTAGAGGTTCCTCATGCCAAATATTGAAGAGAAGACATTTCAGACAAAGGAAACTGTAGTAAAGGAAGAGTTTGAGGACAGAATTCAGCCTTGTTTGGCTAGAAGACTGGAAGATAGAGGAGCACCAGATTGTAGAGGGTCTTGAATGCCTGGCAGTTGTTGAATGAACGACATGGCTGTTTGGATACAATTTGCTCTCTGCTCCCACTCAGCAAATTGAGTTTGGAGCCTTCTCGGTTCTATTATTGTGTCTTTACCATCACTAATAGTAACTGTTACTGACTAAGGGTAGTTGTGGTATCCCTTCTCTATCTCCTGGAAGGTTGATAATCTTAACGAAATGCTGAAAATGCATTAAGACTGAAATTCTTTTCCCAATGAACTTTAACATGGTTTCATAAAATGAGGATCAAAGATGTAGTCTATACTTTTCTACCTCAGCGGCCATGGCCTGCAGTGTGTAACACTGAGCAGAGTATTTTACTAGTTTTTCTCAAATTCTTCTACTTTAGGGCATGTTTTTTATAACAGCCTAATGTTATACCCAGGTATCAAGGAACCAACTTTGGTTCTATATTTACTAAATGTAATCCTCTGATCCCTCATTTTCTATTTACTAACTTCTGGGAAAAAAACCAAGCAAAATACATTTTTTTAAAAATTCTTGTAACTAGAAAGCAGTCAAGTAAAATCAAACCACACATTTGCCATGTCCAAAAATGTATGTGTCATTCTGCACCTTGGGTCTATAAACCCTCTTTTCAGGAAATGGACCATATGAAAGTTCACTGAATAAAGGACTTATTACAATAGTAATACACAGTTATTGTTGCTTCTGTTCCATTATTTCAGTTGTATCCAACTTTTTGAAAACCCCATTTGGGTTTTTCTTGGCAAAGATACTTGAGGGATTTGCAATTTTCTTATTCAGTTCACTTTATAGATGAGGAACTGAGGCAGAGTTAAGTGACTTGTCCAAGGCCATACAGCTAGTAAATGTCTGAGGTCACATTTGAACTCATGACGACAAGTATTCCTGATTCCAAGCCCAGTGCTCTATCCACTGCACTACCTAACTACCCATATAACTTATTATATTTGAGGGATTTTACTAGGTTCTTGGTGATATACAAAATGCACATGACAACATTTTAATAATTTACCTAACAGTTGTTTTGAGGCTCAAAGACATAATATAAAGCTCTGCACAAATTTAAAAGTAGTATATGTGTCAGGCATTATTATTATTATGTAAGAGGAGGGGTAAGATCCACAAAAATAAATATGATACCAAGTACAATGCAATAAAGACAAAGGGGAGATCTAATAGTTAAAAGAATTTTAAGCAATCAAAAAGGATTAATAAATATTTTATTTTAATCCTGTCTTTTGTCTATCTCCCTGGTAACCACCATGCTGGCCAGACCTATTCCTTAGAAGCCCTTGCCCTGTTATTCCCAGAATTCTCATTCTGAGGCCCTGTTGTCTTGTAGTTGTTTCTGTTAGCCACTACATTTAGATCTGACTCTAGCATGCTCAATTCACTCCCCTACCACCTCCTTCCCAGATGCTGTGACTGCTGGAGCACATGTCTTCCACATTACACCCTCTTCCCCTCTCCCTTTTTTGGTTCTGGAATTATAATCAAAATCAACTTCATTCATCTCCCATGAAATTTTCTAAACAAAAAAAAATCCCTCCTTGGTCAGGATTACCCTAAATCTATATCTATACTTACATCTATATCCCTATCTATATTTATCTATAGCTATATTCATATCTATATCTCTAACTACATCCATATCTATATATCTATACCTATATGCATATCTGTTTCTATCTGTATCTGCATCTCTGTATATATCTCTGTAACTATATCTATATCCATATCTCCATATATATATCCACATTCATAACTGTATCCATATCCATATTCATATCTATCCATAATTATATCCATACCTATGTCTATCTATATCCATTTCTATTTAACTATCTATATCCATATCTATAACTATATTTATGTCTATATTCATTTCTATCTCTATCTATATCCATATAGCTATCTATATTTATATTTGTAACTATATATCCATATCTGCAGCTATCAATATCCATAACTATAACATATATATGTGTATCCATATCCACACCAATATTTATTCCTATCTTTCTCTATCTAATCTTTTCCTATATTCTCTCTCCATTGCCATGCATATACATATAAGTATATATGTACACACATATGTACGTGTGTGTGTGTGTGTGTGTGTATTCTCTCCCACTACTAGAAGGTGAGCTCTTTGAGGGCAGGGATTACATTTGCTTCTTTCCTTTTTAAATTTGCATCCCTACCACTCAACACAGAGCTTGAACTCAATTAAATGCTTAATTGATGCTTTCTCATACATTAAATGCATTCGATGTCAATTGATATTCTCTATAGAAAAACAGAACTTCCTTTGCATTCCAAGAAGCATGGCAAGAGAACCACAATAATAAGTTTCCATATGGCAAAACACATCCGAAAAAATGAAACACACGTTATTAGAAATGAAGTCACACTTGTTTTGAGTAGACAAGTTCTGGACAATGAAATAGGATAGCGTCAGTATAGCTGTCTTGCCATCTGATTTTCTACAATCTTTTCTTTCCCAACAAAGGGACTGCTAGATCATTCATTAAGTTTCACTTTCTGTCACACCCCAGAACTTTAACTAGAACATTAGGTGAATCAATGGATTTTTTTTTACAGTTGTCCTCAATAAACAACGTAGGTTTCAAAGTACTCCCCACCCCCACCTTTTCTGGGTATCATGTGTCCACTTTTTGAGCCTCTAGGAGATAATAGTTTTTTTTTAAAGCATATATTTTTTGAAGCTCATTTAATTAGGCTTCAGCACATTGTCCCTCTAGAATGCTCGAGGCCCAGAGGATAATTTGCTTTTACAGATTAATATGCTTTCTTCAACAGCTACTCAAACAGAGTGGCTAAATTACCATTAAGTATGCACGAGGGGCTTGTATGACCCATTTCTAATCTCTGGGTTTATCTTACACTGAGTACTGCTATAAGCCAGAAAGGGGCTGAACAGAGTCATCCACCTTGAATCACAGCTAGCCCTATCTTGGCTTTGTCTAATTGATTCTGTGGTTCTTAGGTCAGTCCCTGCCCACTGTCTTCTTTAATTGAAAAAGACAATAGCTACTTAGCCTAATGCTCAGACATATAATAAAAGCAGCAAAGTCAGAGACTGTAACTAAAATTTACTGAGTGTTAATCTTCTTGAAAGAGGAAAGCCTTCACATAAGAATGGAGAAATGAAAGCTCACAATGCAATTCAATTCAATAAGCATATATATTGAAATTGATATATTGCTTTCATGTATAATAATAATTATAAAATGATAATAATAGCTAGCATTTATAAACTACTTTAAAGTTTGCAAAGCACTTTACACTTGTACACCATTTGATTCTCATTACAACTCTGGGAGGTAGGTACTCTTATCCCCATTTTGAGAAGGAGGAAACCAAAGCAGACAGAGGTTAAGTGACATGCCCAGGGTCATGTAGTTAGTAAGCTCATTAGGTAAGACTTGAACTCAGGTCTTTCTGACTCCAAGTCCCTCATTCTATCCACTGTCCACTAGGTGATATATTTCCATGTATAATGTTCTCTTCTCTCCTCCTCAGAGAGCCTCTTCTGGCAAGAAAATATTAAAATATATATATATATATATAAAAATATATATATATAAATATATATATATATATATATATACATATACATATGGAAAAAGAAAGCAGTTCAGCAAAACTAATCAACATATCAACTGAGTCTGACAGTATGTGATTTTTTTAACACCTACACCCTCTCTACTATGCAAGGAAGAGAGTGAAGGTCATTTTCTCCTTTAATTAATCATTAAGACTAGACTTTTTTTGGTTCTTTCCAGTTATATTCAATAAGTACATATTAAGTACCTATTATATGCTAGGTAAGAAGCAATGTGGCAAAATAGATAGGAACTGTCCTCAGAATCAGTAAGACTTGGATTCAAGTCTTGCCTATGAAACACAACCCTGGGATCATCTCTAGTCATCCTGACCTATATCTTGCCATTGGACCCAAATGGCTCTGGAAGAGAGAGTGAGGCTGGTGACTTTGCACAGCTCTGCCTCACTTAAATCCAAGTCACCTGCAAGTCAGGACATCATCTTCCTGGATGTCATTGATTCTCTTCAAGAATGAAGGACAAATAGCAACAATGATACATATCATAGGCCCTGTGGTTTTGGGCAAACCTCTTGGCATCCCAGCAACTTCTAGATTTGCATTAGAAGAGAAAGATTCCTAATCAGGAGTTCCTCTTATCAATGACATCATAGGTGTGATTTTTTAATCAAACAAACAACAGATTCTAGGTTCTAAGGATAGAGAACCAAAATGAGAAACAGTCCTTGTCCTCATTTTACCAGAAAGATACAACATGTAAGCTAATATCATTTGAGAAAATAAAGAGCAACATTTAGGAGGATCAGAAGAAAGGTTTTCTTTGGAAATGGCCTAAGTTAAGCTTTGTAAGAGGCTAAGGATTCCAGGACATGGAGGAAAGAAGGGAGAGCCTTTACAAAGTAGTAGAGGAAAGAGATGGAAATCTAGGTTTGTGGAACATTAATTAGATCTGTTATGTGAAAAAATAGAGTGTGAAAAGGGGTCTTGTATGAAATATTTCTGGAAGATATTGCTAGAGCCAAATGGTAAAAATCTCTAAATATCAAATAAGAACAATGTTATTCTAAAGGAATCCAAAGATTCTTGAGCAGGCCAGATTTGTTGTTGTTTGGTCATTTTAGTCATGTCCAACTTTTTGTGACCCCATTTTGGGGTTTTCTTGGCAAAGACACTAGAATACTTTGCCATTTCCTTCTCCAGCTCATTTTACAGATGAGGAAACTGAGGCAAGCAGGGTTAAGTGACTTGCCCAGGATCACACAGTTAGTAAGTGTCTGAAGCCAGATTTGAACTCATGAAGGTGAGTATTCCTGATTCCAAGCCCAGTGTCCTATCCAATGCACCACCTAGCTACCCAGGCCAGACTAGTACCTGAGAAAAATTTTCTTGTCAGCTATTTGTAGGATAGATTATAGAGGGGGAGAGCCAGGAAATAAGGAAAATATTTAGGAGGCTATTACCACAAACTATTAACAGGGTATGATGGCCCGAAGAAGAGTGGTGGCTGTGTGAATAGAAAGGTAATGAATGTGAGAGTTGTAGGGCAATATCGACAATAACTGGCAAGTGTTTTCATAGAGGACCAAAGAATGGGAAGAGAGAAGGATGAACCCTGGATTGTGAGACTAGATGTGGATAAATGGTTGCAGTAGGAAGCTAACCCAATTATGGACATTAGACGAGAAGTTTCTTTCTTGGTCCCTGTCTGACATTCCATGGAGAATTATCTTCCAGAGCTTATTCTGATTTGTTTTTGAAATGTAGAATTGTTCTGGAACAGCAAAAAGAAAACAAAAACAAATATCACAAAGAGATGAACTTTAGCCCTGCCAACCAAAGTTCATCCCATCCAAATTTCTCATCTACTTTCCTTTCGAGCCTAGCAAGCAAGTTAGTATGCATTTTGATTTTCTTTTTATATCCCTTGGCAAATGAAATGACAAGGTGAAAGTATTGACATGACATTTAAAATATGACTTCCACAAAAAAAGCTTGAGAATATGGCCATGCTTTTAAAATTATATCTTTGTTTTTGTTTTATTCTTTTTTCCTCTTAAAGCTGTGTACCAAGGAGAACTGCCCAGAAACACCCACATTTTTAGTAAGGGGCTGATGAAGCAGTTACCTTGGTCAATCCACCTTCAGCGTCCAACAGCGAGATTCACCCTTAAGCCCTGTAGAAAAAGCAGCCATGGCAATAACTGCCTTCTCATCAAAGATAGTACCTGAAGACCTACAAAAGGAAGTTCTAACTACCAAAGTCCTTGGCATTGTCAAATAGTTCAACATTAGATATGAATATGATTTTATGAATGGTAATGATGCTAAAGAAGATTCATTATCTTTAGCCCTCCCATTGTGCTTTAAGGGCCATTGGACTTTTCCATTTGCAGTGTGCCAGAATCTTCCTTCCTAGATGTGTTTCCCCCTTCCCCCATTTGGATATAAGCTTCTTGAGGTCAGGGGCTATCCAACATTTTTTAGCACAGTGTTTGATTCACAGAATCAATTTAATAAGTGTTCTTCTCTTCATTTACTAATCTGTTGGTTGATGCATAGCTGGGGCCTTTATTCTGCCCCCCGCCCCTGACCATTCATGGACATGCTTCTCCCTGTTTCCTATAGACCACATGGGAACTCTGGCAGACTGGCTACCTACCAAGTATGACTCATCACTTAGAGTCTGCTGATTGGTTTCTGAACTGGGAGAATGATGACACAGGGATGTAACACCTGTTAAAAAAAGAGTCAGTGTTTCTGGCTGTCAGTCTCTGATGCAAACACTCCTGAGCTCAGAGATACTGAAAGTGCCAACATTCACAGGCCTTCTGATTCCTTCTGACTTTTCAGCTCAAGATTTCTGCTCAGTCATCTATTTAAGGAAGAAGACACAAAAGAGAGGGTTAAAAGCAATCATGTTCCCCTTTTCCTTCCACATAACCAACAGAGCTAGTTGAGTCCATACTTCTCATGGGAAACAGACATCAAGGCATATAAACGAAAATATTGTTTTTACTTGAAAGAAAATGTAAATGAAATGAAAAAGTAATTTAAGCATGTATTTGAAGGTGGAGGCATCAGCTGATGAGGCAGTTTTTTCTTGAGGTAATGTGGACCAAGGTACCATGCCCCATGACAAGGTAGAGAAGGATGACCTTCTCTATCCCTGCTGGAATTGCATCTTGTCTCCTGTGGGGACAAAAAGGAGGAATTATCTCTTTTTCAAATACATGTGGCACATCTGTGTTACATATTTGTGCAGATCAGCAACTAATTAGGGGACTTTCAGAAATGAGTCATACATAGCCAGAAACTCTCCTCCCTACTCTCCATCCTTAAACCACTCCCCCCCACTCCCAAGACCCATATGGTCTACCAGAAGCAGGAAGATAATATGTGCACATGTACTGTGTCACGGAAGGGGTTAAAGAGAACCACTACACATTCATTTATTCATCAAATATTCTCAGGGCACCCAGGATCATAGAGTTGGAATGTATACATAGAGTTGGAATGGAGTGTCCAACTACTCTGAAGCCCTCATTTGAACATTAAGAACATGCTCAAGGCCCTCTGGAGTTAAATGAGTTTGCTAGTGCCACACAAGCAATAAATGGACAAAATTGGGACTAGTACCCACACCTTCTGATTCCAAATCCAAGACACCAAGGCAAATAAACAAAAATATTGTTTTCACTTGAAAGAAAATGTAAACGGAATGAAAAAGTAATTTAGGCATGTGTTTGAAGGTGGACGCATCAGATTTCAGAAATAAAATTAAATTGAAATGATATCATGAATAAATCAAAACACTCCCTAATAGATAAATATAAAAATAAGAAGAAATTTGGTTATTAAAGGCAGCTAATATATGGATCACTAGTTTGTTAACTAGTCAGGCTTCATGATCACTGAAGGGAGTGCTGGTAGATAAGGGTGAGATAGTGGCATGAGACCCATATTGATAAATTTCTTCCCCTTCAAAACTCCCAGGACATTCTTTTATAATTCTCCTATTGACTTTCTACCCTGTTTTTGTGCATATCTATAGATCAGGGACTCTGTCTTTTGTAAACTACATTTCCCCATAATATAACACAGGAATTTTCTTGACATAGCAGGTGCTTAATTAAGGTTTGTTAAATTGAAGTTATGCCTTGAGCAAGTAATTTAAAATTTCTAGGCATCAGTTTCTTCATCTGTAAAATGAGAAGTTCATATTAAATGATGTCTAAGATCTTTCCCAAGTGTCATGGTATCCATTTGTTAAAGGAGAGAGGTTAAGTAAATGACTGTCTAAAAATCCCATGGAGGGTAAGTGGTAGAGCTATGACCAAATCTAGTACTCTTTCTCACAATACGCTCTCTAAACCTTGCTGATAATGTCTGATAAGCTTGGGTAACAGAAAAGGGATGTCTGCAGTGAATCCATTCTAAAACTAAAACCAAAATGAACCCATAATACAAATTATCTTTAACTTCAGTCCAGACTCTCCCACTGCCCAAGCTACGCCGTGGTGGTAAATTTGGGACCTTGGAATAGTGCATCTACATGTTTGAACCCTTGTTGTTGTTTGTTCTTCCTTTTCTTTCTTTTTTTGTCTTCATCTGTTTTTTATATCCACACAAAAGCCCACATGCTTTCTGCCCTTTACCAAATGACGACTTCTACGAGAGAAGCTGACCTCTAAGTCCCATCGTTGTTAAGGTGCCTGAAAATGTTCCTACATAGCTGGAAGTCGTTGAACATCATTCTATGTCAGGGAGGAGCCATTTGAGTGTCAGGGGGGACCCCGCTTGAGAGATCCCTGGAATACCCCATGTTTGGAAACAACTCTTGGTTTAGTAACAAATGCTGGTCCAGTACATGCTCCAACAGACTGCACTGCCAGTCTGTCACCAGTTCAGAATGAGATCCTGTTAGATGTGCCTACTGCTACTGCTACCACCATCATTACCTCCCCACCACAAAGGTGGGCTGGTCCTCTTCTTTCTCCTCTTCCACCACCTCTTCTTCACTGTCACTGGACAGATGCTCTTGAGAATGGACAGAGCCTTCCTTCAGCTTGTGCTGCTCCTGCTTAGCCTTCTTAGCCAGTAACTTCTTTTATTTAAATTTTGCTTCTTTCAACATTTTGCTCCTCTGTTGTCTTATTCCTCTGCAGTTTCTCCTGGAACTCAGCATCCAGTTTTTGCTTCTCAGCCATGGCATCCACGAAGTCTTGGCTCTGGTACTCCCTACACCAAAGATGCCTGTAGACATTAAATTCCCCATTGCCAGCACCAGTGCTTGAACCCATAACATCTCTGACAAATTCAGGAGGAGGACTTGGAGCCCATTCATTTATTTTCTCTGGAATAGGAACAATTTTGTCTGGGTTCTTCACGGGCTGCTCTAGATTGAGCCACTGCTCCTCTGCCACATTCTTGGGGATCATGAGTGGCTGTGGCTCCTTTTTGGGTCCCGGTGCCCACACTGACGATGACAGCAAGCTCTCCATGGCTAGGGCGGTCCTCTTCCTCCCTCAGAGCCCGCCTGTCCTTCATCTTCAATAACGACATCATGGGTGATGCCTTAACTTGTCTGTGAATTGTATTAAGGTGAGGCAGAGTTACACAAAGTCATCAGCCTTACTCTCTCTTCCAGTCATCAAAGTCTAGTGGCAAGACAAAAGTCAGAATGACTGATGGTTGTTTGGGATGCAGTAGAATACCTTAACATCTTTAATGTCTTACCAAGGTCTAAGTGCTCCATAGTGCTTCCTTTAGCTGCCTTTGTGGCCATTGGAACAAATTGTTCTCATTTATCCATTCCACTGGGAGAAGTCTTCACATGCCTGGAGTAGCATCCCCCTAACTCACCAATGGATTTAAAGCCTATTGGCTACCCTCAACCTGCTTTAGCCCATCTGCCTAGATGATTTACCAGGATTTGGTTGCCATGTAAATATTTCATTACTTTTCAGAAAAATATGGAAACATAGGTCAAATAATCGCAGTTTTAAGCTACAGCTTCTTGGAGCTTGGGTAACCAGACGTGGGTGAGCAGCCCTGAAAAGGGCTTGTCAAGCCCTCATACAAGAGGTTCAGTTCTCCATGAATACCTCATACACCCTATGATACTTGTGAAAGTGGCTTTTTAAAAACGCCGGTCTGAACAGCAATTCAACTCATCTAAAATAGAACTCATTATCTTTTCCTCCCAACCCACTACTGTGATTAACTTACCTTGCTTACTATTTCTGCTCCTCCAGCTCAGTGTCATTCTCAACTCCTTATTCTACCTAACTCCATATATTCACTCAGGTACCAAATCTTGCCATTTCTACCTCCACAGCATTTGATCCCTTTTTCTAGTTACATGATCATCACCTTAGTTCAGGCTCTCATTACTTCTAGCACAGATTGTTGCAATTGATTCCTATTTGGTCTCCTTGCCTCAAATCTCTCCCCATTGCAGTCCAACCTCAACATTGGCAACCAAAGTGATTTGCTGGAAGATCAGATTTCACCATGTCATTTCTCAACTCAGTAAATCCCAATGGCTCCCTCTTGCCTCTAGATTAAAATGTAAAATCCTCTTTAGCTTTTACAGCCCTTCACAGCCTGTCTCCAACCTAACTTTTCAAGCTCATTGTGCATGCTTCACTTTGCCATGCAGCCAAACTGACCTTCTTCTCTATTCCTCACACAAAGAATTTTAGCTTTGTTTCTTTGCTTTTATGCTGGCTCTCCCTTATTCCTGGAATGCACTCCCTTTTCATCTCCACCCCACAGAATCCCTTTCTCCCTTCAAGACATAGCTCAGACACTACTTTTTTGGTGATTTTTCTGATTCCCCCAACTCCTAGTTCCTTTCTCACTAACTACCTTATATTTAATTACTTTATATTTGTGTGTTTATTTTCTTTATGTTTCTTCTTTATATATTTGCATATGTATTCCTTGTCTCCCCTGGTAGGAGTTCCTTGATAGTAGAGATTGTTTCATTCTTTATATTTATATCAACATTTTTACTTAAAAGTAAATAAGAGTTTATTTTTTTCATTTATTCATCCACCCATTTATTTATTTTTGCTTGGGAAGGGAATAAAATAACAAAAAACACAATATGCCAACAACTCTTAAAGATCAGGAAAATATAATCCTTAAATACTTAGGGCTATTTAAATTCTGACAGATATCACACTACATAGCCAAGTCTACAAATTACATTTTGTCCACTCAGCTGCAAAGGCTTATCAGTCTGCAAAGGAGGCCAGCAGCATGGCATAGCAGTTGGATATTTATAGCACCTAGCCCAGTGACTGGCACATAGTAGGTGCTACATAGATGTTTATTGATAGATTGATTGCTCTCACCTGGTTCTATTCCTACCTATTTGACTGTTCCATCTCAAACTCCTGTGTGGCTCCTCATATGTGTAGCAGTCCTCTGATAATAATAATAATAATAATAATAATAATAATAATATACATATATATAAAATGCTATAATATGTTATGTAACACATAATATTATACTACATAGTATCTAATGCTCCCTACTTCCCAAGACTCTTTCTAGCATCCTTTCTCTTTTTATAATGTGATAAAATGAATTCTGGCTTTTGCTTGATGACTTCATGCCTCTGGTCTGCTTCTTCCTCAGTACTTTTCAATCAGGTTCCCTTGACAGTCTCTTGACACTCTCTGATTCTTGTCCAAAGTTGTGACTCAGAACTCTTAACTTGGTGGCCCACCCACTTGGCTCTGATACTAAGGAATCAGCAGGTGAGAATAACAGACTCAGGGGAGACCTCATGGAGGGGAACTCTCATGTTTAGGACTATAAATGACATCAGAAAATTTCCATTATGGCATTTGGATGACTGTTACTGACTCAAGGATTTTTGTTATTTATTTTGCTTACAAGAATCTTCTTTTGTAACACTATGAACTGTGCGCTTTGAAGTGTCGAATTGGTGCCAATGTCCTGCGTAATCTCATTTTTGTTTTTGTTTTTAAATGTACTGGTTGTTAAAGGAAGGAAAGCTATTTGCCTTGTCATTAACAATGATGGATCACACAATCACAGATTTTAGAGGTGGCCATTTAGTCCCACCCATTTAGTTCAAGTTCAACCCAAAAATAATCTTCACTGGAGGCAAATGGAATGGGAGCAAATGGAAGCAAAATATCAGGGTCTCAGATTTATAGTTAATTGAAATAAAATAATACATATAGCTCAAAATTCTTAGTTCTCTAGTATTTAAAAGCTGCTAATCATTAATTAAATCAAAATAGTTTTTGAGGAAATGAGCCAACAGCTCCTGAAAGGCCTTTTGCAGGACATCCGTTTGTCCTTTTTCTGCTGCCCTCACAGTCTCCTTAGGCATGATATAGCTTTCTACTCGGCTCTTTGTCCAGTTCTGATATTATCTTTCTTCAGCATGTTGTATTTGTCCTTGGCTCCCTGTGAAGTCCCTGCCATCAACTGTTCCACGTATACCACTAAGACAGTGATGGGAAATTTGAAATCTGATATTTTAAGTTAGCAATGTCGAAGAGTGAGGGAAGGAAGAGACAGAAGCTCTTCTCTAACCAATCCTCTCCATGTTATTCCCTTTTAGGGGTTTACTTAGAACTATTCTCCTGTTTAGGCTAGTCGAAAACCTTTGAATACTGGTTTCTGAAATAGTTTAATATTTATTCAGGATCCACAGGACATGATTCAGTTCCTTCAACCATTTCCAACATGCCTCCAGGGCAGCATCACTCCATTTTATCCAATGGTTTTAATTCATTAGAAATTGATCAAGACTTCATGAACCTAATCTAACTCAATAGAGATTTAATAGATATATCTAGGACTTTATGCTTCTGCTTGATTAATTCAAACAATAAATCCTGGCCCTCTGTAGGGATTCAGGTAGGAATAAAGAACACTTCTTTTACAATCATAGCAAAGCAAGCAAAAAAGCCATACTAAATTTTATGCTAATAAAAATTGTTTTAAAAATTATCAGGAAATATGATGAACCCAGTCAAGAATATTGAATATTTCTCATTTGGATCTTTATTTCTATAAAATTTATAGTTGTGCTTATGATAGCTTTGTGTGTTTCTGTTGATTACCTCCCAGAGATTTAAGATGCTTTGCCGTTATTATAAATCTTACTTCCCTTCCTATCCATTTTCCTCTTTTTAGCATATTGTGTACCTATTTTGTATATTGTCAATAGTCTGATGTTTTCATGATCTCAGTTTTAAGTTTTTTTGTTAGTGGTTCTCTTGTTTTTCCCATGTTACTCAATATATGGTTTCCAAAGTGGTAGAGATTTTTTTTTTGCCTCATATTTACAAATGCTTAGTTTATTAATGTTTTGTTTTGTCATTATAATGAACATTTTGAATACTAGGTCAATGAATAATAGTGAATATCCTTCCTTCACACCAAATCTTAGTGAATATGTTTACAGTGTTGTTCCATTACACATAATGCTACCTGTTGCCTTCGATAGATGTATTTTATGATATCATAAGATCTTAGAATTATAGATTTAGAGGTAGAAGAAACCTTAAAGATACCTAATCCAATTCCCTCTTTTTTGCAAGTAAGCAAAATTAATTTAATAAGAAATTGAATATAATGTGAAAGATGATTTCATTCCTGTGCTATGTGTTATTTTTTCAGTCATGTCTAATTCTTTTTTTTTTAATTTATTTTTGACATGTTTGGTTTTCAGCATTGAATTTCACAGGTATTTGAATTACAAATTTTCTCCCCATTTCCTCCCCACCCCACTCCAAGATGGCGTACATTCTTGTTGCTCTGTTCCCCAGTCTGCCCTCCCCTCCGTCGCCCCATTCCCCTCCCATCTCCCTTTCCCTTCCTTTCTTGTAGGGCAAGATAAATCTCTGTGCCCCATTGCCTGTGCATCTTATTTTCTAGTTGCATAAAAAAAAAAACTTTTTTAACTTTTGAACATCTATTTTTTTAAAAACCTTGAGTTCCAAATTCCCTCCCCTCTTCCCTTCCCATCCACCCTCCCTAAGAAGTCAAGCAATTCAACATGGGCCACATGCATATCATTATGTATAACCCTTCCACAA
>CM053627.1:131673844-131720139 GCA_028646595.1 Phalanger gymnotis
AAAATAGCACATTATGACATATTGGGTATAGTGACAGGAACCACACACTACATTGTTAGATCCATCAACTACCCCAAACCTGTCAAATATACATAATTTAAAATAAAACAGTATTTGACGTTCTTCCCCAAGAATAAATAGCTTGAGCTGGGTTCTGGGCTGGGAGGGGATAGTAGGGTGTGTGTGTATATGTGTGTTTGTGTGGGGGGGAGGGAGGGGTTGATGGGTGCTTTTTTTCTTTTTTATTGGTGAGCATGAAATAAGACCCAGAGGCATATAACAATAAATCTTCTCCAATCGTAGACTATACCACCTATATTATTTGAAAGGGGGGAGGGGAGGCATTAGAGGCCTAACTTCCCAAGTGAATATTGATTTGTGTACTTCACAACAGAGTGGGCCCCATGCTCACAGTGCCAGCCAAATGTTGCAGTTTGGAAACAGAGGGGCCTTGTCCAAGAGTATTATGCATAAGTTCATGCCTGCCAGCCTGCCTCTAGCCACCTGTGTTTTTCCTATTATGTTTTTGTCCCCCTGAAATACATTCATTCAGGAATTTGTTTTCTTTGGGAATGAGCTGACAGTACCCTCCAAATAAAAGCAGGTGCCAGTCTGGAAGGGTCCAGGAAGCAAGCATACAGAAGAAGCAGCCAGCCCACTACTGTCGATTCTGAGAGATGGAGCTAAACCCCAGGATGGTCGTGAATAGCAGAAGCCATATAGTCATTCTAAAAGACAAATGAGCCTCAGCTTCCCTCCTGACCGCCTCTGACTCCCATCCTCAATGCATGGTCCTGGAGGACAAGGTCAGGGGGATAATCCTGCACCTGCAGTCTGAGAAGGGCCCACCCAGAGCTCCCAGTGAGCCTCCTCAGAAGTGATGCTAATTGTGACTAAGCCCAGGCATACTTTCATAGAGGGGCAGGTGGAAAGCCTGCCTGCTTTGAAGAACCATGTAGTAATCAAACGTTTTGGATGCTTTGCATAGACTTACAAGTTACATAGGCCAGACCTTCACTTATAGGTTAGTCTTAAAGGGCTGATTGTTAACAATTCTTTTTGCTGGATGGGGTGAAGCGCTTAGGGGCAAGGTGAGGGAAAACAGCTAGTCTACTGAGGCTCCATTGAGAAGCAGAATAAAATCAGGGAGCATGATTTATTCAGAGGGTCTTGAACTCTACCTCAAGGGCTCTTTGCTGATTGTGATATTGTGCACCCTGCCATCTGTACTTGGAGTCAGGTTAACAACTACTTTGGAGACCTAAAAACCTCTCTGGGGAGTTCTCTTTGTGGATATCCATCTGCTACTTAGGACTTTGTAAGGGGATAGATCCAGTGTGGAAATTGAAAGAAAGAGAGGAAATAAAGTATGGTCATCTGGTTGTGGATTTAGTAGTATTGGATTTTAGACAAAGCAGAGATCCTTTGTGAATTCCCTCTCCCATACTTTTACTCTCTTACTCTACTTTGCTTTTTAACATTGGTGTCCTTATCGAAGACTATTAGGATATCAGAATGATGCTTATTGAAACTGCCTTTCATTTTGCAAAGTGGTCAGTTTTCTGCGTTTGCCATTTTTTTCCCAATCTCAATAATTATCCCGTAAAAGCCATACTTAGAAAATAAAAACAATAAACTCTCGATAAGTTTTGAATATAAGTATCTAACAGAGGGCTCAAATTTTGCTTGTTTTGAGGGAGACTTTCCACATCTGTGATTTCATTAATCTAAGTAATTCTTAATGTAAAGTGTTTTATTTTTATTTTAATATCATTTATTTTTTTCCCAATTTCATGTCAAGACAATTTTTAGCATTCATTTTTACAAGAACAAAAGAAAAAAATCATGAGAAAGAGTGAAGTGAAAAAAATATGCTTCTTTCTGCATTCAGTTCTTCTTTATCTAGATATGGGGAGCATTTTCCTTCCTGAATCTTTTTTACTTGTCTTGAATCATTGTATTGCTGAGAAGAGCTGAGTCCTTCATAGTTGATCATCACACAATGTTGCTGTTACTATGTACAACGTTTTTCTGGTTCTGCTCATTTCACTTTGCATCTGTTCATACAAGTCCTTCCAGGTTTTCCTGAAATCTCCTTGTTCATCATTTCTTATTGCACAATAGTGTTTTTGATTAAAGGGGCCATCCCTTGATTAACTTCTTAAAGAGGCCTATTCACTGAATGGGTGTTACCTCACTCAAAGTGAGAACCTGAAAATACCTCAGCCTGAAAGGGCCAGGGTCACCTAATGCATGGGCCATCTCCAGTCTTCCTGGTGAATATCAGGCCACTGGACCCAAATAGCTCTGGAGGAGAAAGCGAGGCTAGTGACCTTGCACAGCCCTTCCTCATTCAAATCAAAGTCAACTGCAAGTCATGTCATCATTTCCCTGGTGTCATGGTTCTCTTCAAGAACAAAGAACAAACACACAACAATATATACATAATGTCTGGCATATAAGAAGTGCTTATTTATACACACACATAAATCTACATACTACATACTGCTTGTTTATAAATCTATGTTATAGGTAAGTTGAAAATATAGGTAGAATACCTACATCTAGAAGTAATCATTGCAAATTGAATTATCATTTCTGTTAACAAATCTATTACTAATCCTATTGATGGGTTCATTTGAGATTTTTTTTTTTATTACAAAGGACAATAAGAGAATCATAGACTTAGAAGTAAAAGAGACCTTAGAAGTTGTTTAATCTAGCCCCTTTATTCTACAGATGACAAAAGTGAGGCCCAGAGAATTTGGGATTTATTAAAGGTCACCAAATGACAGACAGAGAGTTTTCATTCAGGCCTTCTTTCTCCTGTTTTCATTGTACCAAAATATCTATGATCTTGAGTGTACCTGTGAGGCATTGTAGTGAGAACAGTAACTGCAAGAGACCCTGAGAATTCTTAAGTCTCTCTGCATTTTTCCCTTTAATCTTCTGTCCTTTCTCTCTCCCTGCTTCCCTCCACCCAGATACAAGCTCAGAAGAAGGAGGAAACAGGGAGAAGATACTGTGAGAGGCACCATGTTGCCTCCCAAGTGGCTAAGCCTAGATCCCTAGTATAAAGTTGAAGATATCTGAAATTTGTACAGATTTATAGAAACCTTACTTGGATTTAGTAATAATAAAGAAACAAGGGAGAGAAATAAGCAGAACCAAGAGAACATTGTATACAGTAATAGCAATATTGTTTTGAGAACAATAAGTATATCTATTGAACATTTAAAAAAAATTATTAGTCAGTGTTATTTGAAGTTCTCAATTCATTCCCTTCCTCTTCCCTCTCACCCAATGAAAAGGCAAGAAAAGCAAAACTGACTACAAATACACACACATACATATCTATTGAGAGAGAGAGAGTCGTGCAAAACAAATTCCCACATTAGTCATGTCAAAAAGAAAAAAGACAAGAAAATAAATTTAAATCTGCTCTTTGAATCTATCAGCTCTCTATGAAGAATTGTATAGTATGTTTCATAATGAGTCTTTTAGAATTGTGGTTGGTCATTGTGTTGTTTGACATTCCCATGTTTGCAAAGCTGATTATCTTTATAATATTCTTGTTATTGTATGAATTGTTCTCCAGGTTCTGTTCATTTCACTTTGCATTATGAACTGCATTTCTTAAACCATCACAAAACCAACTCTTACCATAGATACATAAAGAGGAAAAAAAATCATAATGCTTAAATGTGCTAATTGGTCTTCCTTGTTAGATCACATTTCATTAAATAAGACTCATTGGGAGAAAGCTAATATGAATTAGCAAAAAACCATGAATTATAATAGATGGGGAATCGCCATTTCATTTTTTTCAAATACCTATATAGAATCAAATGAGGCTAACAAATGTTGCCTAATGATGCCCTTATTAGCATTTGCTGGACAAGGAAAAAGCAGCTAGGTGTCACAGCAGACAGAGGACTGGGCTTAGAAGGAGGAAGACTCCTCTTCCTGAGTTCAAACCTGGCCTTACACAAGCTTACTAGCTGTGTGACCCTAGGCAAGTCACTTAACTCTAGTTGCCTCAGTTTCCTCATCTATAAAATGAGCAGGAGAAGGAAATGGCAAAGCACTCCAGTATTTTTGCCAATAAAACCCCAAATGAGGTCACAAAGAATGAGACAGAAATGAAAAATGACTGAACAACAATAACTGAGCAATAAGAATGAGACAGGGAAAGTGTGTGATTTAGTGGAAAGACTAGCTCTAGAGTCAGAGAGCTTCAGGTCAAATTCTGCCTCTAATTTTTCCACCCTAAGTGACCTTGGCCAAGTCACTTAACTTCTCTGGGACTCAGTTTCCTCATCTATGAAATGATGAGGTTGAACTATATGTTTGCTTAGTTCCCTTCTAGCTTAAGATCTTTAAGCCAATGATTTAAAAAATAAAATTGTATGCAAATAGATGTTTGAAAAGAGCTTTTTTCCTTTAGCTGAAACATTATGGATCTCCTTGCTGATCTGATACAATTTCTTTATAGACAACAAAAAGAAATGTTTTTGCCCAGACTGTCTGAGTGATCACAAACTTCAAATTAACAGTTATTCACCTGAAGTGCCATAAATCCGTTCAGGTATTTACTACATGTTGAATTTGTGGTGTGAAGATAAATTGGTAATCTATTATGTGAACTGTTTTATGAATTTTACTGTCTTTTCCCCCTTCTAATCATAGCAATCTGTCAGAGTCAAGCCTCTAATTTAATAAGGTGCATGTTGACATTCTGTGATCTTTACATTGGTGGAGTAGGGTGGGGAAGGTTGGCATGGTGATCTATTTGACACGTGGATCCATTAAGAAGCCAGTTATACCTTCAAAATAGAATATTTGACAGCATGAGGTTAAAAGCAAAAATGAGAAAAGTCATTTATGGAAAATAGTGAATCCACTTAGCCACCACAGGGATGACACTTTACCATTCAGAAAAGAGGTTACAGAGAGGTCAAAATGGCACCTTTTGCTCTAGGGATTCCTCCCAGCAGTTAAAGAGGCTCATTGCTGGTACTTACAGCTCTTGTGGGAAGGGTCTCTGAGGGTAAATGGGATCCCATGGCAACCAAGGGGATAAAAATGATTCATTCCTCTGCTGTCAAAGGCTCTGTGCTGTGAGACTGTGTAGAGCTCAGGCTGTATTAAGTACTATTCAGGCCTTGGTATTAATAGCTGTGAAATGAGTCTCTTAGCTGTAAATACCATCGGTTGATTCTGCATGTTGACTGGTTGCCCTTCTTTACCCCCATTAAGCAACACCCTCTGCCAACCACTCCATGCTCAGGATGGGGAATAATAGTATGGCCACCAGCCAATCCAATTAGAATAATATCAATATCAAAGTAGTGTAGCCCATTAACATAATTCACAGTGAGTTATATGGCCCTTTCAGAAGTTGTTATCTCATGGTGGAGAAGGAAACTTTTTCAATCAGATACTTCAAGAAACGAGGATGTGAAATTCTGCTAGATCTACAGTGATCAAGTGACCTTCAGATTTAGTTTCATGTTGTTGTAAGAGTGGGATTAAAATCACCCCACCTTCACTTAGCCCTAAGACATTGATCGGGTCATAGCATATCTTGACTGTATACTATGTATAAACAGTGTCAAGGCATTTTCCCAGGTGAGACAGTAAGTCTGTCTGATTGCCTTAGGGACTTGATCTCATCCTCTGAAGCCTGTATAAAACCATCAAGCTAATTGGAACCAGGGATTCCAGGAAGCAGGGAGAGAGTGTTCCAGCCAAATCTGTGAGAAGGAATCTCTTGGGGGAGAAGAGGGAGAGGTAGAAGAGAATATCCTCATCAGCCTTCATGTTAGGGATAACATTTGGTTTTAAAAAAGAATGAATATAAATTATTTTGTAATCATGGCTCCATGAATTTTAACATTTGTTGTTATTCAGTCATGTCTGACTCTTTGTGACACCATTTGGGGTTCTCTTTGCAAAGATACTGGAGTGGTTTGCCATTAAGGCAAACAGAGATTATGTGACTTTCCCAGGGTCACACAGCTAGTGAGTGAGGTCATATTCGAACTCAGGTCTTCCTGACTCCAGGCCCCAAGCTCTATCCACTGAGCGATCTGGCTGCCATTAGTCAGGCCTGTACAACCTGCAGCCCACGGACTGCTTGTGTGACACCAGAGGTTTTCAGGAGGCCTCTGAAAAATGTAGTGGCTCAGTGGATACAAGCACTGGACCGCCTATGGGACTGATAATCTTAAATGCTCCTGAGTACAAATCCATGCTTTTTCATTATCATGCTTCACTTTAGCTGCTCTTAAACTTTCTGTGGCTTCTTATTGCCACTAGCATAATCCCATAGTCTGACCTTCAAAACTCTCCACAATCTGATTCTAATCCATTTTTTTCCAGCTTTATTTACACTTATTCTCAGAGTTAGAATTTCTATAAGGTAGGTGCTATTAGTATCTCCATTTTACTGATAAGAGAACAGAGGTTAGGTGACTTGCCCAGTGTCACATGCCTAGCAAGTATCTGAGGCTGGATTTGAACTCGGTTCTTCTTGAGTTCAGGTCCAGTGCTTTAGAAATTTTGCTACTTAGCTTACCCACTCTATGACCTAAGCCAACTAAACTATTAACCAGTCATCAAACTTCACCTCTATGAGTTTGCACAAGTTGCCCTCCATCCCTAAAAATCCCTCTTTCCTCATCTCTTGCCTTTTTGAATCTTTATCACTCTTCAGGGTACAAGTAATCATGAAGCTTTCCCTGATACCTTCAGGTTACTAGTACTGTCATCCTCCTCAAATTACCTTGTATTTGCTTTTCTGTGCACATACTATATCCCTCCCTCTCTGACAGAGAGTATAAATTTCTTAAGGGCATAGACTATTTCATTTTTGTCATTGTGTACCCAACATCTGCCTAAGAACCTTTCATATAGCAAGGCAATTAAAGCAATGTCAAATGGAACTGAATAATGCCTGTTTTTAAGTCTTCTTCTCATTCTGATCTCTCTGGATTTACTCCAATATACTTACTTTAAACCTTCAATGATTTAACTGTCTCATCAGTGGACCATTACCTCCAACAGTTTAGGTTGCAACTCATCCACACCTTCTCTTCTTACACTATTCTTGATCCATGTGCTCCTACAAAACCCCCTAGGGTAGTTGCATAAATTTCTGGAGATTTGAGCATTATGGTAATTAGGGTGGCACTTTCTTTGCTGTTCTTCTCTTTTGGAATGCTAAGGCTATCAAGTATTTTTAATGATTCTTGCCTTTGTTTGAATGGCAGGTAAAGTGGGACCCTTTTGTCTTTTGCTTTGGAGTGCTTCTCAGCACTGAGGTAATCAAGCGCCCCAGGGACCTGAGATGTGTATATAAGATCTGAGGTTGGTATTTTGTTTTGGGAGTATACTCATTGAAAGTGTTGGTGAGAAGACTCTGGGTAGCTGTTGAAGCTGCACCCCCCACCCACTTCTCTCTCTGGTAACTGTTTGTATACTGCTTGCAGAGACAGCTAGAAGCCTGTCTGCTGATTTGTGTTTATTGGCTCTGTTTATAAAATGTATGCTTGTAATTTCTGTTTGTATTCTCTCTAAAGTTCTGGATGCTGGCTTTTCCCCTTGAACTAAGTGAATTATATACATATATATATTTAATTAACCCCCTTAAAGTTGCTTTTCTTAGAAAAGCAGATCAAAGATCCTGTCCTAGCAGCCTTCCTGTGTGCTTTTGTTGTTTGTCTTTCACCCCCACAACAGCCGCTAGCAACATTGTTGTTACGTTGAGTCAAATAACACCTAAAGAAAAGAATTGACATAGAGCAGTAAGGGGAAAAAAATGGTCATGGGTACCAGTGAAAGACAAGTTACCTGTTAGCACTCACTTTTGCTATGTGACTGGACTGCTTCCTTTTCTATTTATACATATTTAATGATACCCTCTCTGGCCCTTTTTCTTGCATATCATTATTGGTGTATGCTATAGACTGCATCATTTCATTGACCTTTATGTTACCCACCATTTTTTCTTCAGAGGCTGTAGTGTTTTATGAATCATAGCCACAGAGCATTACTGGGAGAAAATTGATGTTAAAATGGATTTTTATATGAGGGGTCAGTTTAGGATCATTCAAAATGCTACCCGAATCCCCAAAGGCACTCTCTCTTTCCTTCCTTTTCAATTCTAGTATAGTTCATTGTGGATCTTCAGTGCCTATCCTAGATAGATGTACAGATAGACAAGCAACTCAGCCTTTTAATATTTGTCTTAAAATGTATCAACCCCAAATGGATCTGGTCTTCCAAAGGTTCTGACCTAGAGGAAGTACAATGACACTATTGGCCTTCCTTACTCCAGCTGCTATTCTTTCATTTATGTAGCCCATGACTGGTATAGTGGATAGAGGAATGGCCTGAGAATCAGTAAGACCTGCATTCATAAGAACTTTGGAGGTAAAAGACTTAGGTTTAAATAATTACTTAGATACTATCTGTGTGACGGTGGTCAATTTTTTGAGCTTCAGTATTTGAGAGGGTTGTATTCATTGGCCTCTAACATTTTTCCCATTTCTAAATCTATGATGCTGAGTCACTTAATGTCTCTTAAGATTATAATTATAGATCAGTTAGCAATCTGCATCTGGGCAGGATATTTTCATATCAAGGATTCCTTGTACAGATAAAATAAAAAAAAATCTTAAAAATACATTCTTTAAAAAAAGATTTTTTTTCTGACTACTACACCATACAATTGATTCATAGAGAGTTTGCAGTTTATCAGAGTTTATCTTTTTTTCTATTTGTTTTAAAATTTCACTGGCATCTTTAGTTTTTATATTACTTCTCTTTTCCCATATTATTTTCATGTGAAATGTTATTTAGTCACATGTTGCCCATCCTGAACTTGTATAGTTGATTACTTTTTCTTGCTGAGCCCAAATGTAGAGTTTTATATTTGCTCCTATAAAATTTTATCAAATGAGATTTGCCTGATTCTTACATTTGGTCAAAGGCTTTTTGGATCCCAGTTCTGCCATCCAATATGTTAGTTTTGTCTCTTGATATCAGATCAGTAGGAATTTTTTTCTGTTTTTTTAATATTTTTATTTTTTCCCCAATTACATGTAAAAACAATTTTAACCTTCCTTTTTTCCTTCAAATTTTGAGTTCCAATTTCTTTCTCCCTCCCCTCCTCCTCCATTGATAAGGCAAGCAATTTAATATAGGTGTGCAGTCATAGAAAACACATTTCCATGTAAGTCATTCTGTGAAAGAAAACATAGAAAAAACACAAGAAAAATAAAGAAAGTAAAGAAAAAGTATCTTCGATCTTCATTTTGACTCTACCACTTCTTTCTCAGGAGATGGACAGGACCTTTCATCATAAGGTCTGCAGAATAGTCTTAGATCACCATATTGCTGAGAATAGCCAAGTTATTCATAGTATATCATTATATAATATTTCTGTTTCTATGTACAGTGTCCTGATTCTGCTCATTTCACTTTGTATTAGTTCATGTAAATCTTCCCATGTTTTTCCTGAGAGCATCCTGCTCATCATTTCTTAGAGAATGATAGTATTCCATCACTATCATACACAACTTGTTTAGCCCTTCCCCAATTGATGGACATCCCTTCAATTTCCCATTCTTTGCTACCACTAAAAGAGCTGCCATGAATATTTTTGTACACATAGGTCCTTTTCCATTTTGTTTCCTATCTCTTAGGGATATAAATCTAGTAGTGGCATTGCTTGGTCAAAAGGTATACATGCTTTTATAGACCTTTGAGCATAGTTCCAAACTGCTCTCCTGAATAGTTGAATCACTACACAACTTCACCAATAACCATTAGTCTTTTAACTTTCCCATATCTCCTTTGTTATTTTCCTTTTCTGTCATATTAGCTAATCTGATAGGTGTGACATAGTAGCTCAGAGTTGTTCTAATTTGCATTTCTCCCATCAATAGTGATTTAGAGTATTTTTTTTTATCTGACCATGGAAAGCTTTTATTGCTTTGTCTGAAAACTATCTATTCATATCCTTTGACCATTTATCAATTGAGGAATGGCCCTTATTTCTATAAATTTGGCTCAGTTTTCTGCATTTCATAAATGAAGTCTTTATAAAAGAAATTCACTGTAATTTTTTTTCACAGTAATGATTATCAACTATGTATTTCCCTCCATCCCATTTCCCACCCCCCTTTATCCTGCTGTCTCTCCTTTTACCCTATGCATTCTCAAAGGTGTTTTGCTTCTTGCTTTTACCTCCCCCAAAATGCCTTCACTTCTGTCAGCACCACTCTCCTTCTCTTATCCCCTTCCCTTCCTACTTTTTTGTATGGTAAGATAGATTTCTGTACCTCAATCAGTAGGAAATTTAATAAGCATGTTTTTCTATGCCTTTGTCTGACTCATTGATAAAAATGTTCAACAAAAGAGGGCAGGCCACTGGAGACTTCCCTTTGAGTTAACATCCATTCATTAATTACCTATCTTAGGTCTGCTTCTTGATTAATGTTCTTAGTATGGAATTATCTGATTTCACTTTCTGATTTAGTTTCTGTGAGGACACACTTAAATAGCATCTCTTCTACAGCAGCTGATTAATAAATGTGTTGAGGGCACTAGCCTGATCAGAAATGTGTCTACTCATAACATGTAAAGCTCTTGAGAATGGCCAGAACCAGACTAAAATGCAATTTGAAAATGTTTCACAATACAAATAAAAATAATATATGATATAGGTAAGGTTAATTCGTGATTTTCTGAGTGAGTACGTGGCCTTCAGGGATCTGTTTCTATTTGAGTTTGACATCATAGGTCTAGAGGAATATTTAATTGACAAAAATTTGATCAAAAGACAGGATTTTTCTTCTAGTTATATAATTCAGATTGGTAAACCATACTATTTGAGATTTAAAATGATAAAAAATGCTATATATTCTCTCTTCTCAACCTTTTTGCTATTCAATCTGAATTCTAGAATAAAAATATTGGCGCCCTGAAGCTCTAAACTGTGACTCCATTCCTTGGACCCCCTAGTTCTCTTCAAACATTATCTCAAGTACCATATCCTTCAAGAGATCTTTCTGGGGTCTCTGAGTTGTTATCCCTCTTCTCTCTCAATCACTGTTTTTATTTTGCATATGTCTATATTTATTCATTTGTGAATATGTTGTATTCTCTAGTACAAGTGTTCTTAACTTAGGGTATGTAAACTTTTCAAAACAATATTTTGATGTTTCAATATAATTGGTTTCCTTTGTAATTCTCTGTATTTTCTGTTAGGCATTATTCTGAGAAAGGGCTTTTCTTGACTGCCAAAGGACTCTATAATACAAAAAAATGTTAAGAACCCCCGTTCTAATGGAATACAAGTTCCTTAAGGACAGGACCACTTGTCTCACTTTTGTATTTAAACATCAAGATATCCTCAAGGCCTCATTAAAGTTCTTGGCACATAATAGGTACTTAACAAATGATTGTTGATGACTGATTGCTGGAGTGTGGTAATATATGGGAAGAGGATTCAGATTAGTTTTTTTTTTTGTTCCAGGCAGAGTCTCATGCACTTTTAAAAAATCAAGCATTCATTCATCCATTTGTTTGTTTGTCTATTTATCTCTCCAACACACCACAGGAGGAAAAAGCAAGGAAAAACAAAACCCTTGCAACAAATAAACCAAGTCAAGCAAAACAAATTGACATTTTAGCTATGTCTAAAATGTGTGCTCATTTTGCATATTAGTTCATTCACTTGCTATCAGATGGTAGGTAACATTCTTCATCGCTGGTCCTCTAGAATCATAGTTCATCATTGTGTTGATGAGAGATCTTGCATCTTTGAAATGGTGACATAGTATACTTTTTTTCCTTCCTGGTTCTGCTACCTTCACTATGCGCCAATCCATACAGAGACATACATACAGGTGATTTCTCTGAAATTGTCCCTTTCCTCATTTCTTACTTTATGATAGTATTTCATGACATTAACATTACATAGTTTATTCAGCCATTCTGCAATGGATGATTTATGTTTACAGTTCTTTGCCACTATAAAAATAGTTCCTATAAATATTTTTGTATGTATAAGACCTTTTTTTCTGGTTTTTTTTTTTTTGGATCTACTTAGAGTAGAGACCTAGTCCAGTTGTTGCTTGTCCTTCGTTTTCAAAGAGCACCACTGATATTGTGGAGTGATGTCTCAACTTATATATGAACTGGATTTAAGTGAGGCAGAGTTGCACAAAGTCATTAGCCTCACTTTCTCTTCCAGAATCATTGAAGTCCAGTGGCAAGACCGAAGTCAAGATGACTTGCAATGGCCTGAGATTCAGTGGATGACCTCACTGTCTTTGATTTCTGATCAAGCTCTAAGCATTCCACAGCACCTGCTTCAACTGCCTTCATGGCCACTGGAACAAATTGTTCTCACCCATCCATTCTGAAGGGATGAGTTTTCACATGCTTGGTGCAGATATCACTCTAAGTCATTGATGGGTTTGAGGCCTATAGGTTACCCTTGACCTGGTTTAGCCCATTTACTGCTGTTTGCTGAGACAGTTTACCAGGGTGGACTCCAAAGATGGATTAACAGCCCTGAAAAGGGCTTGGCAAATCCTCACATCAGAAGTGCTAGTCTTCCCTGAAGACCCCAAACACCCCTAGTATGTAGTCATGGTATACTACATCAACGGGCATTTACAATTTAGTAAATTTGGGTCATATTTCCAAATTGCTTTGTAGAATGGCTAGACTAGTTTATAGCTCCAACATCTCTAGGCCCTCCAATATCTGCTATTTTCCTTCGTTTTTGTCAATATTGCCAAACAGTATGTAGTATGAGATGGAATTTCAAAGCTACTTTAATTTGTATTTTTATAATTATTAATAATTCAGAATTTTTTCATGTGGTGGTTGATGTCTTGATTTTCTTCCCCCAAGAACTGCTTATTTATATCTTTTGACCATTTATCTTCTGGGGAATGGCTTGTATTCATCTCTTCCTTATATATTTTAAAATTAAGACCTTTAGAAGAGAAACTTGTTTCAATGATTTTCCCCCAGGTGATTGTTTTCCTACTAATCTTGGTTGCATTGGTTTTGTTTGAGCAAATACCTTTTTGAATTTCACTTATTTTCTTCTATCTTCTAATACTTTTTCTTCTTTTTCTTCTCCACCCACTCTTTATGTAGAAGAGTGGTATGGAATGTGCCCACCCCAGTGCCAATGTTCCTTTGCTTAATATGAACAGCTCCCAATCCTCTGCACTTCTTCTCTTTTCCTCACCCAGACCCGCAAAAGATGTTTTTATTCTTCATGGAAGCACCACTGATTTCAAACTCTGATGCTAGTATTTAAGTTGAAAGAAGGAAAAATGAAAATTCTATGCTCAGAAGTCTATAGTTCCATAAGAATGTCCAATAGCAGACCCTGGAGGGGTCACATGTTAAGGTTTTACCACATAAATGAAGAACAAGATTATTAACAAATCAACTTAAGCTGCAAAGATTTGTTACTGTTATGATTTTATTATTATTTTGTATCTAATCAAAGTCTTTTGTCTTTACAACAGTCGTTTCCAAATGAGTCAATGTAAAGTTTGCATAAGAATAGATGGATAGCCTTTGAACCAGGAAGATCTGGGTTGAAATGCTACATCAGACACTTAATGGTTATGGTAATACCAGGCAAGTTACCCCCAGAAACCCCCCAGGAAACCATCTAAGACTTTATGTTACAGAAGAATTATTGGTCTTCATCAGTAGAGTGTTTCTATAGCAGAAACGTCCAAAACAGCAACATCAAAGATCTAGAACATTTTCTAATATACAGGGTGTCCCAGGAGCATTTAAGAGTATTAAAACTTAAAATCCCATTAAGACTTTTGAGACACCCTGTATATGTAGTTCTCACACTCTCCTAACAAATAAGCCTTCTATTGTGAAAGAAAAATAGGTCAGCAAAGGCAACTATTACAGCCACAGACATAGCATCTGACACTGTGTATAATATTCCATACTCAAAGTGAAGAACAAAGAGGAAAAGGTGGAGAAGGAAGAGGAGAAGGAGAAGGAAAAAAAAACAGGGGAAGGAAGAGGAGGAGAAGCAGAACAAAGAGGAGGAGAAGTAGGAGAAAAAAAAGAAGAGGAACAGGAGGAGGAAGAAGAAGATGAGAAGATACTTCCCTTCATCTTTTTTTCTGAGGCCAAGATTGGCCATTACAGTTAACTACGACTTGGCTTTATTTTGGAACTCTACTCTTGAATATTACTATTGTTTTAGGCAATATATTTTTAAACTTTTCTTTGGAGACTCATTGTGGACTACCTTGGAGGGCAATGTAGAATTGTGGATAGAGGTCTGGATTTGGAATCAGGAAAGCCCAGGTTCAAATCCTGCTTCAGTCACTTACTTTCCATGTGATACTAGATAAATCACTGAACTTGTCCGAACTTCCTTCCTCATGTGTAATGGGGAGATAATAATAGTGCCTATCTCACAGGGTTGTTGTAGGGATCAAATGAAATAACACAGTAAAGCACTTTATAAACCTCAAAGCAGTATAAAACTGTCACCTCTTATTACTTGTGCCTTGGATATTCAGAAGATTCAGACATAAAGTATATTGCCTGGTGGCCCACATCTCCATTTTATTGCTATTTTAAAATGTTGGCCTTGCAGCTTATGGATGATGAGAATCACTAATTGCTCAAGACAGCTCTGTGGGCTAGAAACATAAAGAGAAGCAATGCCTAACAATATTTCAACAGGAAATTATTGTGGGTGCTTTAGGCCCACATAAACCATGCATGATGAGGGCAAAAACTCCCATGGTAAAAGGACTCAGCTAGTCTTTCACAGTCAGCTCCAAATCATGCCACTGGACTCTATCCCACCCTCCTCTCTTCTTCCATGGGACAAAGAACTCCTGGGGTCTGGATTCTGATAGGTGAGCTTTCATTTAGAACTAGACCATTCCGACATTTCCCAGACAGGGGTAATCCATGGCACCTCAGCCTCTGCCCTTTTCCTCTATCTGTCTAGTCTTTATTAGAATGTAAGCTTCTTCAGGACTGGGACTATCGTGTTTATTTATATTTGTAGCATTTGGCACAGTGCCTAGCATATACAGAGTTTAATAAATGCTTTCTGATTAATTTGTTTTTATTTCTATTGTCTGTACCACTTTAATGAGTTTTTCTTTAGGAAAATGCCCAACTGGCATCTTACTATTTTGTAAAAATCAATTCCGAAAAGACAGCAGGAATCTGAGAGAGTAAAAAAAGTCTTTTATCCATCATTTGATATTTATTGTTGTTGAGTCTTTTCAGTTGTGTTCAATTCTCTGTGATTGCATTTGGGATTTTCTTGGCAAAGATACTAGAGTAGTTTGCCATTTCCCTCTCCAGCTCATTTTACAAATGGAGAATTGAGGCAAACAGGGTTAAGTGACTTACCGAGGGTCACACAGCTAGTAACATCAAAACAGTGTTTTGATTTAATGTCCAGAAATCCTGACCACATCTCTATCTGCTGCTTAATTACAGCGTGACCTTGAACAAATCATTTAAAGTCTTTGCTTCTCAATTTCCCCATCTGCAAAATTAGGAGGTTGGACCAGAACACTTCTCAGTTACTTTCAGTGTATAAATCCATCATCACTGAGCTTCCAATGGGCCTTTCATGGATGAAGCAATTTATATTGAAATTCTTATCCACTTAGAGTCTTTGCCACCCAGCTGGTAACTGGCAGTGGGACCCTAGTGTCAAGAACATTGCCTAGACCCAAAGGAAAAAAGTCAGCTTTTTTTTCACTTTGGGTCCCTGTAACAACTATGTTGCTTGCAGCTGCTGTGGGGATATAAGGCCAATAACACCAGCACACAGGAGGGCTGCTAGCATAGGTTCTTTGATCTGCTTTTCTAAGGAAAGCAACTTTAAAGGGTTCACAATTATATTTTAATTAAACATACATACATCATTCACTTAGTTGAGAGGCAAAAGTCAGCACCCTGAACTGCAGAGAAAACACAAATAGAAATTGCAAGGAGAAATTAAACAGAGCAAAAAACACAAATCAGCAGACAGGGCTTTTAACTGTCTGTCCATAGCAATACATATATAGTAACTAGAGAGAGAAGCACCAACATTTAGGTTTTTAAAGCCAGGGCCTTCTTAAATGGCTACCCAGAGTCTCACCTGGCCAAATCACATGAATGTACTTCCAATGAGTGAACCCCAAAGCAAAATGCTAACCTCAGAGTATATAAACACTTCTACAGGGTCAGCCCACAGAGGACATCACAATAATGTGAGTCAAACTTATGTGACTTAGGCTTTCTTGTGATTTAAGCAGATCATCAAAGACTCTTGATTCAAATAAAGGCAAGGTTCAATCAAAGACACTTGATTGCCTTAGTGCTGAGAAGCACTCCAAAAGGAAAAAAAACAGTAAAAAGTCCCACTTTGATTGCCTTTGCAGTACCACCCCCCCCCCAGCCCCACCACATCACCAGTGTTTTAAACAATTGGGAATATATAAGCAGCAGTTGCCTAAAATTTACCTAAGATTCATTCATACTACTTACAGGAGCTCTGACTAGATTCCCGACCCCTCAACTGCCAGACTGACAAACACATAATCCCATCCCCACTACATGCTCAGTAATATAAATGTTTCTATTTACATCAAGGCTGAAGTCCACCAATGAACATGAAATTGTCAGGCTGAACTTGTTTTGACTCTCTTGTTGTATTCAACCCTGGAAATAGGCAATTTATGGGTATATAACCCTGAGATCTGACAGCTGTCACTGGTATTTAGTCACTTATTAAACACTGCTCTTTCCTTCTCTGTAACTTTGCTGGGAATTAATTTCCCTCTTTGCTCATCGTTGTTTGTTGTTCAGTCATTTTCCAGTACTATTGGAATCTTTCAAACCCAATTTGGGGTTTTCTTTGTGACCCCATTTTTTTTCTTTTGAAAAAGATACTAGAGTGGTTTGCCATTTCCTTCTCCAGCTCATTTTACAGATGAGGAAACCGAAAAACAATCAGAGTCGAATGACTTGACCAGCAGCACACAGCTAGTGTATTTAAGGCCAGATTTGAACTCAGGAATATGAATCATTTTGACTTCAGGCCCAGCATTCTATTCACTGTGCCACCTAGCTGTCCCCTCTGCTTATTATTCTGCCCCTTTCAGTTGGATCTCAATTGAAAATGCTGCCACTTGCATTCAGGAGTGTGCTGGAACCAGCTCCAAATGACTGGCTGGTTGCTAAATTTGCACCTCAGAAATCAGCAAACACTACAAACCAGGGCTAGAATTATGGTTTGGTTGACTGCCTCGATTTAAGAAATGGGGACAATGTAATTAATGGAGAAAATGCTAATAATGCAAAGTAAACTTAAAAGCGTGTTGTAGGTCCTTTTATTTTTATTTTTCATCATAAAGTCAGTTAGTAAGCATTTACTAGAGTACTCCTGCCTAGCTTCCAGAGGAAACTGCTCTAGAGGTGATAAGACTCAGACTCATTCTGGTGTTGCTCATCTCATCCTTGCATATCTCACCACCTGCCTCCCACTCTTACCCTATAGTCATTGAATAGTCTGCATAATTCCTTCTGTCATTCTAGTGTGCTCCGAGACACACTATTCCTTGGACTATTTTGTAACTATACATAATCTCCAGAGAGACGAGGAAAGTCAAGCATTAGTAACATTTCATGTTACCCTTCTTTTCCCTCTTCCTTTAACTGGAGTGGAATGAGGAAAAATAAGTGAGCTCTAGTGATATGCCAATAAGAACATTGAAAGTGCCCTAGAAGGAAAGATTTTAACCAAACAAGGGAGCGTCAATAAATCAATAAGCATTTGTTAACAGCCTACTATGTTCTAGGTATTAATACTTTGATATGAGCACTATCCTAAATCAGATGCCTCTTGTCTTAATTGAGGATTTGATTTGCAAACTAGGAAGGACTCCAGAGGATGATCAGCAGTGAGGTGGGAACATGACCTTCCTTCCTTCTTTCTTTCCTTCCTTCCTTCCCTCCTTTCTTCCTCTCTGCTTTCCTGTCTCCCTCCTTTCTTCCCTTTTCTCTTCTTTTTCTTCCTTCCTTCTTTCCATCCTTCCCTTCTTCCTTCCTTCCTTTGCATGAAAAAAAATACAGAGATGATCACAACACATAAAACAATTTTAGTTATGTAGAATTAAAAAATGTTTTTTCAATGATTAACAAAATCAATGTAGCTAAGAATATAAGAAATGCTGTTGACTGGGAAAAATCATTTATTTGGCATAAGGGTTTTTAATCCAAGATATTGAGGAAAATAAAGCAAACATGAAAGTTCAGACATTAACCAGTGGATAAGTAGTCAAAGAAAATGAACATAGTTCTGAAGCTCATCATTCTGTAGCTCTTTAGTCTCAAAATGTTTATCAAAGCTATTTATTGTGTGACAACTGATGGACAACTAGAAGACTGAGAGAATTGATGTTGTAGAGTCGGTAGGTGCAAGCTGTGTCCAACACGGGTCCTAGAGACAGGAAGAGGTTAGAAGGAGAGAAAGTCAAGAAGTTAGACTTAAGCCAGGAGTTCTAAACTAGCAGTGAAATGAAAATTGCTCCCCTCAGTTCGTGCCCTAGCTGAAGAATCTTTTGAGGCAAGTCACTGTGTGTCTACCATATATCATTGCCTTCTTCATGTCTCTTTATGTCTCTCTCTCTCTCTCTCTCTCTTCATATATATATATATATATATATATGTGTGTGTGTGTGTGTGTGTGTGTGTGTGTGTGTGTGTTTATGTGTGTGTGTATGTATATCCACATACATACATACATATTGTAAGAGCAATGCTCTCAGATACCTAGAGTAATAGAAATTTTGATGGGAAGAAGGCAAGAACAATGAAGAACATAGTAATCTGCCTGTTTAGAGGGACACATTAGATGGACCTGGGTAGCCAAGAGACAGCATGAGGACACTAGGTGTGCCCAAAGAGGTGGGGCAAGGAGACCCATTGGGTGAGATCAGGGTGCTAAAATGGACACAGGTGAAGGTTCTAAAGTCATGCAATAAACAACTCAGCCCTGCCTTTGGTAAACAAAGAAAGAGATAATTATTAAACTGGGTTTTATTGGGTACTGCCAATTCACAGACGTTAAACGAATAAAAATAGTGATAATTGCTGCAGGATTAAATTTAAAATCTACTTACTCAGAACCAAGTAGACTGAAAGCCCTAGTGAATTGCTATTGGAACAATGCCTAGTTGGTAAATACGATGTGGGAGGGAAGCTTCCATTTTGTATGGGGGCTTTGAGAGAGATCTTTGCCTGAGTTTGAAATGCTGTCAAATGGTTCATTCAGGCTCTACAGATGACTGAATGGAGGACAAATTGAGCGTGCTTTTAGGTTACTGGAACAGCAGTGATATATGGTAACAATAAACTCTGTAAAATTAGATTTCAGAGCCAAAGATAAAAATTTCCACAATCTAGACAAGGTATAACATATACTAAATTATATGCCAGGCTATTTATGCATTATTATTTATAGGCTTCATTGCTCCAATACTGAAGCACTTCTGGTATGGAATATGTTGTACAGACCTCTGGGATCCTTCTCAGTACGGCCCAATCTCAGCTACACCCCCACTAGGTTTCTGGTACTTTTGTTTGCTATTCCTAACTCAGGAGTGCAAATGTGGTTTTCTTTCTACACTTTGGTTAGTTTCACTTTAGTGCCTGGTCTCTGATCAGTGTATCCTTACCTACTAGTAACCCACTCCTTGTCCACCTTCTCTGGGTAACTGCCCTTCTATGTCTCTTCTGTCTCCTATTCCAAGCGAGATTTCTAATGTACTTTTATTTATTTATTTGATATTGCTTCTCATATTTTATTATTTAATATTTTAGTTTTCAATATCGATTGCCACAATATTTTGAGTTACAAATTTTCTCCCCATTTCTACGCTCCCCCCGACTCCAATATGGCATATATTCTGATTCCTCCATTCCCCAGTCAGACCTACCATCTGTCATCCTACTCCCCCACTCCAATCTCCTTTTGCCTTACTTTCTTGTAGGACAAGATAGATTTCTGTACCCCATTGCCTGTATATCTTATTTCCCAGTTGCATGCAAAAACAACTTTTTTTTGAGCATCCCCTTTTAGAACTTTGAGTTACAAATTCTCTCTCCTCTTCCCTCCCCACCCACCCTCCCTAAGAAGGCAAGCAATTCAACATAGGCCACACATGTATCGGTATGAAAAACACTTCCCCAATAATCATGTTGTGAAAGACTAACTATATTTCCCTCCATCCTATCCTGTCCCCCTTTATTCAGTTTTCTCCCTTGTCCCTATCCCTTTTCAAAAGTGTTTGCTTTTGATTACCTCCTCCCCCTATCTGCCCTTCCTTCTATCTTCCCCTCTTTTTCATCCCCTTCCTTCTACTTTCCTGTGGGGTAAGATACCCAATTGAGTATATATGTTATTCCCTCCTCAGGTCAGATCCAATGAGAGCAAGATTCATTTATTCCCCCTTACATGCCCCCTCTTCCCTTCCAACAGAACTGCTTTTTCTTGCCACTTTAATGTGAGATAATTTACTCCCTTCTATCTCTCCCTTTCTCCATTTCTCAATATATTCCTTTCTCACCCTTTAATTTTATTTTTTTTAAATAGCATCCCTTCATATTCAACTCGCCCTGTGCCCTCATGAATTACAAACATCCCCTTTACTTGTATGAATGTAATTTTAGAAAGTCCCTTATGATTTCTTTTTCTTGTTTACCTTTTCCTGCTTCTCTTGATTCTTGTGTTTGAAAATCAAATTTTCTATTCAGCTCTGGTCTTTTCATAGAGAAGGCTTGAAAGTTCTCTATTTTATTGAAAATCTATATTTTGCCTTGGAGCATGATACTCAGTTTTGTTGGGTAGGTGATGCTTAGTTTTAATCCTAGCTCTTTTGACCTCCAGAATATCATATTCCAAGCCCTTTGATCCCTTAATGTAGAAACTGCTAGATCTTGCTTCCACAATACTCAAATTGTTTCTTTCTGGCTAATTGCAGTATTTTCTCCTTGACTTGGGAACCCTGGAATTTGCATATAATATTCCTAGGAGTTTTCTTCTTGGGATCTTTTTCAAGAGGTGATCAATGGATTCTTTCAATTTCTATTTTGCCCCCTAGTTCTAGAATACCAGGGCAGTTTTCCTTGATAATTTATTGAAAGATTATGTCTAAGCTCTTTTCGATCATGGCTTTCATGTGGTCCAGTAATTTTTAATTATCTCTCCTGGATCTATTCTCCAGGTCAGTGGTTTTGCCAATGAGATATTTCACATTGTCGTCCATTTTTTTTTCATTCCTTTGGTTCTATTTTATAATTTCTTGATTTATCATAAAGTCACTAGCCTCCACTTGTTCCAATCTAATATTTAAGGTAGTATTTTCTTCAGTGGTCTTTTGGACCTCCTTTTCCATTTGGCTAATTCTGCCTTTTAAGGCATTCTTATTCTCATTGGCTTTTTGGAGCTCTTTTGCCTTTTGGGTTAGTATATTTTTAAGGTGTTATTTTCTTCAGTATTTTTTGGGGGTCTCCTTTAGTTTGTCATTGACTCATCTTCATGATTTTCTTGTATCACTCTCATTTCTCTTCCCAGATTTTCTTCTACTGCTCTTACTTGATTTTCCAAATCATTTTTGAGCTCTTCCATGTCCTGAGACCAATTCATTTTTTTCTTGGAGGCTTTTGATGTAGGCTCTATGACTTTGTTAACTTCTTCTGGCTGTGTGTTTTGATCTTATTTGTCACCAAAAAAAAAAGATTCTGTAGTCTGAGTCTGAGTTTGCATCCTTTTTCACTGCCTGGCCATCTTCCCAGCCAACTAATTGACCTTTGAGCTTTTTGTCAGGGTATGACAGCTTGTAGAGTAGAAAGTACTTTGTCCCAAGCTTTTGGGGCTGTGCTGCTGTTTTCACAGGTACTTCCACACAACAAGTTCTGCCATAGCAGTGCTACTTCTTGCCCAAGAACTGCTAACTAGGACCATGACCCAGATCCAGTTAGGGCAAAGCTGCCTCTGTACCAGCAAAGCTTTCCTTGCACTCCTGCTCTGATCTGCCACTTGATTCCTCCCACTGTGTGAGTCAGGGACTTGGGAAGCAGCTGACACTGTAGCTCTAGAACCAGCTGCTAGAGCTTCCTTCTGCTGCTGCCACCACTGCCACACCACCTCCACCTCCCCCAGGGCTGGGGCTGGACCACTCTCACCCTGATTTAGCAGCTTTCCCACTAACCTGCTCTGTTGTCTTAGGTGTTTGTTGGTTGAAAAGTCTGGTAACTGTCGCAGCTCAGTGTTTCATGGCCTTAAGACCTGCTCTGCCTGCCCAACTCCTGGAGTGGCCCACACTGGGCTGTGCTCTGCTCCCAGCATGGTGTGATAGTCCCTCCCCAGTGACCATACTGCTATTTTGTGGGTTCTGCAGCCCTAGAATTTTTTCAGAGCCATTTTTTATAGGTGTTTGGAGGAACTTGGGTGAGAGCTTAAGCAAGTCTCTGCTTTCCAGCAGCCATCTTGGCTCAACTCTTCTTCTTTTTAAAACAGTATACTGAAATCTGCTGAATCACACAAAAGCTTCTGAAGGATATAGTTTCTTTCCAATAAACATGGTTTGGTTGCCATGTCAAGCCACTGACTTATATTTTGTTTGCTACCCTCTATAACTTTAGGCAACTAGATGGGTCAGTAAATAGAACACTGAGCTTCAAATCAAGAAGACTTGAGTTTACATCTAATTTCCACAACTCATTTAACCTCTGTCTACCTTAGTTTTTTCATCAGTAAAATGGGGCTAACAATAGGATCTACCTTCCAGGGTTGTCTTGAGGCTTAAATTAATATTCGTAAAGCACTTTACAAACCTTAATGTACTCTACAAATGATAGTTATTATTATTGTTATTTAAATCATCTCCATAGATTTTCCTCATTCTGCATTTGCAGAGTTAATTTTTAAAAATTTCAAATGTAGGTCTTAATACTTCTTTCCATTAAATTTCATCTCCCTCCACTAAAATCCTGGTCTGTCATAGTAGATAGAGAGGCAGCCTTGAAGCAAGAAAGATTGGGTTCAAGCCCCATCTCTGGCATATACTGTTGTGGGTGACCATGAACCACTCACTAAAACCTCCAATGCTCTAGGGAACTCTGAAATGATAAATTACAGAGAAATAGCATAATGGATGACTAGACACAGCCCTCTATCCAGTTTTCCTACTTCTAGTACCTGCTTTGCCAATCTGTATACCCATTGCTAGATAATCATCATATGTCTGTGTTGCTCCTCTGCTAAAACCATTAAATAAGTAACATTCACTAAATAACAGTTTAGCCCTTTAGTTTGACATCTATTGTTCTCCACAATATGGTGGAGAGCCTACTTTTTTTCCCTTTCTCTAGTATTATATTTTTCCACATGCTCTATCCATTTGTCGAACTGAACTGCTTGCCATTTTCACATACAAATCTGTTCTCTCCTTTTGACCTTGGTTTCATAGGGAAATCAGTGATTTTGTTGCCAACAGTCATGCTGAACAAAAAGTCACTTGTACTCCCACCATCACCATGTTGTAGTGCCTGCTGAATTACTTGACACTGCCATTTGCTTTCTTGTAGCACTGTTTCAAGGGTGGCTAGGTATCACAGGGAAGAGTGCTGGGACTGGAGTTAAGAAGACCTTGTCTTCTTGAGTTTAAATCTGGCCTCAGACACTTACTAGCTGTGTGACCCTGGGCAAGTCACTTAACTCTGCTTCCATTTACTCTTCTGTAAAACGAGCTGGAGAAGGAAGTGGCAAACTATTCCAGTATCTTTGCCAAAATACAAAACAAAAAACCAACAAATAAAACCAAACATCCAATTAGAGCCATGGAGAGTTGGAGATGACTGAATATGACTGAACACCAACAAACAACAAGCACTATTTGAACCATAAGACCTTATCCTGTCTCTCTGCTCCATCTTAAGGATCACCAAGCTTTATCAGTTCATCTATAGCAGTACCTTAAGGACCCCTAGGTCTTGCAATAAGCTCTAAAAGCTGAGCATTCTTTCAACTTGTCTTCTATTAGAATTCAAGATTGTTGAATGGGCAAAGTAACTTACTTTTTTATTTGTACTCCAAATATTTAGAAGATAATAAATTTTTAGTAAAATTTCTTACCCATCCATCCATCTATCCATCCATCAATTTATTCATCTCACCCTGCCCCTCTATTCATGCTGAGACATACAAAGTGATTTATGTGAAACAGGTAATAAATAATGGCATGATAGTAGTTAAAAGAAAATTTGAAAGGGGTTTTCTTATTTCACCCCTCCCCCCAAAAAGTTGAACTCAGAAGATTGGAAGTATGAGGCAGAAATAAGCAACTTGAAAGACAATCTGAGTGTGAGGACTTCTGCTGACTGGTCGGGAGCACCTACAAGGCTGACTCACAATGACTCACAAAGCAAAGAGCAACCAAGTACCCACAGCAATCACTGGACATCAGTAGATGACTTCACCAAGAAGTATCATCAGGGAGCAATTGAGAGGAATACCTAGCTCAGCAGTGGATGTGATCAGTTTATAGTACATTAACCTAAAGTGCAATGACATCATCAGGGCTAGCAAAAACTTGAGTGGTCCTGAACAGGGGAACAGCAAGTGCCACTGTTGGGCAGTATCAGTTGACTTGATTAGATGTGTGCCCTATCCAATATCTGTGCGTATAGCCTCTCCTACATATGTTCCCTGGCTAAATGTGTTCTATAAACATATTCTTTCTCCTAATACTATGGTGGGAATCTTTGGAATAGGGTATCCTCATGTGACTGGGGGAAATTATACTTGTTATTTATCTTACTACATCTTTGCTTTGAATTAATGTGTCCTCTGGTTAATCTGGTAAAAGAAGCACTGAGGAGACATTTTAAGTAGACGGCAATCCCAAATGCCTTGAAGTTCAAGTGGCTTTCAGGGGGATAATGATTGAGGGAATATAGCCTACACTTAAAATATTTCTGGAATGCCTCTCCTTCTCTTCTATTCTCACATCATCACCTAATGAAATCCTACCCATCTCCCAAAGCTCAGTTTCAATATTAACTTCTTCATGAAACCTACTCATGTTTCCCCAGTCAGAAATTATCTTTCCTTTTGTGTCTCATGTAACAGTATATTTGTATTTCTCTCATGCATTTGTCATAATTTATTTTTATTATACTTATTGCCATGTATTTTCTATACCCTCTTACTGTATTATATAGTCCATGAGCACAGGGAATATGGTGGATTGCCTCTCTCCCAGTTCTTGGCAACAGTTCTCAACATATAATGGGTACTTCATTTCTCTTTTAACAATCATTACTAATGTATTTTTTTCTGGCTCTGATATTTAATTATTTTTCTTAATTTCAATTAAAATTTTATCAGGTTTCATTTTTACATTACCTAATTCCCCTCCCCAAACCTCCCATCCCCTTCTCAGAGAATTACCTGTTTATAATTTTTTTCTTCTTTTACTCTTTTTCAATAGCTCTCTCTCATTGAGACAGATAAATGAAAAAGAAAACCCTGAAAATTAAAGCCCTCAATACAAAAGTGTATAGTATGACAAAACCGACTCCCACCATGACCAGGCCAAAAATGTAGATTCCTTGAATTTAAAATTCTCTGCATTTTAAATAAGTTATTGTTTATATCTTCTGTTTTCATATCATCATACTTATTATCCTCAGTGTCCTCCTCCCTCCTCACAGAAAGCCATCCTATATAACAAACAGTATTTTTAATGATGAAAGCAAAGAAAAAGAGGAGAAAGAAATTGGTACGATTAATCATTGGAAAAAATCTAAAAATGTATTCAATATAGAACACCTGTGGACCTATTTCCATTTAGTTGGAGATGTCCTCTCATCACTGTTCTTTATAATATATTTTGAGATCTAGAGGTACTATATTCCCCTATCATCCTTACCTCTTTTCCTAATTTCTTTTGATATTTTAGATCAGAGATGGGGAACCTGTGGCCTTAAGGCCACATGTGGCCCTCTAGGTCCTCAAGTGTGGCCTTTTGACTGAGTCCAAGTTTTATGGAACAAATCCTTTCATTAAGGGGATTTGTTCTGTAAAGTTTAGATTCAGTCAGAGGCCTCACTTGAGGACCTAGAGGGCCACATGTGGCCTTGAGGCCACAAGTTCCTCACAGGTTCTACTAAATCTTATGCTTTTTCCAAATTAATTTTGTTTTTATTTTACGAAGTTCTATAAGGCATACCCTTGGCAATTTGATTGGTATAACATTAAAAGTATAAATTAACTTTGAAAATATTTTCATTTTATTGTATTAGCATGGTGTAGCTATGAGCATTGAATATTTATCCAGCCATATACGTTCTTCATTTTTTTCAAGGAATTCTTTGTAATTGAATATATACGAGTCTTTTTGTGCCTTGGTAGATTAATCTTCAGGGATTTTATACATTTTACAGTTATTTGGAATGGGATTTCCCTTTCTATTTTTAAGTCTTAGATTTTATTATGGTTATATAGAGACACAACTGATATTTTGAGTATTTATTTTGTATACTGCAACTTTGCTGAAGCTATTTCTTGTCTTAATAAATATCTTTGCTAATTCCTTATCATTTTCCAGTACTATACCATCATATTCTCAATAAATATGGATAGTAGTATCTCCTTGTTATCTATCCTTATGCCTCTAATTTCTTTCTCTTGTCTTATTGTTATTGCTAACACTTCCAGAACTACACTAAATAAAAGTGGGGAGAATAGGCAGACATGCTTGTTTTACTCCAATATTTATTAGAAAAAATATTATTGTATCCCCATTACATATAATGCTTGTTTTTGGTTTTAGATAGATTTTTTAAAATTCTTTTATCTCTAAACTAGGATTTGTAGTATAAATGAATATTATATTTAGTCAAAAACTTTTTCATTATCTATTGAGATAACCATATGGTTTTAGATGTATTGGTTTCTAACATGATGATATTGCTTATTTTTCTAACGTTGTACCATCCTTGCACCCATTATACAAATCTCACTTGGTCTTAATGAATGATTTCTTATATAAATCACTGCAGTCTGTTTGATAAAAATTTCTTTAACTTTTTGAATCAATCTTCATTAACGATAGCAGCCTATATTTTTACTTTTGTGCTTTATCTTTCCATGGTTACATGTTAGAACTATTCCTGTTTCATAAAAGCCTTCTGGTAGGGTATATTCTCTCTCAATTTTTGAAAATAATTTGTGAAGTAAAGGTACTGATTGTTTTTTAGTGGTTTGATAGAATTTTATTGTGAATCCATCAGAAACAGGAGGGTTTTTTTTTCTTTTGTGGTTTCTTTATAGCCATTTCAATTTCCTTTTTCTGTGACTGGGTTATTTGAGATTTCTATCTGGTCTTCTGATAGTTTGAGTATTTTATATTTTTGAAAGTATTCTTCAATTCTTTTTATTTTCTCAATTTTTTAGGTTTTCAGCAGAGGACTGCATAATATATTCTGATTATTAATATTTCTTTTTTGTTGTGATTTCACCGTGCTCATTTGCTATTTTTATTTGACTTTCTGCCTTTTTTAAATCACATTATTTAAATATTTATCAATTTTATTAGTAATTTCAAAGAACTAGCTTTTGGTTTTATTTATCATTTTTTGGAGGAAGGAATTTCCAATTTATTTCTCCAACTTTTAACATTTATTCTTTTTTTTCTCATCTTAGATGTGTTTTTATTGCCTTTCTAAATTTTGAAAATGCATTAGTTTCATTGGTTCATTAATCATTTCTTTTTCTATCTTGTTCTCTCTCTTTTTTGGCTAGACAATTGGGTTAAGTGACTTGCCCAGGGTCATACAGCTAATAAATGTTGAATGTCTGAGGCCAGATTTGAACTCAGGTCCTCCTGACTCCAAGGCCTGTGCTCTATCCACTCCACAACATTGCCACCCCTCGATCTCATTAATGTATGTTTTGTAAGAATATAATTTTTTCTCCTGAAGACTGCTTTAGCTGTATCCAAAAATTTTGGTATGTTGTTTCATCATTATCATTTCCTTTCACACAACTATTGTTCTTATAATTTGCTCTTTTGACTACTTGTTATTCGGGATTTCTCGTTACATCTCTATTTGAGTCTGGTGTGTGTGTGTGGGGGGGGTCTCTGAAACAATGATTATTTTCAATGCATTATCACCTGTAAGGAATATATTTACTATTTGTGTCTTTTTATATTTGTTTGCAATATCTCTGTATCCTAATAAATGGTCAGTTTTTTTGTAAAAGTTCCATGTGGTACTAAGAAATATGTATATTCTTTTGTACTCCCATTTGGAAGATGTCATAAATATTTTAGCTTTAGCTTCTTCAGCAATTTGTTCATTTCCATATTTCCCTTTTGTTTATTATTATGTTAGACATATCCAAAGCTGAGAGAGGGACATTGAAGTTGCCTATTCCTATTGTCTTGCTGTTACTGTATTTCCTTTATGACTTTGGATGCTGAGGCATTTGTAAAGTATAAGTTTTGTTAGTGATATTGGGTTTTTGTCTGTGGTTCCTTTCAGCATAATGTAGTTTCCTTGTTTATATGTTTTAAAAAAATTTTTGAATGATTGTTTTTGCTTTGTAAGATAGTACCATTGTAACACTTTTGTGGATCTACTTGATCACAGTATTTTTTCCCTCATCCCTTCAGCTTTATTTTGTGTATATCTCTGTTTTTCTGGGTTCCTTCTGTTTTGTTTAATGTTTCCTGCATCCAGTATCTTGTGGTAGCTTGTGTCTCAGTGGATAGTGCATTGGGACTAGGATCAGGAAGATCCGAGCTCAAGTTCAGCCTCAGACACGTCCTACCTGTGTGACTTTGGACAAGTCATTTAACTTTTGATTGTCTGACAAAAGGATCTGTGGGATCTTCTGGAGAAGGAAATGGCAAACCACTCCAGTATCTTCATGAAGAAAACTTCATGGATGGTTGATCCATGGAGTCACAAAGAGTCAGATACAACTGATTGAATAACAAAAATCCAATATCTTTCCAATATCCTTGCCAAGAAAACGCCAAATGGGGTAATGAAGAACCAAGCATGACTAAAATGACTGAACTACAACATTTCTTATAAACAACATATTACAAAATTAGGTTTTCTCATCCAATTTTCAGTCTTTGTTGGATTTTGGGGGGATTATTTCTATCCATTCACATTTAAAGTTATGAGATTTCATTTTATGTTTTCTTCCATTTTTTTCTGACATTACCATTGGTCTTCTTTCATTCAGCTTTCATTCCTCTTCCCTTCAGAGTTTTTTTGTGTTATCCATTTTTATAGGAATTTTGATTCTTAGTTCATTCTTCCCCTTTTATCTAGTTATTTAATTCTCCTCTTCTTTTTTTCCCTCTCAGTTAGTCAAGTAGATTCTACCTTTCTCTCTTTCTATTCACCATCCCTTTCATTAATTTCTATTATTTGTGACACTTTCTATAAGGGATTTCTCTTGTTCTCTTTGTTATCCATCACTTTTTTGTCTATTCTAGACCTTCCTTTAATTCATGATTCCAACATTTATCTAGGATTTCTTTATTCTCTGCATGCCTCATAGAGTCAAAACTTCCTCAGAATCCATACTGGACTCTCCCTTCTGCGCTGTTTGTGTTATTGAATCATAAGACTTGCCCCATAGATTTTCCTTTTCCAATGTGCCTCATTCCGAGAAAAATACAACTTTATTCAGGTGACAAAGAAGACACTGCTCCATGGCAGGTACCTTGATTTAATGAATTAATTATATTTTGCAGTTTGTGGAAATGATTGTTTCAATTAATTTTTAGTTGACTTCCTATGGTTCTCATCATATCTGCAAAACATGATCAGTCTGTTTGCTTTTCCTTATGGTTATTCACACATTTTTGTCCTTATATTATTCTTGGGAAGGAACAAGGATAGTGTTGGTGGAGTGGGGGAGGGGAAGAGGTCATTGCAGTAGGAACCCAGGACCTATTCCACATTATTTGTTCAGGGATTGCATTTTAAATTCAAATAGTCCATAAACTGATATAGAAGGTAAAATCAAGGACTTTGGATATTATTTTGTGAAAAAAAACACTTCATAGAGGTTTTAGATTTTTAATTGTTATATACCACTTTTATACATAAACTCTTATATGACTCTTTTAGCATTAAGTGAAGAATCTTCTTACAAAGAACCCAGCAATTGGAGACTACGTTCATTAGAATCCATTAAATTTCAAGCTTTTCTCTTCTCTCCTCTTTGCCTTTTGTGCAAAAATGTTGATGAAAAATTTTATTATCACTAGTTAAGTAAGATTTGACATTATTTCTGATATATGTTTTGCCTCACTATAAAAATTTGATTGATGCTGAAATATTATTAATGAATAAATTAGGAACATTTGGGCTTTCTCATGTAAATGCTCTGGAAAAACAAATCCTGAAGCATAGATATTATTTAGGGCAAAATGATTCTGGTCAAATGAATATTCAATCACAAATGATTAAAATGCTATTTTATCATTTTCATAAGAACCAGGAAAATAGGTTGCATAAGTTTGGATGTATGGAGGAAGACATACATAATCTTTATTACTCTTCTCTGACATGACTTGTTTGCATTTATGTTTTTTTACTTCTGCATTCTCCTTAATGACAGTATTATAGTCTTGGAATGCTGAAAGCTAGGAAAGGTTTATGACATCCTTGCTCAGGAAACCGAGTGATTGGATGTGCCTTGATTGGTTCATTTGTTGATAATTTTCTTATGAGCCAGAAGAACTAATAGTTTCATAAAAACAGTAACCAAATGCTATTGCATCAATAATCATTCTTGCATTTCTCCTTAAACTGTGCTTCAATCTGACTATAATATTTTGTTTCTTGATTCCTTCATTTTTTAACAAGCTACCCCGTACTGACTTCTCTGCCTTTATTATTTGGTTGAAATATTATGAATGATTAGACATTTCAGCATTGATTCCTCCTTTGATTCTCTTACTTTTCTATTCTTTCCCTACCAATCCCCAGCCCCAGGCAATTCCCACCACTAACTTTCTCTATTCCTCTTCCCTGATGACCGGTCACTATTAGAGGGAGACATGAATGGGTCACATACAATTTTATAGTTTCTAACTTCAACTGAACCTTTGCTGCTGTAGAACAATGCTTTTATTCATATTTTCTGACCCTCTTTCAAGTTCACTATGATAATTATTCCAAATCTCTGCTCTATACAACAGCCCAACTGTATGTTCTCACCCTCCTTGTAGATGATCTTGGTCAGATATTTTATTGAAAAGATTGAGGCCATCTAGTGGGAGTTCTTTCAATTCCCATTCTGCCCACCTCAAAAATTCATAAGACCAGAATAGGAAGAAAGAGATCTTTGCAATCATCTGTTCCACCTCTCTCATTTTACAGTTGAGGAAATTGAGTCTTTGAGAGATGAAGTGACTTACCCAAGGTCCCATAGGAAGAATAGAATTCAGAGTCCTTATTTAAGGTATCTGATTTTAGGTCCAGGGATCTTTTTTTTTTTTTTTACTGCACTGTAATGTTTGTTTTTATCTCTTTTTTTCTTCCTTTCCTTCTATTCCAAAGGATGAGGTTGTTCTTTCCTAAATTACTTTTTCCATTTGTGACCTCAGCCTCCATCCCATTCCATCACCTTCTCTTTTCCTCTCAGGTTACAGGCATAGCCAGGGTTCCTCAATCCTTAAAAATACATTTAAGCTAAATAAATCTAAAACGTCCCCTTAACTTCATTGTCCTTTCAAGCTACTATTCAGTCCTTCCTTCGTTACTAAAAGCTGGAAAGAGTAATATGTACTTGTTGCTTCTACTTACTCATTTTACAACCCACTTCTCAACTTTTTGAAATCTAGTTTCCATCTTTAAAACTCTTGAAATTATTCTTTCCATGTTAACAATGTCCTCCTTGTTCTCATACCAAATGGCCTCTATTCAATTCTGTTCTCTAGAATTTCTCTGTAGCATTTGTCACTATTGACCACCGCCTTCTTCTTGATAGCTTCATTATAAGGGCCATGCTCCATTGATTATCTCACCTACTTAAAAGTAATTACCTTTGGTAGGTAAGAACTAATTTTGATTAAATCAATCAGAACTGAGTGTGAAGAGACTTATAAACCTCTTTGAATCAATCAAGGCCACTGTGTGAGAGAATGGGTTACTTCCTAAACAATTTGTATGAAAAGAAGAGGCTATCTCAGAAAGACAGGAAGAGATACTGAGGGTCTGGATTAAAGGGGTTGGTGGGAGTTAGCATGGAAGTGGAATGTACCACTGAGGGACAAAGAGAAGACTGAGGTAAGGAAGAGAAATAGTGAGAGTCATTGGCTCTATGAGTATTTCTGTGTAGAAGGTCCAGGCCTAGTGAAGTCCAAAGAAAAGGTTGGCTCTTTCCACACGTTCCCATCATGGTGCCTTATCTATCCAGAGATGTTATATAATATAATCTGCTGTTTGGTGATCCCGAATGTTTCCAGTAGAAAGAATTTTGCTTCAATCATTCATAATCCAGAGGTTTAAATATAAATATAAAGGAAATGTTAGTTAGGGGAGCAACTTCTACCTAAAAGTTAGGAATTTTTAAACTAGTGACTACCAAAATAACTTTCTGTCTAAAATGAATTTCCTAGGTTTCAGGGTCAAGTAACCAACAATCATCCCTTATGAAGACTAGTTGAAGGAACTGGTGATGTTGAGTCTGGAGAAGAGAAGACTTATGGAAATCATGATAAATGTCTTTGGTATTTGAAGTCTTGTGGAAGAGATTAGACTTGTTTCACCCTGGTGCCAGAGGGCAACACTGAACAATAGTCAGAAGTTACCAACAAGTAGATTTCTGCTTGGTTTATGGAAAAACTTTTTAATCACTCCTTGTATCTTTATCCAGGTCAGTTGCTCTAACCAGGGATGTCCAACAAGGTTCTGTCCTGAGCGCTCTTTTCTTCTTCTATATCACTTCCCTTGGTGATTTCATCAACTCCCATGGTTTTAATTACCATTTCTATGATGATATTTCTCAAACCCATTTATCCAGTCCTAACCTCTCTGCTGACTTCCAGTCTAGCATCTCCAATTGTCTTTCAGACATTTTGAAATGAATGTCCACTAGACAACTTAAGCTCCATATATCCAACATAGAACTCATTGTCTTTCTTTCTAAACCCTCTCTACTTCCTACCTTCCTTATTAGTATAGATAGCAGCACTATACTTCTACTCCCTCAGCTTCACAACCCATGTATCATCCTCATCTCCTCCCTCGACTATCTCTCCATCTCAACTCCTATCCTATTTCCAATCCATTTCCAAGACTTCTCAATTTCACCTTTGCAACATCTTTCAGGTATGTCCCCTTCTTTCCTCTGGTACTGCCACCACTGTGGTGCAGGACCTTATCACCTCACACTTGGCCCATTGAATTAGGGTGCTGGTGGCTATGCCTATCTCAAGTATTTCTCTACATCAATCCATCCTCCAGTCAGTGATTTTCCTAAAGCATAGGTCCAGCCACGTCACTTTCCTACTCAGTAAACTAGTGGCTCCCTAGCACCTCCAGGATCAAATACAATATTTTCTATTCAGCCTTCAATGGTCTTCATAACCTAATCCCTCACCCCACTCTCTACCTTTTCAGTGTTTTCACTCCATTTCATGTTACTCTTCTTTTCAGTAATACGGACTGTTCTAACAAAGCAGTTCATCTCTCAGATTTGGACATTTTCTCTGGTTGTCCCTGTGTTTGGAGTGCTTTCCCTCTTCATCTTCAAATATTAGTTTCACTGGCTTCCTTCAGGTCTCAGTTAAAATCCCATTTTCCATATCTAACCTTTTCTAACCTTCTTAATTCTAGTGCCTTCTAGTTTTAAATTATTTCATAAATTATTTTATATTTGTAATGTATATATATATTATACATATAATTTATATTTATAATTATTTTATAATTTGTTCGTACATATTTGTTGGCTTGTTTTTTCATCTATTAAATTGTGATTGAGGGTAGGAACTATCTTTTGCTTCTTTTTGTATCTCTGGTGCTTAGCACAGTGTTAGACATGTAAGAGATGCTTCTTGATATTAATTGACTGACCAACTATTTGTAAGTAGGTTAAAGAACAGAGAAGCGGAACCTTTGGGTTGTTCTTCCTATGTTAGCTTATTACAAACTTCAGTGGTCAAGCTGATTGTCTTGAATAAGAGGGAGAGAGCCAAGTGAGAGCTTTTTGTGATATTCTGTTGACCTGAGAGTTTTATATTCCTAGATGACCTTCTTCATTTATCCCTGGATTCTTCTACATTGTAGATGTGTCAATGAGGAAGTGTGTGTATGTGTGTGTGTGTGTGTGTGTGTGTGTGTGTGTTCATATTTGTGTACTGGGGCTGGGGGGAGAGGGACATACTGTAAACTGCCTCAGGTTCGAAGCACAGAAAATAATAAAAATTTTAGAAATTGAAGATTGTCTCACAAGTTTATTTAGATAGATGATAGATGACAGATAGATAGATAGAGAAAAGACATAACAAGAGTATCTTTGACAACACCTTCTGAGCCTTTTATATTCCTCCATTGTCAGCCTGTGACAAAGACCTTGGCAGTCACAGGTCATGAGGCTCCTTCATTTCTCCTCTGTTGACTGCGCTAAGATAACAGATATATCCAAAAGCTATTAGGGACAGACCACCTTTTCTTATTTTTATCTAACAATCCAAACATTTCCCAACCATGAGGTGAATAGTCACTGGTCCCACTGAGGCCTCCAGAGGCTGTGTGTTTTTACAATCTGTAAATGAAGACTAAATGAGCGGGTAGCAATATCAACATATTCCCACCTCCTCCCATTTCCATCCTCAATTACTAAGTAGGGTCATTTTGCCACAGCATGATCACACAAAAATCTTCCCCATTCTTCCTCATTAGTGTGTCTCACTGTTCATCCAGTAGAAATGCCCCAAAGAGACAAGGCTGCCTGAGGTTTCATTTCTCTTTACTTCTTATACTCCCAACAGAGATTGCCAGGGGTAAGGTAAAAAAAAAAAGATGTTACTAGAGATAAAGTCAAGGTTTGAAAAGAGATTGAATCATGCTGATTGATATCAATCATCAATCACCTTTATGCCTTTCCTAAGCATCCCCCTCTCCCAATTCCTTTTCTAAACTACCTCCCACTAAAGTGATTTCAATTAAACTGGGTTTCAGAAATGGACTGCTACTGTAGAATGTCAGCTAGAATAGGGGACAAAAAGTCAACTGGTTTTCCAAAGTACTGCGGTTAGATCTTGTAGTAACAAGTTCCTTGGGGAATGTCCCCAATTAGAGTTAACTTCTGTTCCTGTGCTGAAATTGTGTATTGTTTCGGCACATCAACATGTAGACCTTTTCATTCTCTTAATTCCTCTGAGTGCTGGGCTCTATTTTTATCTACCCCTACTGTGTGGCACATGGAAAATTCCTTATTGTTCACAGGTCTCTTCTGCTTGTAATTATTTTGGTGGCTTAAAGCCGAAGATGAAATTTGTTTGTATAGCTACTATGTATCTCTTGGTATTCCAGAATCTGTACAGGAATTGAGTTTGAGTGTTTGCTCTGCTGGATATGTTTGTCATATGACCACTCAGGGATTTTTTCATTTTTTTTTAACTTTAGAAAATTGTTCCAGTTATTTAGGAGTATTATATCTCCTGCTTGTTTTCTGTTTTTGCAGACATGGATCAGCAAATAAATTAGCAACCCATGAAATAAGTTTGATAAGTTCCCATATTGACACAAAGTTAATATTGATCACATGGCATCTAGAGACATCCAGCTCAGAAACGACTATATTTTCTGTAGTAGATAATTATAAGAACTTTCAGCAATTTCTGTAAAAGCTGCTTTGGAGTTGGAGTCACTAGGAATCAAATGTGATTTCATTCTTAAAATTTTCCCTTTTTTAATGGATGATTTTGTTTTTTATATTGCATTTCTTTCTGAATACCCTTCCTCTATCAAATAGGCAACTCATTATAACAGAGTTAAAAAAAAAGGAATGAGGGGATCTACAATAATTCAGTAAAACTAACTAACAAAGAGACCAGACTTATAGTTTATTCAAAATTCCCAACCCATAGTTTCCCATTGGCTCTGCTTACTTCAGTATGTATCAGTTCATATAAATTTTCCCATGCTTCTCTGATTTTATCATATTCATCATTTCTTATAATTTAGTAATATTTGATTGTATTCACATATATTTTCTTTTAACCATTTCCAAGTTAATGGAAATCCATATTGTTTCCTCTTCTTTCTTAATACAAAAAGTATAGTTTTTAATATTTTAACATATATTGGACCTTTCTGTCTTTGTCCACATATAACCCAAGGTGTATCTGAGTCAGGGACAGGTGGGTGGAATAGTAGATAGAGTTCTGGGTCTGGAATCAGGAAGAGTCATCTCTCTGAGTTCAAGGCCTCAGACACTTCCTAACTGTGTGACCCTGGGCAAGTCATGTAACCCTGTTTGCTTCAGTTTCCTCATTTGTAAAATAAGCTGGAGAAGGAGATGGCAAATCATTCCAGTATTTTTGTCAAGAAAACCCCAAATGGACCCTTGAACAGTTGCACATAACTGAACACTAACAACACTACCACTACCACCAATAACATCTGAGTCAAAGGATATAGACATTTTAGCCACTTTTATTTTTTTAGTACAACTCTGAATTGCTACCATCTGTGACTTGAATATAACAAAAGCGTTGATTTAATTCTCCTTTCTATTGTAGGTGAAGTCATTCTTCACTTAACTGGTTCTGAAATATGTTAAAAATAAAACAGAATTAAGGAAAGAAGAGGTGAAGAGAAGAGGTTAACCTCACCCTAAGCCTAGAAGATCCAGCAACCGTGCTCATTACTGAAGTCAGTGGACATGTCATTCTCTCAAAGCAAAATGACATCTCTTACACTGTTTCAAATTTCACCCACACCACTGTGCTCAGTTCTTTTTCTCAGTTAACATTAGATGAAATTTTAATCTTTCCATGGAAAGGAGGAATCGCTTCACCCCTTATTTTTAAGATAGGCTACAAATAACTCACTTGCTCCTCTGCAATTAAAGCCATTTGAGCCTTTGAAATCTCAAGAGGGCTGAGAAGAGCACCTGATTGCCTTTACAAGTCACATTGGAAACACGCCATATTGAAATTTCTCTACTCTCACCTAAAGCAGTTATTTCACATATCAGTCAATCAAAGGACAGTATGTATTAAGTGCCTACTATGTTCCAGGCACTGAAGATACTAAGGCAAAAGCAAAGCGGTCCCTTAAGGATTTAACAGTCCAGCCAGTGTAGAAAACATAAGCATATTAGGCATATACAAAGTAGCTTAATTGCTGTTATTCAGTTGTTTTAGTTGTGTCCAACTCTTTGTGACCCGATTGGTAGTTTCCTTGGCAAAGATATTAGAATGACTTGCCATTTCCTTCTCCATCTCATTTTATAGATGAGGAAACCAAGTCAAATAGGGTTAAGTGACTTGTCCAGGGTCACACAAGTACTAAGTGTCTGAGGCCAGATTTGAACTCATGAAGATAAGTCTTCCTAATTCCAGGCCTAGTCCTCTATCTACTGTACCACCTACTTGCTCTACAAAGTACATATTTCATGGTAATGAAGATGAGTAAAATACTATCAACTGTTACTATTTTTTTCCTTTTTCTTTGTATCCCTAGTGTTTAGCACGGTATGTGGCACATAGTAGGTGCTAAACACATGAATATTTCATTAGACTAAATTGTATTGGATCATTCAATTGTTAATTCTCAACTCTGTTCATTTTGGTGACTGAAAAGAGAATTCATCTTGTTGTCTAATCTCCAGTCTTTGAACTCAGGGGACATTTAAAAAAAAGATTCCAAAATTATTATTAGCAAAGCAAATGATATGGAAATAAGACTTATATTAAGGAAGGCTTTGTATGTCCATGAAAAGGCTATTATTAATACATATAAGCGTAGAAAATTTAAGGCAAATATGTCAAAATTTGGCATGAGACTGGAGAATGCAGGAATAGAGATGCTGTCCCCTCTCTTTCCTATTTCATTGACTTTTCTATTTATCCTCATAATCTTTTATGTCTGAGTTATTGTGAAGTTTCTGCACTTCCATGTCAAGAACATGGAGACTTTGTCCAAAGGGGAATTCAAGGGGCCACAGCTCAAATATGGAAGCATACTTTTTCTTTCTCTTTAAAGAACCCTTGAAAAAATGTGTTTTCAGAAAAAGAAAAAAATATTAACCAAGCCATAGATTATGGTGTGTAGTAGACACATGTGATTGGGCTAGGAGGTAGAAGGCTAAGGTTCTGGCGGTACCTTCAATGAGTCACCTCACCTCATTATGTCTTGGCTTCTTCATCAGTAAAATGGCCACAGCATTATGTTTTATCCCTTTCTCAAAGAGCTTTTGTGGAAGTCAAGCTAAAATGCTGAATATGATAAAGAACTTTAGAAATATAAAGGTGTCTTCTCAAAGCAACCCATCTTCATTGATGTCAGTTAAAATCATGTGTACTCTGAAAATATTATCAATGTTCCAGTTTTCTCCTGTGTCTTGTTAATACATTTGACTCCAAAGGCTAAACTCTTTCTCCTCCTTACTCTCTACCTTGCTACCCTGGAGAAACCTCCACCTTCAGCCCTACTGTCCTGATTGATAACTTCCTACTGATTGATGACCGCCCAACTGCGATTTCAGGACAGGTTCTAGCCAATGCTCCATTTCACTCTCAACTAAACTCTGGATTTCCTTTTCTTTTCCTAATGAGGAAATAAGCATTTATTAGGCACCTACTATTTGCCAGGAATTATGTTCAGCATTCTACAAATATAATCTCATTTAATCATCACGACTGTGTGAGGAAGGTGTTGTTATTATGCTCATTTTACAGCTGAGGCAATTGAGGCAAACAGCAGTGAAGTGACTTCCCTAGGGTCACACAACTAAGGCTGGATTTGATGAACTAGTATCTTCCTGACTCCAGGCCCTGTTCATATTCAGGTCCTAGTTCTTCCAAAACCAGAAAGTTTTGGAGGCCCATTTCAGTAAATATCACTTTCACTGTCTTTTCAACTTCTTTGCAATTTACATTTAATTCCACTCTACATAGTGTTGTTTTGTAATTGTTTCTTTTATTGTTCTTTAATGGTTTCTTTTGGAAAGAAAGGCAGCCATGTTTGGAACCAGGAAGTGGTACTTCTAACACTCATTGATGGTGTGACTCTAGGTGTAGGCCAAGTGCCACAGTGGATAGTGCTGGGCTTAGAGTCAGGAAGATTCATCTTCCTGAGTTCAAATCTGGTCTCAGACATTCATTAGCTGTGTGACTCTGGGCAAGCCACTTACCCCTGTTTGCCTCAGTTACTGATTTGTAAATTAAGCTGGAGAAGAAAATGGCAAACCACTCCAGTATCTTTGCCAAGAAAACCCCAAATGGGGTAATGAAGAGTCAGACATGACCGATCAACAAAAAACAACAAGTGATCTTAGGCAAGTCTCTTAAGCTCTTTGTCTCACTTGGACAGTCTGCGTAGACTGAGAGAACTACCTCACTGCTAGTTCCCCACATTGATGAAATCACAGATCCTTTTCTTATTTAAATATTCTTATGCAGAAGTATCATCTCCCCTAAAGTATTAGAAGCTTACTGAGAGTCAGAACAATGTCCATTTCATTTGTATCTAACATACTGAGCACAAAGGAGCTGCTCCTAGTTGTTGACTTCCATATTAATATACACTGACACTGGACCCAATGGCTCTGCAGGAGGAAGTGAGCTTGGTAACTTTGCACAGCTCTTCCTCCCTTAAATTCAATTCACTTGTATGTCATGTCATCAGCTCCCTGATGTCATGATCCTTTTTGAGAATGAAGGACAAACAACAATAATACACACTGCCATCTGCTAGACTGTAGTGATCTATATTATTCATTAATAATAACTATTACTGATTTAGCACTTTAAAGTTTGTAGATCATTTTGTATACCTAATATGTATTCCCAGCACTTAACACAGTGTCTGACATATAGTAAATGTTTAATAAATCCTTGTATGTTAGTTCATTAATTGTAGTTTTCATCCTCACAATAAACATATGAGGTAGATCCAACCATATTACTTAACCCACTTTTCTAGGTGGGGAAACTCCAGGTTGGAGAGGTTACTCGACACTCAGTCTCAATAGCTAGCAAGTATCAAAGGCAAAATTTGAACCCAGGTTTTCCTGATACCAGGTCCAACACTCATATTGCCTTACTTATTAAGCTCTAGTGAGGTAACCTATAGAAGCTTTGTTAGACAAACCCCATATGGATGACTCATCACACTTGTTTTTTCTTTAATTTTTATTGTGGGCAGCTGTGTTTTGTTACCCTATGAAAGTGTGTCCTCCTTCTTCATTCCCATTGGCTGTATTAAGAAAGGGATGTTCATAAGAGTGGGGAATAGCCTGTAAAATGGGAAGTGGCGATAGTATGCCCTCCTGTGTAATTAAATGCTGAAGCTTGTGCACTGGTATTTGTTTCTTTTCCTTTTGTCTTAGCGGTTTCCTCATTTAGAGAAAAGCAGAAGCGAGATGGGTCATACTGTCCCTTTGGCCCAAGAGTCTTGCTTGTAGAGGAAGGAATATTATGGGTGAGACTTGGACATTGGCTTCACTTCATTTGTCAGCGTTGCTAGGGGTTCTACTTCAGATGAGTACAGCTCTTCGACTGCCCAGGGATCTTTAGACAAACAGCTCCCTGGAAATTAAAAACACAGAACTGAAATTACCATTTTTCAGCAGGATCCACGGGAACATATTCTGTTATTGCTATCTAGCAGCCGGTGCCCCAGTTTGGGGTTCTGTGTAAATTTGCAAACATCGGGAGATTGCCTCCTTTGGTAATTACATAGCCTCAAAGTGCTGGAAAGGGGTGGCACTTAATAACACACATTACCAAGGCATGGTAACTTAAGCAATAAAAACACTGACTAACGGACACCATTGTGAAGTGTGCAGCTCCATGGGACACCCATAATCACTGGAATATATTTAAAACACATATTTATGCCAAGTGTAAAAGGGTTGGGAACAACAGCAGAAACAGCAGTATGTTACATAGGGAAAAAAGAGGAAAGAAAATAAAAGAAATGAAAAGAAAATGGGAACAAGAAGTACAACTGTTGTTTCTTAGAGGATATTTTAACAACAGACATCCCCACACAGCTAAGTCAACAGACATCCAACTGGTTTCAGATGCTGCTGTGCTCTGCTTCTGAACCATGAAAGAACTAGCCTTTATCCAAACCCAGTTTAATTGGATTTTAAAACACTGATATGGCCTAAAATATAAAACTGGCTTCCAACTTTTTAACATTCCTGACATTGTAGAGTAGGGTCAAACAGATCTAACAACGTGTGAACACCATCATTCTCTCTTTTTGCTTCCCTCCTCCTCCAACCACAGTTGCCATTGGTCCCCCTTAGACTTAACCTTTACTTCAAACTTTTTCCCTTTGGCCTCCAGCTGATTAGCTGCATGCTACTCTGGATTTTGGTGGTTAGGAATTTCCTGGGTCTCTGTAATGCCACCAACAGTGCATTTTTAGGGAGATGAACAATGGGAATATTCAACCTCCCTGCAGAAGGTCACAAGCCTATTTATGAATTTTGAGATTTTCTTTAGGAATTCCTTTATTTCACATGAAACAAGTCTTGTTTCCATCTCAGTTAGAAACCTGCTTAGGAGGAAAGGCTTGTATCAATAGACTGCATATATTCACATGATAAAATGAAAGGCTTGAAAGTGGCCTTCACAATAAGCTAAATTATGAATGGCATTTGTAGGGTTTTTTTTTAATGGAACAACTGTTCCTTGTTAAACATGGCTCCAGTTCCTTCTTCTTCTGAAGCTCCTCTTGCCACCATTCTTCTAATTCTGAGTCTCTACAAGTTCGACTTTACCACCCTGGTTCACTCTATGAGCTTTCTATACCTGTAGCTGAATACTCACATATACACATATATATATACATATATATATATATACACATATGTATGTATGTATGCGTGTATGTATGTATGTATAGTTTCCCTCTATTAGAATGTGAGCTCCTTGATTGCAGGGACTGTCTTGCTTTTCTGTTTGCATTTCCATCACTTAGCACAACACTTTGTACATAGCAAGTGCTCAAGAAATGCTTTTTCATTCCTTCATTCTTTCATTCCTTCATGCACAATGCAACAAAAGGTACTAAGTAGCTAATGGGTTCATCTTGCCTGTCTTGGCGTCTTGTCTTAAACAGGCCCAAGTCTTGTCAGGGTGGGTTGCATGGTGCACTTAGACATAGGGTCTATCATCTGACAAGGAGAGGGGATGATGTGATGAATGGGGGTGGGACAAGGGTCTTTCCTAATATATGCTGAAATATTCCCCATTAGAGATGTTACCTTTCTTTATATTTCATGCAGTTTTGACTTGTTATTTTCAATATTATGTCAACTTCTATAATTATGATTATTTAAAAATGAAAATATTCAGAAAAAACTTAAAAGTGTTGAATCAAGAAATTTATTTAAATTAAGTAGAAAAAGTCTTTAGCATAAAGCATTCATAGATAGCTGCCTGAGTTTTATGCATGCAGTCTAGAGTGTCCTATCTATACAGTTTCTGTACACTGAAGAGTTAAATATCCCATTTCTGCTTACAAATATAGAATGATGCAAAATGGAAGACTTTCATTAGAGAATAGAAATATTGTTATTGGGTAATCACTATAGTGGCTGTAATGTCTAGGGCTCTCAAATTAATGCAGAGAGGAATAATGGACTCATTTCATTGTCACAGATATTCAGCCTAGGCTGCATTTAAATTGCCATGCTATCACAAACTGAAGGTAGGACTTTGGTTGCTGTTCGTGTCATTTTCTTTTGTGTCTGACTCCTTAGGATCCCATTTTGAGTTTTCTTGGCAAAGATACTGCAATGTTTTGCCATTTCCTTCTGCATCTCATTTTATAGATAGATAAGTAACTTAGGCAAACAGGGTTAAGTGAGTTGCCCAGGGTCACACAGATGGTTAGTGTCTGAGGCTGGATTTGAACTCACAAAGATGAGTCTTCCTCACTCCAGTGCCACACAGCTGCCCAAAGTTGAAGCTAGGGTGTGGATAATTTGGGTTTAGATCTAGGGTGAGAGTTTGACACAAGGTAAATATTTTCCCCAGGGAAGAACATGTAAAGGTTAACTCAGAATTTGAAGTCTTGCCTAAGAAAGAAAGCTGAAGCAGAGCTTCAAGAAAGAAGAGGTATTACAAGTGGTTAGTTCATGACAAGATAGTGAAAGCAGAAGTAGGAGTGAGTTCCTCCTGGGACAATGGTTCCATTATGGGTCCGATTCCAGAATGGTTGGTAGAATGGAGAAAAGAGAACGAAATACAACACTGGTGGAACTGAAGCAATGGCCTACCTTAGGACTATGAGGGAAAAGAAATCAAGCCACACCCAGTCCTGGCCCTTGTCCAATGAGTTGGTTTCTTGTGTCATAACTTGGTGATCCTTCAGATGCTGTTATTGTTGAGTTGTTCAGTTGTGTTTGATCTTTTGTGACCCCATTTTTAGATTTTCTTAGCAAAGATACTGGAGTGGTTTGCCATTTCCTTCTCAAGTTTATCTTACAGATAAGGAACTGAGACAAACAGAGTTAAGTGACTTGCCCAGGGTCACACAGCTAGTAAGTGTCTGAGGCCATATTTTGACTCATGAAGATGTGTCTTCCTGATTCAAAGGCCAGCACTCTATCCAAACGGCCTTATAACTGCCTTCAGATACTACCTTGTAGTGAATTCTTCCCTGGAGTGGAGGCTGTGCAGCCTCCTCCTGTCCTTAGCAAATCCACAGGTAGGATGAGGCAGAGAAAGACCAGTGGAGGGAGAAGATATCTGAGTGAAAGCTGGAGGGCCATGCCTTCTTAGAAATACCTTTGTCTCCCTCATTCTAGGCACCTTTTCTTTTACTCAAACTTTTGCCTTCCCTGGATTCTCAACCTTTCTTTCTGTAAAAAGGAGTTGGGCAAAGGGCAATACTGGAGCCACAGTATACCTGGAAGAATCACAGCCCTTCTTTTTGTTAAATTGTGTCATGAGAGGAAAGTTCCTTTTCTGGAAGGGGAAGGGTCTCAAAGAGAAGCTATCTTTCAACAGCCTGTCCTAAAGAAGACTAAACTAAGAATCAGGAGATCTGAGTTCTAGTCCCTGCTTAGATATTAATTCTGGGATATACTTCCCACTCTGTCAAATGAGGGGCTTGGACAAGGAGATCTCAGAGATCCCTTTCTTGCTCTGACAATTGGTGAAACTGAAATTTGTGGTCAATTTATGTCTACCTCAATCAGACCTCAATTTCAGTAATATCTGAATAAACTTTGCTCTGCAATCTTGAGCAAGTCATTTCCTCTCTTTATAAAGTAACTGAAGTAGATGATCTTTAGTTCCTTCCAGCTGTAATATTGAAGGTATGGGTGTTATGTTGACTTCTTGACCCCTTTGGTTCCCTTCCCTCAAACTGTTTCCCTTGCCTCTCTTCTCATAGTCATGTTTCTTAAATGCCAAGTGTCAAGAAATAATTGATTAAATCGTGAATAGTAGGCCAAAAAGGGAAGTGACCAGATGGTCCTTTTCTCTGTGCATCCTGGGAAATGGAGTCATCATATCCTCAGATCTCCATCCTGCCTATCCTCCAAGCACAGTTTGTGGTACTTGCCCAGATACAACATTTCTAATTATAGTTCATAATGGTAATTTAAATTTGAAGATCTTTCCTACCCATTAACAGGCCCATGTGACCTGCTTATATCACAGGAAGCCTAAGTCACATGTGGTTGAAGGAGATTGCTGAGAGGAAAAGGAAAGTGTGTCACAGGAAATGCTGAGAGAGCAGTTAGAGCTGAGAGAGAGAGCAGGTGTGTTAGCTCTGCTGTGAGTGTGTTTGTGGGAAGGTCCCATCAGGGGTGGGGAGGAGGCTAATGGGATGGCGAGGCTCCATGATGTAATATAGTGTTTTAAGTTCTTCGCTGTTATGAGAAAGTGGGCTTACTCATTTTGAGAGTTGATTGCTGTTTGGAAGGGTAGAACTTATTGGTTATGGGATTTGGTCCTCTGGTGTCTGAATAAATGTTTTACTTCTTCCTTCTATATGGAGAGTCTTTCATATTTTGCAATACAGAACTACATAGGCAAATTCACAATTATCATCAATGTTGTATTTATTGCCTTGCTAATACACAGGTATATCCCAGAGTTGTTCTTCCAGTGCATAGACTCCTACTCCAGGTTGGATACAAGAGTTGCCTATGAGAAGAATGATAACCACATGTCAACTCTTCCTTCTTTTCCTTCTGCCTCTTAGTTATCTTCCCAAGTGGATCACAAAGAATATCTATAATAACGAAGCCTTTTTCAAAGACTTGCTTGGGCTTCTTCTTTTCTTCACTGATGAATCTATTTTTGCCCAAATAATCGTGGTTGTGGTAGTCAACCTAACATCTAACGAGCCTTAATAAAAACGTGAATAGAGAGCTAGGCCTGGAGTCAGGAAGACCTTAGTTCAAATCTAGCCTCATATAAAAGGTAGTTTGTGTGACCCTGGGCAAATTACTTAACATCTGTTTGACTCAGTTTCCTCATTTTTAAAATAGTGACTACAATAACATTCACCTCCCAGGGTTGTTGGCAAAAATCAAATAAGATAATAATTCTAAAGTGCTTAGCGTGGTGCTTGGCACATAGTGATCACTGTATGAATGTTAGTAATTATTATTATTGTCTCCCTTATTCGGTATTCCAATTCAATTCCATTTTTGTTTTCTGAAATGGCGATAAGATGGGTCAGGATACTCTTGAACTACCTCTCTCACTTCTGTGCTCCACAGGTTCCCCTAAGGTACCATGTTAATGGCTACACATCTGATGGATCCAATATGAAAAGGTGGAACTGTTAGAGTACTGCTTGTCACAGAATCATAAAGTCATAGACTTATAGTTAGAAGGGACTAAAGATGTCAACTAATCCACCCCCCCCCCCGACTGGAATTCAAAGGCAAACAGCACTCTTGGGATCTGATGCTAGAAAGACACTCCCCCAAAAAAGAAAAAAAA
>CM053627.1:131720639-131736459 GCA_028646595.1 Phalanger gymnotis
GCAAACAGCACTCTTGGGATCTGATGCTAGAAAGACTCTCCCCCAAAAAAGAAAAAAAAGAAAACAAACAAACAAACAAACAAAAGATTCTCCCAAGTATTATGCAATTTACAAAAGAAAGAAAGAAAACATTTCTAGTTGTTTAGTCTGGACATGAAGTTTGGGCTTCTACAAAATATCACTTTCTTGAACATGGTCATAAGACATTTGCATCACATAAAACTGTCCCTGAGGCTTCCTTTCAGCTGTTTCAGATTCTTTTGTATTCTATAGAAAGTAAAAAAAAATGGTCCTCAGCATAGACCCTGGAGTCAGGAGCACCTGAGTTCAAATCTGGCCTCAGACACTTGACACATTTAAGAGCTGTGTGACCTTGGGCAAATCACTTAACCCCAATTGCTTTGCCTTCTCTTCTCCAAAAAAAAGTGGTCCTATGCTTGGCTAAACTCAAGTAAACAAAGACAGGAGTTAATGTGGGAAAAAGTAAGGAAATTTATTGCATGGTGGTACAAGTCTCAGTTTTTAATAGTTTTTAGGATTAAGAAAGGAAACATGAGAAAAGACAAGGAAGCAGAAATCTAGGAAGTTGCTCATAATGATAAATTTGGAAAATGGAATAGAACCTCTTAGAAAAAGGTCCATGTTTCAAAAGTTATATGAACAAGTCTTGGTTTTTTCTTCCTCTCTTTTTATAGTTTCTTAGATCCTTTTCTGAAAATGAGGGTTCTCCTATTTTGACACACAGTGGAAAATACTGTGTATGAAACCTAATACAGTTCTTTGTTTTGATATTGTACTAATGGCTTCTGATCTCAATTTTTGCTTCTTTCTCTAAGACTGATATACTTAATTCTTTAAAGTTCAGTATCTCTAATATTAAAGTTACAAAATTTAGAAGCATAAAACCAAATCAATTGGTATATTTAGAATTAATAACAGAATAATCTAGACTTTTAAGTTAATTATATGAAATGTCAGACAAGCATTTATTAATATGTACCAGAAACTGAGTCAGTAGAAATACATATATTTAGTGTCTACTATATTCCGGGCATTATGCTAAGCACTGAAGGTACAGAAAAAGCAAATGATAGTGTTTGACCTCAAGGAACTCACAGACTAAGGGGAGTCAGCATGCAAACAACCACATACATAGAAGCTATATAGAAGATAAATTGGAAATAATCAACAGAGGGAGGGAAGGCACTAGGAAGGTTTTCTTATAGAAGGTGATATTTTAGCTGGGACTTGAAGGAAGTCAAGGAAGCCAGGAGATAGAAATAATTCAAGATTATGTAGTGGGGTGGGGGATATAAGGAATAAGAAGATTGAAAAAGCAGGGATAGGGGGACCGATTATGAAGGGCTTTGAATTCTAAACAGAGGATATTATGTTTGATCCTGAAGGTGATAGGGACCCTCTAGAGTTTACTGAGTAGAGGGGAGTGTCAGACCTGCATTTTAAGAAGACCACTTTGACAGCTGAGGGGAGGATGACCTGGAGTGGGGAGAAATTTGAGGTAGGGAGACCCAGTAGGCTCTCAATAGTCTCAGCAAGAGGTGGTTAAGGTTGTTGTTGTTGTTGTTGGCATTGTTAGAGGAGAAAAGTGGAGGCTTCTGAGTGATGTGAGCAAAGGAAGAGAAGAGGAAACTTTTGATGAACATCTTCAATATTTAAATTAAACATGAAGCAATGTTTTCAGCTGAGATTGTGGGGGAAGGGGAGCCATGAGGAAAGATGAGATAGTTAATTAGAGAAGTAAAATAGGATTGCCTTGCAATGGTGAGGGCCCAGTTAAAGTTATATAAACTAAATTTGTGGTGGAACTAGTCAGCATAATTTCATGACTTTCTCCAACTTCATTCAGGAGAACTCATGTAGGAATGAAGGCAGCAGGATGGAGCAATCTGATACTAAGGCTTGACATGGCAAGATCAGCAATACAACAGAGGACTGAGATACAAGGGGAAACAGTGAAGAGTTGAATTGGTTTACCAAGGGCTCATGATGGGGAAGGGAAGTGAGTGTAGCTGGTGCAGGATTTGATGAACTGGGAAGGAACAGAGGGGTTAAGGAATTGAAGGTCATGGTATTGATGAAGAACAGGATTTGGGATTACAAGGCAGTTACTAAATAGAAAAAAAAACAAGCATTATTTATATTTTAGTTCCCTCTCCCACAAAAAAAATCTTCCTTTTTCCTTCTAAATGAAGAAAACAAACCCGTTTTGCTCCTGTGATTTCAAAATGAACTGAAATTTTAATTTATTCAATTTTAATCTCAATTTTTGCTACTTGTTAGCTGATGACAGAAGAAAAGAAATTAATCTCATTTTCATCATATGTGAAATGGGCAAATCAATGCCTCTCTAGATTATTTGATGGGGTATTGTGAGAATAAAATTCTAATAACATTTTAGAAAATTTAAGCAATTTCAATTGAACATTAATTATATATGCCCTGTAATTATGCCAGCACAGATCTCAGTGAAAACTGTCTTTAGCCTAGATTCCAATAAAATTCCCTATTGTCCTGGACATCAACAATTTTGCTAACTTGATTCAGATTTTATGTTCTCAGCTTCATGACCTAGGAATTCTGTTGGGATTCCAATCTACTTTTTTTTTATCCTTGAACTTTATTTATAACTGGGCTGAATTTATTTGCAACTTATAGGTTTTTTAATTTAAAAAAATGTATTTTATTTCAAGAAATATTTCCCAATCATATGTAAAGAAATTAACATTAAAAAGTTTTGAATTCTAAATTTTCTCCCTCTATTCTACCCCTTTAGAAGACAAGCAATATGATATCAATTATACATGTGAAGTCATGTAAAATATATTTTCATGTTAGCCCTGATACAAAAGAAAACACATACACACATAAACCCAAGAAAAACAAATTTTAAAAAATGTGCTTCAATCTGCACTCAGAGTTCTTCAGTTCACCCTCTGGAGGTGGATAACAATTTCCTTTGGAATTACCTTGAATCATTTACTTGACCAGAGTAGCTAAATCTTTCATAGTTGATCATCCTTACAATCTTGCTGTTACAATATACAGTGTTTTCCTGGTTCTGCTCACTTCACTTTGTATCAGTTCATATACATCTTTTCAGGTTTTTTTTGAAAAGCATCCTGCTCATCATTTCTTATGCACAATATTATTTTAATCATAATCATACACCACAACTTGTCCAGCCATTTCCTAATTGATGTTTATCCCCTCAATTTCTATTTCTTTGTCACCACATAAAAAGTTGCTATAGATGTTTATGTTCAAATAGGTCCTTTTCTCTTTCTCTTTGGAATACAGACCTAGTAGTAGTGGTATTGTTGGGCTAATGGATATGCACAATTTTATATCACTGTAGGTGTAGTTCCAAATTGTTCTCCAGAATAGTTGTACTAGTTTACAACTCCACCAACTTTCAACTTACTGTTAATGACCTTCAATTCTTTGACAGTGATTCAATAGCATCCCCCATGGGCTTGATGGAATAAAGTCTCTTTATCCCTCTAGACTTTGGTTTCCTTATGTGTAAAATGAATGGGTTAGATAAGGTGATTTATAAATTACTTTTTAGCTCTGTATCCTGAGATTCTATATCCAATTAAAGAATAGAAGATTCTATAGGTAAGGATGCATTTGAACTGAGCTTTGATGGTTGAGTAAGTTTTAAAGAAGCAGAGATATGGAAAAAGAATTCCAAACAGAATGTATAGATGGAAAAAGGCAAAGTAGGGGGAAAGTACATAGTGTGTCCATTCAAAGATTGGCAGTGCAGCTTGTGTGGAGCATAGGTTGGGTATAGATTAGTATGTGATAAGACTAGAAAGAAAGTTTGGGGTCAGGATATTGCAGACACTAAATGCCAGATATATAACCCTTATTTATAGGTAATGGAGAACCATGGGAAATTTTTGAGCAGTGAAATAATAGCTTTGCTATTATTATGTGATTATATATGTATATATGTACATATAATATTATTACTAGATGCTTGCATCTAGAGGAATCCAATTAAGCCAGCCAGCATAGAAAGGACAGATATAGGGCAAGAGAGAGTTTCCAGAGAATGTTAGAGCTACAAGATTTCTTTCTTCCCCAGCCCCACCTGCCTCCCCCAAAAAAGACTATACCATCTTACAGGTATACAGCCTGTGGAATACAAAGGTGTTTTCCTCATCTAGGTAACTAGTAGTTAGAGTCAGCAGTCTTCCTCAAGCAAGATTGAAAAAATAGAGACAAGTTCATTTAAGAAGGTCAGTTCTGCCAAGCCCATGTATTTTGGCTCTATTGCTAAAGGTTGGGAAAGTGAATTCCAGACAGGCTGAGACATTAGCTATGCCAAGCTGACTGCATGACTGGAAATGAAGAACTGTGAAACTATATGGCCCTTGAGGTAGGGTAGCAAATCCAAGATGGAAAGGACTGTGAGACAAAATAGAACTAAGAAAGAGCTAGGCCTGATTCCCTTTGAGGGTGCATTTTATTTTACAGAAAAGGCCTATATAACTATAACTTTTCCCTTTGATTATTATTGGACTAACCCTCCTTCTATTTTTACTATGCTTATTCATTAGTTTTTAAAAATATATAAAAGGAGGGTGATTTCCAGGAAGCTTTAGGCTGAACTGGGATTTAGAAAACACTGTCCATTGAATGGAAATGATGACAAAGAGAAACCAGTGAGCCTACCATATTATGGGCATAGATGGTGGGAAAAAAGCCAGTAGGAGCTCATATTTACAAGAAGCTTTAGGGTTTACAAAGTGCTTCTTTCAGAAGAGTGAGAGAGACAGTGGAAGTTTTTGTGTGCATTGTATAGATGAAGAAATGAAGGCTAGTCCAGTCATTACTTGACCTCAGCAACACTGCTACTAAACATACAAGTTGGTTCCTTTATTTCCAAATTCAACTAGGTTCCTACTGCTCAATGATCTAGACTGAGAGTATATATTTAGGGCTGGAAAGGAACTTATAAGTCATTTTGTCCAAAATTTGACAGTTTAGGAAACTGAGGCCCTAGGTAAAACAAACAAGTAAGTGACAGAGTTCAGATTTCAGTCCTCTAACTTCAGATCTGGAAATCTTTCCACAGCAACATTTTGCCTCCTGTACTGCCATTCCGACTTCTGTAAAGTGTTAAAGAAAGTATTGTGGCTCTTAGGGTTAGAACATATATTTATTTTTAGACTGGATCTATGATTTGATTCATATAGGAAGCTTTTTGATGAGGAAACTCCTTTTTGCCAATAAAGATTTATGCCTGCTTTATAATTTGTCATCTTAGGCACTGAGGAGAAATGTTTGTTTGCACAGGATCATAGAACCGATAGATATCAAAGGCTGAACTTGAATCTAGGTCTTTCTGACTATAGGTCTCAATTTCCATTTATCATACCATTAGAGATACTGACTCATGTCTCTCTCTCTATTTATACCTCTCTGTTTCTCACTTTCCTCCTATATGTCTCTCTCTTCCATCTTTCATCTTACAGGTCCTCTTCCCCAAAAACAGCAACAGCAACAACAACAATGCAAACCTTTCATATATTTAAGATATTTGTATTTAATACATTTGGTTTCTTATTTACAGAACTGCCAAGATGATTGTTTCTACTTTTGTAACATCTCTTGCATACATCCTCTTCTCTCTTTTGACATCGCTGCCACAGTGGTGCTAATTTCATCTCCTCACACCTGGACTATTACAATAACCTGCTGATTGGTCTCCCTCCCTCAAATCTCTCTCTACTTGAGTCAATTCTCCAATTAGCTGTCAAATTATTCTTCCTAAAGCCCAGGTCTGACAATGCTACCTCCCTACTCAATAAACTACAGTGGATGCCTATTCTCTGGGATAAAATATAAAATTTCTGTCTGGCCTTTAAAGTGCTTTAGAACTTAGCTCTTCCTACTTATAGTCTCCTCCCACTTTATTCCCCCTCTATATACTGTGTGATACAGTGACACTGATCTCTCTCTCTCTCCCTCTCTTTTTCTCTCCCTCTCTCCCTCTCTCCCTCACTCTCTCTCTCTCCTGACTCCAGATAGTTTCACTGGTTGTTCTTCAGGTCTGAAATTCTCCCCATTTCATGGCTTGCCTGTATGCCTTCATGACTTAGCTAAAGATCTCACCTTCTGTAAGAAGGTGATCCCTCTTCATTATTGATCCAAAATGGTGATCTTTCCTGATCCTTCCTACTGCTGGTGCCTTGCCTCTGAGATTGCATTCCAGCTACCCTGCATATATCTTGTAGGTACATGCATGTAAAATGTTTCTCAAAGGGAGGGACTGCTTTTGTCTTTCTTTATAGCACTTAGCTGTGCCTTGTGTATAATGTATCCTTAATAAGTATTTGTTGACTGACTGACTGAAAGAAAGCCCTTACTTGGAAAGAGTCATTAAGTGCTTCTACACGTCTTGGTCCTGTTCAGTCATTCTGTGACCTCTGGTCGCTTAGTTCCCAACAGCGTGAAGGTTGAAATTTCTGTATCTTCAGATACCAGAATCATTTTTGCTTTTAATCCCAGTTAAGGGCAGTCCTGGATGCATGGTTCTAACTTCTTCTGAGACAGAAATTTGTAATGATAGTCTCATTTGTCCATAGATATATAACTGCCAAATCTGACAGTTATATGCAATCTATCCATGCATAAACAGTCATTTTCTACCAAATACATTTCTTAATTTTGTGAATATAAAACAGAATTTGTTGAATACTATATTGGAGATATAAATATCTTGCCAGATGAAATACTTCCAGTTGTGCTTTGGGGAATCTACACATTTGGAGAGATAGCCCTATATGTAGTTTAAACCATAATGCTTTTTGGACATTATCTCCAAATTCAAAGCTTCAGAAATCTTGATTCAGGTTTCCTAAGTCCTCCTCAATATCATCATGTTCACTGAAGGTTATTATAAATCTAATATTTATATGGCTTCTACTATGTGAGAGGCAGGGTAATAAAGCAGACAGAGACTTGACAATTTATTGGCTATGAAGAATGAGATGGGGAGAATGGTCAAGACTGTATCAGTGACAAAGAGGGTGATAATGTTTTTAAAGGAAAGAAGGGTTTAGGGTGAATAATTTTGGGGGTGAAAGTGGGGAGAGGAAAAATAATGAGTTTCTTTTTAGATATTTTGAACTTCAGTTTCTGATGAGACATTCAAGTATAGTTGGCCAACAAGTTTATAAAGTAATACTAGAATTCAAGAGAGGGATTAAGAACCATATATTGAGAGATGATGATTGAACCTGTAGGAACAGATAGGGTCACAGAAGAGATTGTATGGAGAGAAAAGAAGAGGACCCAGGACAGAGTCTGAAGGACTCTCTTCCATAGGAGAAGGGAATGGATATGTTACAGCAAAAAAGAATAAGAGAGGAGTGGCCAGACAACTCAAACAGAAGAGCCAGAAGAATAAAGAGTCATAGAGGCCAAGGAAACGGAAGCTGCTCAATAGGATTAGGATGTTAACCACATCAAACTCCCCATAAAATTAAAAGGGCATTAACACCAAGAAAAAAAGACATCAGATTTGTGGGTAAGTCATTACTGAGCAAATTTTCCTCTGATTGGGGGGGGTGCTGAAGCTAGGTTTTCAGGGACTGATAAATGAGCAGGAGGTAAGGAAGTAGAGGCAACAAGGAAAGATGAGTCAAGGAATATGAGAAAGAAAGGGAGAAGAAATATAGGACATTGCTTCAGGGGGTAGCAGGATCAAAATATCTATTTTCCTGCCTCTCTATTATGAGAGACAGGATATGATTTAGTATAGAGGAGGAAGAAGAAGAACAGGAGGAGGAGGAGGAGGAGGAAGAAGAGGAAGGTAATTTATTTCTTGAAAGTTAGAATAAAGGAGAAGAGGAGCTGGCTAAAGACACAAATAGATTTTCAGATGTGGAAAAGTTGAGAGGAGGGGGCTTATGATGGGTGGATTAGAGAAAAGGAAACAAGGTTATCTGCTTGAGATTCATAGTTTAGGATGATCTAGAGGGCTCTAGGAGGAAAGAGAAGTCTTGAAACAACTAGGAGGAGCACAATAGAGAGTCAGTCTATGATGAATGAAAGTCTTGCCCTGTAGAGGGGAAGGGCCATTTAAGATTAAATAAAATAAGCGTATGATGATTTATACTTTAGATAACTTCCTTCAATGGAGTTCAGCAACTCAGAAATAAGAATGAATAGTAAAGATGTCTTATTGGACAAGGTATCAAGCTAGTCAAGGGTGCAGGATGGTGGTAGAGTTGAACTGATTAAGTATGGGTTCAATACTATAAATGGAGAAAAGTTGAGGCCAGAGCTAGTGTGGCAAGCTAGGATTAATGGGAGAAGAGGAATATTGGGATTAGAGGTTGCATTTGAAGGGAAAGAAAAGATTTAGGAGTGAGACAGGAGAAAGTGAAAAGAAAGATTGTGGTCAGAGAGTATAATTTCAAACTTCAAAATCAAGGAGGTGACTATTATGGGGTGCTGAGTATGAAAGCCCCAGTCCTAAAATAAATTCTAAATAATGATCACTATAGTGAATATTGACTAATATAGGGCAGAGTGGCACCAAGAATTCTTACCCTGCCCCACCTCCATGCATAATCATTAATATGCTTAAAATTATTTTCTCTACTAGCTCTTCTTTCATAGATTCAAAAGCCCAGCTCCAGGGAATGAGTCCTGAGAGTAACTTTCTGCCTTCTACATAGTCCAGATGTCCACATTAACTTTTATAAAGTAATATTGTTAGTGCCTAGAAATTAAATGAATTAAACATAAATTAGTGTGCTGCCCGAATAATGTTATATAGATGCTTTTGTTAGGAGAGCTATTTACAAATTATTTCTCTTATATAAAATTTGAACTATGTAGGTTAAAATTAAATAATTTTAATTTCTCTCATTTTTCTATGTAAACTAATAGAAGTTTGAAGATTTCTCAGTGCTTTTCTTTCCCTTTCGTCACTTAAATACATTCTCTCTCTCTCTCTCTCTCTCTCTCCCTCTTCATTTTGCTTTGCCCCTCTATTGCTTAATCCAGAGTGAGACTGAAGTGCTGACATGTTTGGGGAGGGGGAGGGAGAAAAGGAAGAAAAATACATTTCCTGCTTGGTAAGAAGGAGGAAATACCAGAAATCTCATCCAAAATCTTTTTTCCCCATTGGTTTCCTTTCCACTGGTTATTATTTTCATTTTCATTTTTTAAAAATAAGACTTTGCTCCAGAATCTTGAATTTAGTAGAGGTTTTATTTTTGAAAAATGAATATAATCTTGGCTAAAATAGTGGTATCATTGACAAGAAGCCCTGGATCACCATTTGGGCATCAAGGTCCAGGAGAGTAGGGGATTTTAGGTTGGTATTGAAGTAAGAATATAAGTAATATTTGAAAGGATTCCTACCCAAAAAGCCTGGTAATGATGCCTGAAATCCCACTAATCTAGATTAATCCCATTAGATTAAATATTATCTTCTCATTGCTTTCTTCTTTTAAAAAAGGAGAGGGAGGGTACTTCTAGGAGGAGTGAGGAAATCAGAGTGTAATGAGTTTCATATTTCCCTCGCCAATGACAATAGAGACCAGGCATAAATAAAATTATTTCCCTAAGGACCTGGTAGGAAAGGGTGATAGGAAAAGTAGGTGAAAGCAGTGTAGGAAGGGTATAGGATTCCTCAAAATTTAGATTACTGACTTCTTGATTCTTAGGTGGGCTGACCTTGGGAGTAAGCCAAGTTTAAAATGCTTTCAGTGGCATAGTTTTGAAGGTTAACAAACCATAGGTCTGTCAAAGAAAGGCCAATAATGAGTTTTTCCAGGGTCTACACTAATGGAAGAAATGGGATTTGGACTCAGTTGATCTGACTCCAAATCCATTGCTTTAATCCAATTTACATCATGATGAGGATTGGAACGTAAAGAAACTTAAAAGCATGTTATAAGAGTATCATTTGGAAGAATTGGAAGGTCTAGCCATTACGACCTTAAAATTGAAAAAAAAAAAACAACAACCAACAAACCAGGGCTTGAGTGATTGTTTTGTTGATTGTTGACTCAAGAATGTGATGGAGAAAATGCTAATAATGCAGAATAAACTCAAAAGTAGATTATCAATATATTTCCCCCCCAGAAAGCTGGTTGTTAAACATCTACCAGCATACCTCTGCCTGTGTTCAAACATTTGAAGAGTTCTGATGTAGAAGGAAGAATAAGCTAATTTCTCTTGGTTCAAATGGATAGAAGAAGGAAGTAGGTAATAGTTACAGATTTTGAAAAAAAAAAACTTCATTAGAGGTATACAAAAATAGGATGATTTTCCTGAATAAGCTGAGAGTTCCTTGTTAATGGAAAAATTTAAGGAAAGCCTGTACAACTCCTTTTGGGTATATTATAGAGCGGATTATTATACTTCAGACAGAATTGTACAAGAAGACCTCTCTGTAAAAAAACACACACACACATATAATACATGTGTGTGTGTGCGTGTGTGTGTATTCTCATTTTTCTGTTGATTTTTTAAAGCTTTTCATTAAGGGTTTTGGAAAATGTCATTAAGATACTTGACTGTTTGACTAAATGTGCGTGACCCATCCATTAAAAAGAAAGATCTCCTTCCCTTCTTTTTTTTTCTGTGAGTGGGAGGGTGTTAAATGAATGGGAGAGCCACTGGCTAAGCTGGAGAAATGACATAAAGATTTTCCACTTGTATAAAAAACACATTGAAGATGTTCATAGCAATAGTTTTTAAAATCTTTCTTCTTTTTTTAGTCCTTTACTCTACATTCCCTGATACATTCAATTTCTTTTCTAATTTCCTAGATATCTTGATTGGATTTTCCACAGCTTTATGGGCTTCTTTCGTAAGAGAGAAGTGAATGTCATAGATGTGGCATCACAGCTCGAAGAGTTCAAACTATTTCATTTCTAATAAGAAATAGCGTCTTTGTACGCTCTGGGTTCTGAATGTCTTGTAAATCTTACCCAGGCCTCAAGGTTATATGATATAAAAGTGCTTTATAGTAACAGGCATTCATCTCTTTCTTTGCCAGCTTCCCTTTGTGCCCAGCACAAACCAGACATCCCATTTGGTGAACTTTGCCATGTCAACTCTTGAATAAACTGCATTTTTCCCAATAGAATAAATGAAATACTTGGGGAAGACAATCTGTGCTGATGCTTCCAAATAACCTTCCATAAACAGCTCGGGGAATGAGAGTCAGTGAGTGTTCCCAGTATTGCTAGGTACAATGCACATATGCACATGTATCCTGATTTTTCTTACATTGTTATGGTCTTTCACCTACTTTTTCTTCTCTGGAGTCTAATTTTCGGGGTAAATTCTGAAGTTTTCAGTTGCTGCAATGATTTTTTCATATCATAAACAACCCAAGTCAATAAGGGTTATGTTGTTAAGGCCTCCACAATCCCTAGGCCAGATTCATCCATAGAAAGTCATCAGCTTCTCCCTTTTGAAAGAAATGAGGTTTCATCAATTAAATTCAAGGATATGTCACTCTGGCAAGGATGTTAATATATATTATTGGCACATGATAAGGTGGCAAATAAATGTGTAATGCATACTGATATCCCATGTAAAGTATTCACAATAGATTTTTTTATATATTTTTTTCTTTTAAGTGCAGGATGCATAATACTATCCTATGCAAAGTAAAACTCAACATATGTAGATATGTCTACATGTGTGTGTATGGTTTTATGATCTTGTATGTTTGTGTATACATATGTATTTGTATATATATGCATACATATATGTTACAAGTATGTTTGTTATTTATATAATTTACTAGTCATTTTAAAAAATAGAATAATGAACGGATGCTGGAATGGAAGGAGCCCTGCTGCTTAGCTCCTCTCCTGCCACAGCTTCTGCCCACAATGGAACCATAATGAGGAACATATTTAAATGGGTAAAAGTAGCAGAGAATGGCAGTGACAGATATCTTATACTAGGAGTTATTAACCTTTTTTTCAGTTATAGATTTCTTTGACAGTCTAGTGGACCCCCTTCTCTGAATAACATTGTTAAGTGCATAAAATAAAATACACAATATTTAACTGCCACATTGCAGAGCCTTTGCTATTGGAGCCTATGATAATATTGCCACCAACTTTCTGGGAGCAGGGAAAAAATACTAACTTTTCTTGAGGTATGTGAAATTGGTGCTTGAGATTAGTCAGATATGATTGGCTTTAATAATTGTGAAACCGTTTCAAAACCAATTATATTAATAATTAATGTCTATATCTTTTGTATAACTATACCTATTTCTATATCTATCTTTATCATTCTATCTACATTTATATCTAGTCCTTACTTTTCTCTTTCCTTCCCTCCTTCCTTCCCTTCTTCCTTTTCTCCTCCCTTGCTTCACCTCCTCTTCTTTTTTCTTTTTCTTTTCCTCCTCCTCCTCCTTTTTCTTTTTGTTTATGTATTGTATATTTACCTATCCATTTAAGTTCACAGACTGTAGTAAATGAAGGGAGGACTAGAATCTTATTAAGATCCCTCTTAGCTCTAAAAATTATAATCCTATAACATTTTATAAAATTATCCAATTAAGAAATTTTCTTTTTTTTAAATAAGTAGCAGTGGCAAAACTAAAGACCTTCTCTAAAAGGTCTTTTCTAAGTAACATTTTCAAGTGCATAAAATAAAACATATATAATTATAAAGAAAATGATTATTCTGAAATACCATTATGCAAATATTTTTAAAAAGTTCACCTACCTCAGTTTACAGAGTAATGATGTAAATTTTTCATAAATTCCCCCTTAACTATAAAAACTATGATTCCACAACCAAATTAAGACATTTTCTGTGTTTTCAAAGTGACAAGAGATATATTTTAGAAAGTCTTAATTAACCTTTGTATGTATGTGTGTGGGATTACGTGTGTGTGATGGACCCATAAGCATTCTGGTGAAGCCAAATCCTACCATATTCTGTTATGTATATTTATACTTGAAAGTAATGCTAAATTTCAGTTAAAGTCTAATAAAAATAAAGGACAGATAGGTGGTACAGTGGATAGAGCAGCAGGCCTGGAGACAGGAAGACCTGAGTTCAAATCTGGCCGCAGACACTAGCTGTGTGATTCTGGGCAAATCACTTAACTCTGTTTGCCTCAGTTTCCTCATCTATAAAAAAAGCTGGAGAAGGAAATGGCAAATCACTCTAGTATCTTTCCCAAGAAAACCCCAAATGGGTCATGAAGAGTCAGACATAACTGAAAGGACTCAATAACAACAAAGTAGGAATAAAGACACATTTTTTCCATTCATGCTCATAGAGCCCCTGAAATATTTCCATGGACCTCTAAAGGGTTCATGAATCCAAGTTTAAGAACTCGTGACTTATAGGCAACTGTATACTGTGGCTTACAGAGAGAGTTGTATGTATATTAAGAGAATACAAGAGTAGAGGCCATGTATGACTTGGAGGAACAAGACAGTGGTTCTTGAGCAGTTCTCTGGGGTTCCCTGTTAATTCCCTTTTGTCAAGTGAATTGTTTTTTAGAAGAGTCTTTGCTACCTGTGATCATATCCCAATGCGCCTTTTGGGGGTCAGGGAAGAAGCACTAGCCTTTCTTGGGAAATGTGAATTAGTGATTGTGATTGGTCAGACATGAGTGGCCTTAGTAATTTTGAAACTAGAAGGGAGTGCACTTGGTCAGGTAGTGCCTCTGATGTATAAGGGAAATCCCTTTATGGGAAACTATGAGAATTTTAAAATCAAGTCATGAAATTATTGGATCTCAAGCTGGAAGGGACTTTAGATGCCATCTAGTCCAACAATCCCCCCACCTTTATTTTTACAGTTGAGGAAATTGAGGCTTATGAATTCATCCGACATAGGATTAGAACCCAGGTCTTATAACTTCAGAGTCAGTGGTCCTTCTATCATTTCTGAAAGATTTGGAATATCCACTAAGAAAAAAGAATTGTTACAGCTTTGATGCTAAGATTACAAATAGCAACTAAGTCAACGACATATCCAAGTGAGTTGCAGCAGGTAAGAGTTGTTTTGGACTAGAAGGAAACAGTGCTAATAGAGGGTGCAAGAAAGGTTAGGAATTTAAAGACTGTTTATAGGATACGTGGTTCCCCAAAGTTTAGTAGGACTAAAAGACCTAAAGATCTTGTTTATCAATTTTTAAAAAGAAAGAATGTTGACACCTCTAGGAGAGCTGGGCCAGAGATCTATAGAAGAGATAAGAGAAGGGATAACACCCCAGATCATTCAGCCTGACTCTGTACACAAAACTTAAGCAAATGAGGATATTGTGTTAAAGGGTAGAGAAGGACTAGGAAAGCGTGGTAGCATGATTCCTGTATCATGCTCATTCATGAGAGAAATAGTTTGGGCTCCAATTCAGGGTTGGTACTGTTCAAGCAAATGTAGTATTGATAGATTCTAGGGCATCAGTATCAGAAGCTGGATATTATGCGGAGAATACTTATCTACTCATTTGCAAACTCAATCAATAAGCAACAAATATTCTAGGTTCTGTGCTAGGTGGTGAAGATCTGAGACAAAAATGATATAGTCCTTGCCCTCAATAAGCTTCTAGTCTATCAGGGATGATGATACATATACATATAATTATACACAAACTATTTACAAAATAAATACAAGGTAATTTGGGACAATAGGCAATGGTAGGTGAATGTCTATGTATGCCCAAAGGAGTGGTGGTATTAGAATGTTAGATAACCCTTGGGAAATAAAAGGTTCTAGTCTAGGATGAGACCATTTAATTTGTCTGGAAGTCAAAAATAGTAAATCAGGGGAGCCATTTACAGAACAATTACTGAATGGTGTTTGGTTTGCCCTGGTTACAACATCACTTCTCCCTTTTTGAGTAGGGAGTGGGCTAGTATATCTTTTTAAAGTAGAAACCTTCAAGGGAGGTCTTGGAGATGCTCCAACAACCTCCTTCAGACTTAGTTGCCCCAATTAAGGAACAGGATCTTACGACAATCAAGGAGGCAGGGCAGTTGAGCGGTGGGGTCAGGAAGGTAGTTGCTGCTGCCAATACCTCTAATGAGGGCAGGGAAATGAAACTTTCTCCCACTCTGAGGCTGCCAGAAGGCAATGAATAAAAGTGACAGTAGCCACAACCTCTGGGCTAGGGTTCCTAAGCTGGTCCATTATACTGTGGTTTAAGGTCTAAGTAACTTGACAGGAGAAGGAGAGAGAAGTGAGGTCTCTTTGCATCAGAACAATGAGGGTCCCAGGCGCATTTCCCTTTGTACTTTTTATTTTGCTTTCCTTTGTTTCCTTTCCTCTAGGGAAGTCATATGTATTATATTGCAAGAGGCCTGAGGCATTCAGTGCAGAGCATATCAAAGGTTTGGACGCTGATAATTCTGGGTCACAAAGTTAGCAATAATAACATCCTAGACAACATCTATTGACTCCTTTCTAGTTTTTAGGTGCATTTATGTCAGAAGTCATGGAATGGTGACCCAGAAGGTCAAGAGATCCTACTGTTATGGAAAATTACGGAACTATACTAAGGGTGGACCAGTTTTCAAATGTACCAAGATTGTGATTGCCCATAACCTCACCTCTCTTCAGCTAGACTGATGTGTTAAATGAATATGAGAAGCAAACTTTACTAGTGTCTATTCAATAAAACCTTTGGAAGAGGCTTCATGATCAGCGGTAGGGGTTCTCCTGCTCCTATTATCTAAGAAGACTTGTGCCACTGCATCAATTACCAGGGGTTCAATAAAACAACAGTCCTTAATCATTACCATCTGCCAGACAACTGGGGAAGGGTCCAGGA
>CM053627.1:131736959-131767199 GCA_028646595.1 Phalanger gymnotis
TAGAGTGACAGGCGACTTTTAAGAATTTCCTATAACAAAGTAACCCTAATACATGTTTGGGATTATAAAAGATACTTTGAAAGATGCAACTAGAGTAATTTTGACCAATGACACTCCAACATTAAGCAAACCATAAAATAGGAAAACACATTCAACAAAGATATTTGCTATTGTCATGGAGAATATCTAGTACAGTGTATAAATGGAAAAAAGGAATTCTGTATGAGGAATTCTGTCTTCCAGAGAGTCCTGTTTGTAATTAACATTTTACAGATTGCATCAGGCTTTGGAACATTGCAAAAACTCCTAAATCAGATCCACAATTATTTACAATAACTTGCAATAATAATCCAGCCATGAAAAAAGTGGATGAAAATGACTATTGTCTATACCACGGATTGATGAACTATTGCCTAAGGGCCAGATCCAGTCCCCTGACTGTTTTGCATGGCTCATGAGCAAAGATTATTTTTACAGGTGCCATCACTTGCCAACCTCTGATCTAGACTTTGGTATCTAGATTGGTGGACAACTAAGACCTGATACATTAAATAATTGACCAATCAATAAATATTTATCAAACATGTACTATATGCCAGGCACTCTGGTAGGTGCTACTAATACAAATACATAAGTGAGATAGTCTCTACCCTGGTGGAGCTTATATAATTGCTTATATCTTAGACAAACTCTGCTGATGGAAGATGGTACTCAGTCCAGAATGGAATGGGAGAAAGAAAGCTATCTGGAATCTTGTTTACAATGCTGCATCACTTTCAATGATGCTATTTTCTCCTCCAAACACACAGAAACCCCATCTTTTTATTCATACATTTCCCCAGTGGTATATGGTTACAAGTTATAGCATATCATAGGCTCTGAAGAACTAGAGATAACCAAAGATTAATGAAGAGGTATGTGATGGGAATGAGTAGGCTGAAACATGGTACCAATAAAAGATTATATAGAAGTGATCAAAAGATGCCATCAGAGAGATCTAGGACCAGAAAAGAAGAAGCACCAGTTACCAAATTGACTACAAAGGACCTATGAAGGAAGGTGCCATCTGCACCTAGAGAAAGAACTGATAAATGGAAGAATGTATAAAATGATTTTACATGTATGTATATATGTGCATATACATAAAAATATACACATATATTTAAATATAAATATATACATACATATACATATTGTGTCTAATGGTGGGGGGAGAGGGAAGAATAAAAGGAAAAAAGTTACATGAACCCATTGTGTACTTAAAAGGAATAGGAAGTTGTAAGAAGTAGATTTTCAGTTTCATGTGTAATCTTTTTTTTTCCTATTCTACTATGCTATAGAAAGGCTTGTTTTATTTCTTAGGTTCAGAATAAAATAAACAAAATTTTAAAAAGAGAGAGTGAAGGATAACTGATGGATGGCCTGTATATAGTACCATTGTCATCCATGTCATATTAAGTGAGCAAAAAGAAAGCCACCAGAACATTGGATGAATTTCCTGTAGGCTATTTATGAGAGCATGTTAAGTCACATGGAAGGAGGAGTTGTGGAAAGGTTGCGATCTTCATTTTTACAAGAACTAGTGATACAGAAGATATCATGAATTCATTCAATTTTTTAGGTATCAAAGTATTAAATGTTCAAAATCATCAGACTCTTTTCACTCAGAGCAAAAGATCTATACAGTATATAAAACGAAATGATGTTGTTTATTTTCTTTTTTTTTCCCAGCCTCTGCTCTGTGTGCCTGGGACTATGACTTCATTTAAGTAGTTCCATCTGCTATACAAAAGGAATGAAAAGTTAAAGAAGAAATATCATGCCTTCTTCATCATCCAGACCATGTTTCCCTAGAGAGATTGAGGACTGATATGCCTGGGAAGAGTTTATAGCCTTCTACACTTTGAAAATAATCATCTCTTCTTCTCACGGAATTTGTCTCTTTCAAAAAGACAGATGGAGCTAGGGTCCATATTTGGAAAAGCATCTACTATACATGTATCTTTAGACTGGCCAACGAAGATCTCTGTCTGTTGGATCTTTATTGCAAATACATCCCAGCATGTATAAAGAGAACGCTAAATACAAGACAACAACAAAAAGATCCTAGAATGGCTTATTCTCTGCATTAAACACCAAGGAACACTGCTGTATGTGTAAATCCTGAGGCCCCAAGAAAACATTTCTTTGTTTTCTTTACAAAATAAATAAATCTCAAACATACATGCACAGAAGTCTCTCTCCTTTGGTGGTCCTCTTGGCAATGCAGTTGCTATTGGAGCAATATTTACCTCCATGTCTAAGAACCATTTTCACAACATTTGATTGTGCTTAAGTCACTCCCAAACATCTGGATGAAGAGCAATCCCAATCTGTCATGCAGGCACACTGTGTACATGATACAAATATCAGGGTATTTTCTCAGCATATCAACTGAGGGTCAGTAACCTCTTTTGCTTCTTTAACCCAGCAGGGATATAAGTAGTAGACTTGAAATATTATGGTGAAAGACAAAATGAATGGTTTGAAAACAAGGGGAAAAAGAAAAGAAGCCCTCAAAGAAGATAGGAGAGAGATAAAGATAGATAAAGAGAGGAAGAGAGAGAAAGGAAAGATTGTAATTGGAGTCAAATATGGTACACTCTTATCAAAATTTTCTTTGGGACCATTCTCGTGCAATTGGGCTATGTGGTCCCTGAAACAACCTTACTTTTTTTCTTGGTAAGTAGAAGATAGTTCTGTCTTCCTCAAACCAGTCTGGAAACATTTCCCAACTGCCCTCAAAGTGTGTTACTTTTTAAAATCATATATGAATCTATGACTAATGCTTATATTATATGCAATAGTTCAACTGCAAAGGTGTCCCGAGATGCAAAGCTCTTCACCATAAAAGTGCCCACTATAAAATTGAATATCGAAATGTTCTCCACTGTGCCTCACCTTTCTAGCTTTGTCAGAACAACTTGACCATCATATGATATATCTCTTATTGTCAAATCCAGTTACAGCCTCAACATAGAACACTGAGTGAGGGGCTTCTCCATATGATAGAATTATAGATTTTGATCTGGAAATATCCTTGGGATTATTTTAGGAAAACAATCCCTTCATTTTATAGATGAGGAAACTGAGGCTCAAGGTCACATAGCTAACAAGTAGCAGAACTAGGAATCAAATCTAAGTCCTCTTGTTTTCAAAACTGGTACTCTTTCCAGTGTACTATATTGCTTTCAGAGGCTTGACTTACTGTGAGAATTCTTCCCTTATGATCACATTTTCTTTTATCTGAGAAATCTAATTTTAAAATTAATTTTCTCCCTCCTAAATTTGATTATGAAGAGAAAAGATATTTTGTGATAGCAAGCCAAAAAAAAGTTCGAGTATTTTGATAACTGAGAAAATCTCACCTGGATGAATGGTTCATCTTCCTTTGGTGTTTGTTTTTTTGTAATAGGATTGAAGAGAATCAACTCTTGCTAAAATATTTTCCAAAGCCACTAGATTTCTAGTGCCAATGAATCTTAGGAAGGCTTATTCACATTCAGACAATATGTTCCCACTAACATAAATTTAAAAAATGAATGTAGAATGGTTGTGCTTTATAGGGATGTCAGGTTGACATACAGAAAAGTAAGAGTAGCCCTGCATAGTTTCTAAAACAAAGTTGTTAGACACAATTGACCAGTATTGGGCGGGCCTGATACATTTTTTCCTCAGAGGTTACTCGTCACTTACAATTATCGATGTGTAGATAATTTCCCAAAGGTTTTCCACTAGAGGAGAAAATGTATTGATTACATTCTTCTCAACCACACGCCACAAAGGTATCTCCCTAGATTCTAGCCACTTTCCTAGGATTCAGGTATAAAGAAACTAAATTAAAAATGACGTTGGTTCGGTTCACTGAAGGTTTCCTTCACGCTGTAGAAGAATCACCAACCTATGGCCCTCAGAATGGTGTATCCACTACGCAGATCATGAGTCTATAAGCATTTACTGTGCACTTCCTATATATCAAGTGATGTACTAGACACTAGAGAAATAACATTCTCTCTCCAGCAAGGACCTTGCTACTATGGAGTAATGAGCCGGGATACACCAGAGCAACTGTTTTGATATACACATCAGATATGCTGCTCTTTAGTAGTATAATATTGAGACTAGCTGAGGCCAGTTGTGGGTGGAAGTATTAACATGATTTACATATTCCATATGATACTAAAGTATCTGGATGATTGACTCAATTTGGTTTTTTCAGAAGTTTGGTCTTAGGTAGATAAAGCCTGGATATCAACTGTGAGTCATTCACCAGATGTTACCTAAATACGCAACCATAGAATGGATGTTTTTAATATGTTACTCCCTCACACCACCCAGCAGACTCGGTGTCATAATTCTGAAGAACTAGATGGTCAGGTGAGAAGGTCAATTTGAATTTACTGTAAAGGCAGCCAAAATTTTTGTAAATTTTTTTTTCTGGTATGATGTTTTCATAATATATGTAGTGGCTCCACCACAGTAACTTGATAGGGCATTTACAGCCTCTGAGATTCTCTCTCTCTCTCTCTCTCTCTCTCACAAACATATATGTTTATATTTATTTGTATATGTGTATATACGTATGTAGCTATATACATATATGTGTATACATCTATACACATAGGTATGTGTATGTATATATATGTATATATATATATAGAGAGAGAGTGAGAGAGAGAGAGAGAAAGAGAGATATCTGTCTCCATACACTTCTATCTCTATCTGTATATACTTTTTCACTAACTCTAGTCCTGTGTTGTTAGAAACTAATAATGTAGAAGCTGACACAACGATCCTTATGCCCCAGCAGCAGGATAACTCCCCATTTTATCAACTTTTGTACAATATTCCCACCATTGATAAAAAATTATACAAAGGCCCATTGTACTCCAGGTAAGCAATGAGAAATTTTAAATCACCCAGGGTTACGACACTATCTTGGAGGAGAGTGGGGCTATGGGGAGAGGGGTGGTGGATGACTATTTTGCCCACATACTTAAGTAATAGGTCTGAAGAAGGGTGGGATGGGAATGGTGGGAGGTGAAAAAAGGTGTCAGGTGTGAATTTTGTAGCACTTAAGGTATAAGACTGCTCAAAACAGATTTGTTTGCTAGTATAGAGTTATTATAGAGTATAGAGTTAGTATAGAGAACTTTGGTAATTTAAACTCGGAAAAGGTATCTCACCCTAGCTAGCAATCTCAACTCTTTCTTCTCATGATGAGTCTAATAACAGGTCCATGTACTTGCAATTTATGGTATGTAAGGCTCTAGACTATAAACAATAGCAAAAGTAAGGAAAGAGATCCCTTCCCTATCCATATCAGTTTGTGAATAATATTACTAGACTAAAAAGATTGTAAAATCATATTTAAATACACTATTGAAGATCATAGCAATAAGAGCTAAACGAGGACTTGACAGGCCATCTAGTCCAAGCCCTTCATTTTATGGATGAGGAAACTGAGGCATAGAGAGGTTAAATGACTTGCCTCACAACGTGTAGGCAGTAAGTGTCAAAGTCAGATTTAAACCCTTCTTCTGAATCTGAATCCATTGTATTTTCTACTGTACCATGTATATTGCATTTTTTGAGGGAAAATTCATAGTGAACATAGTCTTTGTAACATAACTGATAAGAGCAGTAGTATTCTGAATTGTATTCATTCATTTCTGTATTTTTAGAAGTGAGTACAGGCTTTGGGACAGGTGAGTATTGGTTGAGTCAGAATCGATAACACCATATGACTATTGTAGAATGACTGCTGAAGTTGCTCTGGTATTATCCATCTTATCTAACCATGCTTGAGGACATCATAAAAGCCTCAAAAGCAGATGTTAAAACATTTTCGGCTCCCTAAGAAACTCATCCAACTCAATGAGGTTTAAGTCTTTTCAAAAGGTTTTCTTAAGAACTATTCACTATCAGTATGGGTAAACAAGATGTCTATGATGCTAACAGAGATTATAGAGTGACTTACTACATAGGCATGGGACTCATGGTGATTCTGAAGAAGACTCATCTTTCCTTATCCGTTTGTACCAGGGCAATCTGACAGGCAGCTATAGATTATCTTAAGAGATATAGAGCTAAAGGCTGTCACTGCCTTCTTTATTGCTGAGTACACTGACAAATGATGGTCTGGTAGGTAAAGAACAGCAAATCAATACAATGAACATGTTTCATGGAGATGGAATGACAATAGCCTATTTCAGATGAAAGTAAGTCATGGTATCCCACTCAAATGATGATGAGTCTCTTGAGCAAATGAGAAGCATCACACTTTGATTGCTAAGTAAAGTGAAAAAAAATGACATTTCCTCAGGGAGAGGGAGTATGACCTCAGGACCTGCCATAAGAAGATTTAGGCAGAGACCCAGTTATGATACTAGCTGTATGAGCTTGGATTAGTCAACTTCTCTGAATGGCAAGGTAAATATTGTACAAATTTTATAGACGAGAAAGATGTCTCATAAAGTTGTGAGACAGTGCTTGGTAACATTTAACATACTATATAAATATATTTTTATTCTTGTAAAATAAAATAATTCGCAGCAAGGACATCTTTGAACACAAATAAACCACCAGAATCAAAGCATTAAATTCAATGAGCATTCATTAAGAGCCCACTATGTGCTAGTTACTGGGCTAGGCGCTAGGGATAAATTAAATTAAATAAAATAAATTAAAATAAAGCTAAAATTACCTTACCTTCACATATGTAAGTAAATATTCAATATCTACAAAAATATTTCCAGGTGGTGGAGTAGGGCCTGAAGAACCTTAATAACAGGGAAGGATCAAAAAAGACTTTCTGTAAGTGGGACAATTTAACTTGAGTCTTGAAGGGAGCTACCAAGAGGTGGGTCATCATTACAACCATGAAGGAAAGTGTGTGAAAGGTATAAAGGCAGGGGATAAAATGTTGTACGTGGACCTACAAGTAGGTCAGTTAGATGGAATGTATTATTTGGGGGTCATAATGTGCTAACCAGTTGAGGAAAAAAAAACAATTTAGAACCAGACTGTGAAGGACATTACATGATAAACAGAGGAATGTATATTTTATCCTTCAGGCAATAGGAAACCATTTAAATACTTTTAGCAGGGGAGTCGTTTTATGATGTTTTGGGGTATTTTTTTTAGTGGTGGTGGTGGTGGTGGTGTGTGTGTGTGAGTGTGTGTGTGTGTGTGTGTGTGTGTGTGTTTCTGTATGTGTCTGCATGTAGTGCTTTAAGGTTTACAAAGTAAAAGCAATGCTAACTACATTGCAGTTCTCTAGAAATATTCACATATGAAGGATTAGTGGAATTTTAGGGATGTATGTGCCTTTATGTTTAACCAAATAAAAATTATAAAATTTTAAAAAAATGTAGTGTTCTACTTTAAGTTGCACTTTCTCTTCTTGGCTACATTATGTGAATACCCTTTAAATTTCCCACTATGTGAGTGGCATTGGGCCTTGTTACCCTTCCCATGTGATTACTTTTTCCACATGGCTATTACACCAGTGTAATTTAATTAGGTGATCCTGGGCATCTTTGCTTCTTGTTGCCTGATCATAAACAACTGAATAGTGATCTTGAAATGCATAACTCCAGTCCTAGAGTCACTCTCTTGCATTTGAGATGTTGGGGCAAGAGAATTTTCTACTCTTAGAGTAAGAGTGAAAGCTAGAAGGTGAGATCAATACCTGGCCTGGCTTGCCAGGAGATATGAGAATAGGGAAGGCAGGGCCAGGGAGAATGCAGAATTCAAGTGAAATCTGACAATGTCTATTAAGCAGTCTCAAAAACTGCTCATGGACTCAAACTCATGAAACCTTTTCAGTCTGCTTCTGGCTTATTACCTTACTAATTCTCTCACGGGGTTCAAAGCCCATGTAGTAGGTAAAATTGAGAATGAAATAAAAAAATATTGAGAATGAAATAAAAAAATATTGAAAATGAAAAAGTTGTTTTATTAAATAGTTACTAGCTACAACCTGGAAAGACTGGGGGAAGTTCTATTCTAATAAACTTTCTCACATCTCAATCTCAATCCTCACTCTCATTGCCTTAAACAAATATCAATGTTAAAAGTCATATAATTTATTAATAGTAACAAATAATTCAAAACAACAGACATATATTTAAAGAATATATTGATTGTGAGAAAGCTCAACACCAGAGTCACCCTTGCGCTCTTCAAAAGCAAAGGAAAGAAGATGTTGACAATAACTCTATCACCAAGGGCTGTAAGTGCCGACATCTCTAAGATTCTTGAGCTACAATACAACAATTCAGTTCTGTTGGGATGACAGTTCAAGTCACTCAGCAATTCCCTTCAGAATGTATTCACCATGGAATATGCTCTCCACAGAATGAATTAAAAACCATTTATCTCAAAGTATAGCTTTAGATTCTTTTAAATATGATTGTTAGCTCTCCAGCTTTCTTGTAGATTCTTTCTCCAAGTCTTCTCAGGAAAGTAATTCTCTTAGTCTTCTCTCAGTGCCTTAGCCAGACTACCTTGAAGATTATAATTCACTATAATTTAGGGCTCAATAGATAGAGCACTGGGCCTGGAGTCAGGAAGACATGATTTTAAATCTGGCTTGAAGCACTATGTGTCCCTAGGCAAGTCACTTAACCTCAGTTTGCTTTAATCCACTGGAGAAGGAAATGGCAGACCACTGTAGCATCTTTACCAAGAAAACTCCAAATGGTGTCATGAACAGTTGGATAAAATTGAACAACAACCATCAGGCACAAAGCATCTATCCCCTCTCTTCTAAGGGGGAATTACTTTGGGTGGAATTATATCTATTACCCAAGAAGTTATGACTTTCATCCCATTCATAGGGAGAACCTATGGAATCTATCCCTATCATTCAGTGGTGACTTTGGATCACTTACTCCCAAGCCCTTATGTTTTCCTCTTCCCTACTAAACTTAATTTGTTCATGGCATCAGAATCCCTAGCTACAGTTCTAACTATAGGTATAATTCTTATTTTCCTTGTCTTAAAGACCCCATAGCATTTTGGGGACATATTCTTCACTTAACCTTGAGTATTTTGCCCACATTAGATAGATGATGTTCATTTTCATACGGGAGCAGCCAGGTGGTGTGAAGAATATGCTGGGCCCAGAATCAGAAAGACTCATCTTTCTGAGCTCAAATCTGGTTTCGAACACTTATTAGCTGGGTGGTGCTGGGCAAGTCACTTACTCTGTTTGCCTCAGTTTCTTCCTCTGTAAAATGAGCTGGAGAATGAAGAGGCACTCCAGTATCTTTGCCAAGAAAACCCCAAATGGGGTCATAAAGAGTTGGGCATGACTGAAAGTAAAAGTTATATTCATACTATCAGTTAAAGTGTGGCTCCTGAAGGGGAGAGATAGCAGAGTATTATTTTTTAAACATATAAGAAATTGATCGTTGCTCATTCAAATCCAAGCTACTGAACTAGCTGTTAATTGAATATGAAAAGTTATTCCTGACAGTCATCATCAGCTCATAAGACTTGAGATGGAAGTAGCAATTAAAATCTTATTCATACTCAATTCAACAACCTTTTTCTTTTTCTTTTTTTTGGCATTGTTATATGACATGTGACTTTGAAAGGTAAGGTCGAAGAATGGATCAAGAATTAATCTTGGAGCCAGGAAGACATAGGTTGACACCACACAGCCTGGCTATGTGACTCTAAGCATGTTATTTAACCTGTAAATTTCTATGTAAATCTTTTAGACTATTTCTTCCAGAGATAGTATTGACTTACACAGGCAATTTCTTCATCTGGAAGCTCCCTATATCAATGAAATTACAGGTTCATCCACTATTAATATTCGACAGGTACTAGGTAAGGTCCTGAGATTCATAGCCCAAATAGTAAAGGTTCCTGGCATCAAGGAGCTCTGCACATATAAGTAAATTTGAAGAATATACTATGGAAATATAAAGTAATTTCAGAGGCATAAGGAAGAATTCTTTTGATATAGAGATAGAATTTGGAAAAGTTTCATGAAAGAAGAAGATGGTGCTTGAACTAAACCTTGAAAGGAAGCAGTATTTCCAAAAGTTCAAGATATGTAGGGAGATGATTTCAAGAATTGAGAGCATCCTGTGCTAAGTTATGGAATTGGGAAATTCCGTGAACAGCTGTGGTGTCAAACTCAAATAGAAATTTATCACTGCAGGCCCCATATTGACCTAGAAAACTACAAAAACTACAAATTAGCATTAGACTTTATGAGGGAAGATCATAGGTTTCAGGGATGAATTTAGGAGTGAAGGTCACGGGTTCTATTTTGTGTATATTGAGTTTGGTATGTTGTATTTTATTTTTATTTATTTTTGTTAAATATTTCCCAATTAAATTTTAACCTCATATGTTTGAGGGCTGAGAATTTGACACCTATGATACATGATACCAAGATGGATAGAACATAAAATACATTAGAATGAGTATTGGGAGATTACTCTGGAAAAATAGGCTGAGGTAAGACTGTGGGGAATTTTAAATGCCAGATAGAGGAGTTGGCATTTTATCTTATACACAACAATATACACTGGGGTTTCTTAAGCAGGAGAGAAGAATGCTTCTGGAAGATCAATTTGGCAGTTGAATAAGGGACTGGGTTGGGAAGTGGAAAAACTGAAAGCCAGGAGACCATTTAGACAGCTATTGTAGGACTCCTGAAGAAGTGATGAGGACTGAAAAGATGGCAGCAGGCATAAGAATGGGAGGAAGGGAACAGATGGTAAAAATATTGGGGTGTTAGAAATGATAATACTCAGCAACTGATTGGAGGTGAAAGGTGCCTGCTGAGAGAGTGAAGAGTCCATTGTAACTCTGAGACTGTAAATGAGTACCAAAAAGGATGATATTGCCTTTAATAGAAATAAAGAAGTTTAGAGCTTATGAGGGAAGATCATAGGTTTCAGGGATGAATTTAGGGGTGAAGGTCATGGGTTCCATTTTGTATATGTTGAGTTTGGGATGTTGCCATGCCTTTTTAAAATAATTTAAATTTGAAAAATACGAAATAAAATGAGCATTTCCAATTGTTTACATGAAACTATAAATCTCTTTGGTAATCAATTCATAGTGTAGCTTTCAAAACTGTCCTGCTTGGTTGTGATTCCTTCTGTACTCTTCTGTGAATTTTGGCCATGCCTTTTCCTTAATCTTGCAGAATGGTCGCCTCCGGAAATTTCAGGACTGAGTAAAAGTACACAGCAGGGGAGTAATTGTAGCTCTAATATTAGTCCACTGTCTGCAATAGGCAATGAAGAAAATGAGTCTTACTTTAGTGTTTCCTTCCCTTCATTGTGTGAATAGCATGGCTCCATTCCACAGCTGCCTCCTTCCTAGCATGGAGCAGAGATAAAATAACAGGGCCTGCTGGAAATGTGCACAGCTGCTTCTCGGGGACTGGCCATTTTCTTGTGTGCATTCATGTCAGAGCCAACTGAGCTCTGGAGATTTACACACAGATGAACAGGCCAGCTCTCTGGAGGGCCTCTCCAAATACTCCTGGAGGTGACAGTGACTAAAGATAAAATTGTGTTCCTTAGCCCCAGGGGGTCTTCAAGGGCCACCTGCTTTCTCAGGAAAATGAACAAAAGGGCTGGGTGTTTGCTCTTCTCAACTTAAAAAGCAGCTAATAATAGTATTTAATATTAAACTGAGGTACTACCAGTTCATTGAGGCATGGTGCAGACTTAATAAAGCACCATTCTGTTCTGAACATGACATTTATTTTCCACAGAGTAGATGGAGAATTCCAAATCTATTTATTGCTATCAGAGAGCTAGAATTCAGGCAGGATCCCATTTTAATTAATGCCGTTATTATATCCAGTTTTATATAACAGTCCTGTGTCCTGACCAGCCACACATACTGGACTGTAGCTAAGATCAAATGAAATAATATATTAAAAGCACTATGCATGGCTCAGAGCACCACGTAAATAGGAGTTTTTTAAACCTCAAAGTGCTTAATAACAATAGCTAACATTCATATGGTGCTTTAACGTTTACAAAGTACTTTCCATATATTATCTCAGATGATCTTTTCAACAGCTCTGTAAGATGGGGGCTATTATTGTTCCTATTTTTGATAAGCGAAGAAACCAGCTGAGAGATGATAAACTTGTCCAGGGTCATACAGCCAGAAAGAGCCTAGTACAGAAATCAAGCTCAGGTCTTCCTGACTCTAAGTCTAATGTCTTATACCATGACAGCTAGCTACCTCTACACAAACAATTTTTGAGCATTCATTCATTATTATTATAGTTTTATATAGTGAAAGGTAGGACAGCAAGGTGGCAGGGTGGATAGAGTGCTGGGCCTAGAGTCAGGAGGACCTAAGTTTAAATCTGGCCTCAGGCACTTATTGGCAGTGTGACCCTGGGCAAGTCGTTTAGCCCTGTTTGCCTCAGTTTCCTTGTCTGTAAAATGAGCTGTTGAAGGAAATGGCAAATGGCTCCATTATCTTTGCCAATAAAACCCCAAATGGGGTCACCAAGGGTCAGACATAAAGGAAAACATCTGAACAATAACAAATAGTGAAAAGGGCCCTGGATTTGTTGTCACATGTATATTTAAATTCTGATCTTTTACTCACTTGGTATATGGCTTTGAGTAAACCATACCTCCTCTCTTAGTCTCAGATTCCTCATCTCTGAAAACTGATGGAGAGACTGGAGGGGATGGCTTCTAAAGCTGCTTCTAGCTCTAACATTTTATTACCACCTTTCTTATTACTATTACTACTATTTAACATATGACCTCGAAGTCTGCCAAAATCCTCAGATCAACATCAGATAACTTGTGCTGCCTAGAAATATCTCACCTATCTTAGACTTGTGAAGTTTATTTTTTGAACCCAGCTACTACTTTACATTCATCCCTATTGAGTTCCATTGTCTTAGATCTAGCCCTAAAGTCTAGCCTGTAAAAATTTTTAAAAATATCTTCCAACTTTGTATCATCTTTAGTTTTGAGAAGCATGCTATCCATACTTTTATTCAAATACTATAATAATATTTACCAGGATAGGGTCAACCATAGATCCCTCGGGTAAACCCCTAGAGATATTTTTCCAAGTTAACACTATGTACTCTTTGGGTGCTGCCATTCAATCGCTTCTCAATCCATCTAATTATACTTATCATCTGGACGACCTTTCTCCATTCCATCCACAAGATTGCATGCAAGATCTTCCAGTGGTTTGCTCAAATCTTGCCAGAGAACTCTGTAAATTCTTCTCCTAATTAATCAATTTTAGTAACTATCAAAAAAAAAAAGAAGCAAAGGCAGTTCTTAATGAAGTCTTCTTGGCTGTTCATGAGTACTCCTTCCTTTTCTAGGATCAATTTAATATTACATTCTAGAATTTTATTGGGAACTGAACTCAAATTTATAGATCGATAGTTTTCATTGGCCTATAGTTTTACTCTCTTCTCTGTCTTGAAAAATCATAACAATATTTGTTGTTGAGTCTTCGATTAAGCTCTTAGAATTTTGAGGGCAGTGATGTGACTTATGGCTGGCATGATCAGCTTTACCAGGGATATGAAACTTGAAATTGGTACTAAAGGACTGGCTGGGCAGAAGGAAAGAGAGGACATGTGAGCCTGAGCAAAGGTATGGATGAAAACATATTACTCAAAGAGTGCTTAGACCACTTTTAATGTGTCTTGAAAGACGGCATAGATAAAAATTGCAAGATTTGCTCTTTAAAAAAGATCCCTTTGCAGGCTAACCTCACTCATCACTATTTGAAAATCAAGGGTATACCGAGTATTTGCTTTATATAAACACATTTTAAGAGACAGTCTGTTTTTTTTTTTTGTACGCTGGAGCAATCAGCATTCATTTTCACTAAAGCTAGATGTAATATTGCAACGTTGGTGTCCCATAAAGCATGTTAAACTAAGATTGTCTCAAATGAAATCAATCTCACTTAGACCTGCCCTCGCCTCTACATTTTACCAGGAGAGTTTGGGACCCAAGGGAACTGCAATCCTCTGCCATGCCGCTAAAGACCTTTCCTTAAGGAAGACAAACAAAACACAGTGCTGAAAACCAAGGAGAGCTTAAAGTAGCAAAGTACTGGTTGTTTACATGCTGTTCTTGGAGCCTAGCCATGTCCATGGTATTCCACAGTGGTTTATGATTTTCCTAATTTATTGGTGATTTTGTTTCATGACCCTTAATTCAGGAAATGCCACATAAATATCACACTGAAAAAACTTTCCCATCATAAATTTTAAATGCATTAAAAACTCACCTATCTGGATAATACTAATGCCAGAAGGCTCTCTCCTCAGCACATCTTGTTTGTCTTTGTGTTTCTGGGGATGGCTGCCACATTGGATATTAATTTCATACTAAAATTAGAGCATGTTGTATAACAAAGGATATAAATATGTTAACCTTGTGCTCTCTTATCATTAGCAAAATGGTCTTCTTTGTTTCTTCTTGACTTGGAATTTATCTTCATTAAAAATTCTTTAAGCGTTACGTACTTTTAAGAGAACATCTTCAATTAAGAGTAAATTAGGAAACATTTTTTAACTACCACTATTTAATAGATGCTAGGGATAAAAATGCAAAGAATGAAAAAAATCCCTACTTATAAGGAACATAGCATTCTAACAGAGGAGACAAGAATATATATGGAAAATAGCAAAATAAGTGTATACTTATAATAAATGTCAATCAATCAGTATGTACAAAAACAAACTATATACATGAGAAACAGGAAATAATTAATAGAGGGAAGGTACTAGATTTAAAGCAGTTGGGGAAGGCTCCCAATAAAAGATGGAATTTTAATTGTCAAGCCAGACAGTTCAGTAGGCAGAGCAGAGGAAAGAGAACATTTTAGGTGTGGGAACAACCAGAGAAAATGCCCAGAGCCAAGAGATGGAGTATCATTTTCACAGAACAGCAAGATCTAAGAGTCCATTTCAAGGAGTAAGGCATAAGAAGACTGGAGAGATAGGATGGGGCTAGATTTGGAAGGCCTTTGAAAGCCAAAGAGCACTTTGTAGTTGATCCTGGAGGCAATCATTAAGCACTGAAGTTTATCGAGTAAAGAGATAACATGATTAGACCTGTGCTTTAGGAAAATAATTCTAATGGCTAAATGGATGATAGATTTAAGGACCACATGTTAGTTAATAATAAGAGTTATAATAGTCTTCATGTTGTACTTTAGTGTTTATGAAGTGATTCATAAATGCTATTTCACTTTATCTTCACACCAACACTGGAAGATAGGTGCTAGTATTAGATCTATTATATACAGATGAGTAAACTGAGGAATAGTGAAGCTAATATTAAGCATCTGAGGCTGTATTTGCATTCAACACTTCCTTACTCCAAATTCAAAGCACCATACTTTGTACCACCAGGAAGGTAGTAAAGGAGAGAAAGCCTAGTATCTGTGGGGTCAGGCTTCATGTATAAAGAAGGTGGGGCTTAAGCTGCATTTTGAAGGAAGAATAGGATTTTATAAGATAGAAGTGAAGGAGACTCTCCATTCATGAGGCATACTGGCGTGTAGTCAGAGATAGAAAATGGAGTGCTGTGTGTGAGAAATGGAGAGGAAACTACTTTGGCTAGCTCACAGATTGTGGAAGGAGAGAAAAATATACAACGGATCCATAAAGAGAAGTTCAGGCCTGGCTGTAGGGCTTTGAAAAGCAAAACAGAAGAATGTGTATTTGATCCTAGAGGCAATTGGCAACCACTTGTGTTTATTGACATGGTCTTATCTGTTCTTTAGGAAAATAATTCTGGCAGCTGTGTGAAAGATGATTTAGGGTGGGAAGACTTGAATCAAGGAGACTAATTAGAAGACTAGGTTAAAGGTGATTAGGGTCTGCGAATAAGAGAGAAAAAATATTAGATGTGAGAAATGATGTGGAGCTAGAAATGGCAATGTTTGGCAACTGATTGAATATGTAGAGGTATGAATGAATACATGAATACATCATTTATTAAATTCTTACTATGTGCAAAGTACTATACTAAGCATTTTGTATATAAATAGGAAAGAAAGTCTTCTCTGAAGGAGCTCACTTTTTTTTTGGAGGGGAGAAAGGCAGAGCAATTGGAGTTAAGAGACTTGTCGAAGGTCACACAGCTAGTAAGTGTGTCAAGTGTCTGAGGCCAGATTTGTTCTCAGGTCCTCCTGACTCCAGGGCTGGTACTCTACTCATTACACCACCTAGCTGCCCCAAGAAGCTTACATTCTAATGGGAGGACCAAAGAGAGAAGGTGTCAACTGTGAGCTAGATTGAGTGGTACCATGTTGTTTCTTAGTCAGTTAGTCAATAAGCAGTAATTAAGTGCCTAATAAGTACCACGAACTGTGCTAAGTTCTGGGAATAAAAAGAAAAGCAAAAGACAGACCTTGCCTTCAAGGAGCTCACAATCAAATGGGAGAGAGCAAAGAAATATGTACAATAAAATACATAAAAATAAACATGTACAAACAAACTACATATAAGGTAAATGGGAAATTAATTAAGTAAAGGAGATAAGGCATTAGAATTAAGAGGGATTGGGAGAGGATTTTTGTAGAAGGTGGGATTTTAATTGAGACCTGGAGGAATTCTAGGAAATGAAGACAGAGATGAGGAGGAAGTGCATTCCATATAGAGAGGACAACCAGCAAAAATTCCTAGAGCTGAGAGATGGGGTGTCTTATTTGTGGAAAAGTAAAGAGAACACTCTCACTGGTTGGAAAAGTATGTGGTCGAGAAGGATGGGTATAAGATGTAAATTATGAAAGGATCTGAATGTCAAATAGAGAATTTTGATTATGATTGCAACAGAGAGCCAATAGAATTTATTGAGTATGGGAGTGATATGGTTGGACCTGTGCTTTAAGAATGTAGCTTTGGCAACTGAATGTAGAATGTATTAGAGTAGAGAGAGATTTGTGGCAGGCAGACAAACCAGGAGGCTATTACAATAGTCCAGCCGTGAGGTAATAAAGGTCTATGTTAGAGTGATGGCATTATCAGAGGAGAGAAATGGACTTATGTGAGACTCATTTTCAAAGGTAAAATCAACAGGTCTTGGCAAAAGATTGGGTGGCCAGAGAATGAAGAGGAATAAAGATAAGTTCTGTTTTGGACATATTGAGGTTAAGATACCTGCTGAACATTTGGCTAGAGATTTCTGAAAGGTATTTTTGCGATGCGAGACTGGAGTCCAGGAGAGAGGTAGGAAAGACATATTTGAAAATCATAAGAATAGGGATGATAATTAAGTCCATGAGAGGTGATAAGAGTACCAAATGAAGTAATATAGAGGAGAAAGAGAAGAAGGCCTCAGGACAGAGCTCTGTTTTACAGAACACAGTTAGCAAGTATTGTTGTGGTTTCATCATATTTTGTGGTGGAACCATCTCAAACAATTCAAAGTTAGACCACCTCTAATCTAAATATAGGCATTTATTGAGATTGATGCCTGTCATGAAGTGGGCTAAGTTCCAAGAGGAACTAGTAACTTCAGAAAAAGCAAGATGGATTTTATAGGGTAAAGATGCAATTACTTAACAGAAATTATGAGTATTAAAAAGGCAAGAGGGGTTTGTTAAGAGATTAAGTAATAGGAGAGGGGTCCCAGCCATAGTGGAACTGTGCATGCAATTACCCACAATGCATACAGAAAAGCCCATGCAAGGGTATGTATGTATGATAATGATATTTTAATAAGCCTCTTTTTGTCATAAGTTTTCTCTAGTTCAGTTCTTTACTATCGCTGCACAGGTGCTACTTTGGGAAGTATTGTTTTAGGGTCCATATCCTGTTTGGGCATCCTGGTAGTGCTGCCTTCTGATTGGCTGAGTATTGTGGTACTGTCTGAAGCTAGATGGATGTGGTTATGGTTGAGTACACTGACCCAACTGCTGTTTCTCTGGGACATAAGACTAATGGGTCTGGGGGCAGTGACTAGCTAGAGGCACTGGCTAGGATCCCATCACATGGACACACCTGATCTTCTGTAAGAAATATGAGTTCATGTACACACCTGTTGTTCTAGTGAGCAGTGAAGCATATATGAAGAAGTTAGGATATTGAGTGTGTGTGAGTGTGAGAGGCTAGGTTGGTTGCAGTGGGCCTGCTGTTCAGTGGGGTCTATAAGGAAGTTAGAATATTGGGGATGGGGGCAGTTTTATTAGGATTCTATCAGTATGTCTTGGATGACTATCCAGGAAATGCAACTGAGGAGTGGTGAGATAGATAGGAAGAGAACCAGGAGAGAGTGATACTCTGAAAACCTAGAGAGAAAGAGTATCAAGAGGGTGACTGAAAGTGTCAAAGTCTGCAGAAAGGTCAATAAGAATGAAGATTGAGGAAAGATCTTTAGACTTGGCAATTAAGAGATTATTGGAAACTTTGGGTAGAGCAGTTTTCACAGAATGATGATCCTGCAGAAGCAGGATTATAGGAAGATAAGAACAGAGTGAGAGGAGAGGAAGTGGAAGCATCTATTGTAGATGGCTTTCTCAAGAAATTTGGTCACAAAAAGCAGAAGAAATAAAGGATAATAGTGAGGATGGAAGGATCAAGATGGGGGAATGGTGAGATCTGGGCATGTTTGTCAGCAGTGGGGAAGGAAGACTGAAGACAGGTGAAGGAGTGAGGATGACAGAAAGGATAATCTATTGGAGGGGACAAGATGGAATAGGATCACTTGTGTAGGTAGAGGGGTTTGCCTTGACAAGAAATAGGATCACCTTTTCATATGAGGCAGAGATAAAGGAGGAGATGGAGTAGAAGGCATCTGAGTGGTATGAAGAAGAGGGGATGAGAGGGAACTCTTGGAAAAAGGCCTAAATATTTTTTTAGGTGGGGGGTAAAATATGAATGGAGATTCTCAGCTGAGAGGGCCAGGGTAGGGGAGGGAGAGGAGGCCATGGGAGATTTAAGAAAGGATTAGATGGTTTAGAAAGGTTGATATGGAGAATGAGATAGTGGGTTGATAAGAGAGGTATAGAGAGATTATCTAGCAGTAGTAGGGCTCAGTCAAGGTTGTGTGATAAATTTGTAGCAGACCCAGTCAGAACAGTTGTGTGATTTTCTTCATCTTTGTTTAGCAGCACATGAGTAGGAGTGAAAGCAGCAGATGAGAGGAGTGATCCAAGAATGAGGCTTGTCATTATGCAATTGGTGATATGATAAGGGGGCCAGGGACTTAAGAGAAGAAGACAGTAGGGGATTGAGCTGATTCACTAGTATGTCAAGTTGGGGGAAAGAAGAGAGAGTGGCTAGTGCAGAAGTGATAGCCTAGGAGAGAACTGAGGGGTCTAGTGATTAGAAGTCACTGTGTGGACAAAGAATAAGATTTGGTTTGGGAAGGCAAATAAAGTGCTGGAAAGCCAATAGATGAGGCCGCTATTGAAGTTAATAGAGTTCTGGGCTTTGAATCAGAAATATTTGAGTTTAAATCTTTCCTCAAACACTTGGTAGCTGTATGACCTTGGGCATGCCACTTAACCTTTGTTTGTCTCAGTTTCTTCAACTGTAAAATGATGATAATAATAACACCTCCCCCATCGCCCAGGGTGTTATGAGCATAAAATGAACCAATGTTTGTAAGGCACTTAGCCCAGTGCCTGACACATAGGAGGAGTTATATAAATACTAACTGTTATTATTTTTATTATAATACAAAATCCCATTACAGAGTTCTTGAATGTGGAGGTAGTACATTTGTGCATGATGGAAAGATCAAGCGTATGACCATCTTTGTACGTGACTGAGGTGGCTTGGAGGAGTAAGTCACGGGAAGTGAACTTCCCATGGGTTGAAGAACTGAACATTTAAGATGTTTAGAGGTGTCCATATGTATGTTGAAGTCTTCTAGTATAAGGTTAAGAGTTGGGGAGAAGAGAAAGATTGTGATCAGGTATGGGACCAATTGAGGAAAGAAGTGGCAAGGGCTTTGGTGACAAAAACTTTCTTTTCTGGATATTCAGTAGCTTTGTCTGTAACACCTTCAGGAGCACTTGCCAGGCTACATTTCTATGAGTTTTGATTCTTAGGATTATGGCTCTGGGCATTGAGTTGGAGCCATTGTTATTCCCAAGGCTTTTGAGTTCAGAGTGCTGGGTGTCTCCATTAGGGTCTAGAAGGAGATGATGGTGAAAGTGGTAGTGGCCGTTGCCTCCTGTCCTTCCTTTGGGGTGTCTAACTACTTCATTTAGGTTGGCTACATACCCTGTAAGTAGCAGTTGTTAAAGTAAGAGGAGTCTCAAAACCCATTGATATGAGACTGTCTCCTCATTGGTGGAGATCAGTGCCCTGAAGCTGTAGGAGGAGCAGATTAGAGCTTATGAGAATGAGACAGAGAAATTCACACTCTTCATGCTTGGGAGTGGATGATGCCAACCCCACTTTAGGTTGCTTAAGGAAAAGGGTCAGGTCAAAAGCTGATATGAGAGGAGCTGGAAGTCTCCATCGTGTCCCTATTCCTATCTTGCTACACTAGAGATCTAGGGAATTTCCCTTTAGTGAGATCTAGGACTCTCTCTGTCTCTGTCTCTCTGTATGTCTGTCTCTCTCATTAAGCTAAATTGCCTTGTTTCCAGTGGGAGAGCTCCTTTGCTCTGTATTATGTGGCATATATTCTCCTATATATATTTTTCTCTCATTTCTGCTTTTTGCTATGGACTTGGATAAATGGAATTTTTGGCTATTTCCTATGTATGTTTGTTATGGAACTGGTATTTGGTGAATGGAGAGTCAAGCCTTAGATATAAAGCATTGCATCCTGCTCTCCCCATAATTAACGATGCAGTTATCAGAAGTTAGTTTGAATCTGAATTCCCTAGACAAATAATATTTAAAAGAGAAAGTAGATCTAAGCCTTGTAATGCCTCTCTCTGAAGAGAATGGAGTTGCTAAGCTTCTGGCCCCGACCTCCTGCTTCCCTTTCTGAAAAGAATTATAGTCTTCTTCAGAGAAGGGTTTGGGATGGGGGAAAGAGTCTGAATAGGGCTATCCTGACTCCCTTTTGAGCCAAAATAATGATACCCTCATGCTACATGTGGGGGATAGCCCTCATTATAGTAAAGATGGCTGGACCTTTCTCCATAGGATTTTCATCCCTACATGATATCTGTGAATGAGGGCTAGGCTGGCAGTAGAATGGGTGGAGGAGGGGGTGCTGCCATTTCAAAGGCTTTTGTGGTAATTTTTCTATTGGTCAGCACTTGTTTGTGGTGGTGATGAGGAAGATTGAGGCTTTTTCTACAATGAATTCTCCATTCAATGATGGCTATGGCAGCTGGGCTAGAAGCAGGTCTGGTTGTTTGGCAGATGTTGTCACTCTCAAAGCTATTGGGCTAAGAGTCATGGTCTATCCAGGCATGGGCAACCTGTGGGCTTGAGGCCACACATGGTCCTCTAGGTCCTCAGGTGTGGCCCTTTGACTTAATCCAAACTTCACAAAACAAATCCCCTTAATAAAAAGATTTGTTCTGTAAAGCTTGGCCTCAGTCAAAAAGCCACACCCAAGGATCTAGAAGGCCTAGAGGCCACAGGTTCCCCACCCCTGATCTGTCCGTATCTGGATATAAGGGGAGATGATGTTCAGGGTGGTGGTGGTAATTTGACCTATTTGGCACATACTCCTTCCTCTCTCTCTCAGTGTACCCCACTGCTTCAGCTACGTTGGCTTGCTTAACCAGTGAGGGAGAGTGAATAAAGATAAGTTAAAAACTTGGAAGAATAGAAGAAAGGTGTCACCTTTTAAAAATAATGGAGAAGTTTGGAAGTAAGACGGGGGAGATTAGAGATAATAAATTATCTTTCAGAAAAGTTGGGTCTAAAGTTTCTTCCTAGTCATCCATTTTGAAATATCCAATAAGATATATTAAAATATCTGCCTTTCATGTTAGCTAGCAAAGTGTTTCTTCATAATCATATTCATACAAAGTATTTCTTCATAGGGCCCTATTTAGGTGTTGCATTTGCTTTCTAGAACAAACACAAGATTAAAGGGCAAGGATTATGCTACATAAAATAATACATACCCTTTAAATTTCTCAAGGGATGTAAGACCTATAATAGTACAGTGTCTCACAGTCCTCAAAAAGTATTTGTTGAATGAAGAATGAATGGATGAGGATAGAATTGAGATGTCTGAAAGGTCCTATAAGCCACTATATGTTTTCATTATGCAATAAAACTAAACCAAATAAACACAAAAATCCTAAAGGATATAAGTACAGATAAATACGAGATATGCAGGAGTAGACAGTCTTCAAAACATTTCTTGATGAAATATTTTTAATGCTTCTATGCAATTTAGTGATGTCTAATGTCTCTCACTTGACTAACATGACATACTTGGGTGTGTTTTGCAAACTGTAAAACTTGGGGAGGCTAAATAATGAGATGACATTGAACATTCAAGGTCACTGAGAGTTAATAGTTCAATAAGAGCCTGTTACAGCCGCCCCCTCCTTAAGTTCATCATATCTATACGGAAATGTTCATGTAGAAAAACATACTATGAAGAAATATGCCTTCCATTTCCTCTTGCGAAATCAGTCACAATAAACTTTCCTACCAACCCATATCTTCTTAAACATTAACTTGTCTCAATTAACCAATAACTCTCTGAGTTGCCCTCATTTATATATTTCCTCTTTTGAGACCTTATCTTAAATGTTTTTAGAAATTATTTAAAATATTTTATTTAAAGGTGTTTAAAATATCTTATTTAAATATTTTAAATTATTTATTTTATTTAATATTTAAAATAAATTTATTTAAAATATTTAAATTTGGGAGAGGAGGAGAACAATATAATAAATTAAGCTGTAATAGTCACTCACATTTATATATCATCTTAAAGATTACCAAGCCCTTCCTTCACAATAGCCCTGTAAGATGCCTTGTATAAGTGACGTAATTCCCATTTTAGAGATGAGATGAAAAAGGACAGGAAAGTTCAAGTTCTTTGCCTGTAATCCCACCATTAATGGATGACAGTTCCAAGACTTAAGCCCAGGCCTTTTGACTCAACATCCAGTATTTTCCCCAGCAGATCACTTTAGCAATTGTGTTGTAAATTGGCCTTTGAATGTTTATCTTTCACTTTTAAGGTATAAGGAAAAATGCTATGTGATTTTCGGTGAGATAATTTTGGCACAGTGAAGATTTATGGCAGGATTTCACAACTTCTAAGAGACAAAGGAAAATGAAAGAATATGTAAGAATTAGAGTTTCATATGGAAACATTGTTTGCTTTTTGAACCCTTAGATGTAAATTTTTATATGAGAAATTGTGTAAGGAAGTTAAAAGCGGTAAATGTCACTGGTTTCTTTGGTAACAAACCTTTAGTCAGCTTCCGGGAGAGAGCAGTGTGATTCTGGACTAGCACTGCCTCTACTAACCAAGGACCTTAAAGGATTTGTAGCCTAGAGAAGAGAAGACTTGGAAGAATATGGTAGGAGGTGAATAGGACCTGAAAGTTCTCTTTGAATACTGTGCAAGAAAGAATGGAAATATTCTGTATAACTCCAGAAGATGAAAGACTAGGAGATGGAAAGTATTTATTCAGTATAAAGAAAGACTTTTAAACCACTAGAATTGTCCAAAAACAGAGTGAACTGCTTTGGGAGACAGTGAAGTGTTCTTGGTCAAGGTTATTGTGGTGCAAATTTCTGTTGGACAAGCTAACCTCCGAACATCCCTTCACACTTCAAGATTTTATCCGCTTTTTTTTTAATGCTCGATTTAACAGCAATTGCTTGATTGAATTAAACAACACCCCCCCCAACACATACACATTCTATAATCAATATCCAGAGTTTACAGGGGTTTCTTTTTCCTGTAAGATAAAAATCTGCTTTTTTTCTATTCGCCTCTCACTACATCCTAGCTAACATCCTCTGCTTCTTCCTTTTACATGGAATTCATCTCCTGCCTCCATGCCTTTGCATAACTTGTCCCCTGCTTCTGGAATGTGCTCTCCTTTTATCAACCATGACCCCCCTACTTAGAAATTTATCTTCCTTCAAACCTCAGCACAAGTAGTGTCTTTGATTATACTTTTCCTGACGGTCCTCAAGTTGTTAGTGCCTTCTTGTCTCTGAAATAACCATGAGTTTACTTTGTGCAAATACCCAAATTAACAATAAAGAACATATAAAGAAAGACTCCATTTGCATCTAGAAAAAAAACCTGATAAGTGGAAATATGTATAGAATAATTTTACATATATATCAATTTGATTCTAACAGTAGCTACCTTGTGGGGAGAAGGGGAGGAAAAATAAAGAAATTACTTTATTACATATTTAAAAGGAATAGTAAGTTGTACACAATAGATTTGCAATTTTATGAGCAATCATCTTTTTTGTTATAATATGTTGTAGAAATGTTTGCTTTATTCCATAAATTAAAAATAAAATAAACTTTAAAAAATATAGAAAAACAAAAAAAAATTATAGAATATCTGTGTACATATTGCTTCCACCTTCCCCCCAGTAGAACATGAGCTCCTTAAGGTCAAGGACATGGCTTTGTGTCTCTAGTACCTAGCACATAGTAGGCATTTAATAAATCTTATTGAATGAATGAGGCATAAATACAGCTTCAGTTAAACCACATACAAATTAAGAAACACATAGAATATTTGAGAATTTTTGGAGTATGGTTCCAAATGGATCTGTAGGAAAGTTTCTAAGATACTACATAGTGTCATAGTTTAAAAGTAAATATATTAAAATCATTTCAGGAGGGAGAAAGGTTATATGAAACATAAATCCAATCATCCATAACAGAAATCCATTACCCATAAAAGAGTGATCTTGAATATTGAAATTTAATAAGAAAACTCAATTTACTCCCCTTCCCCCATTCTCAAAGGATCTTTGCCCACTACTATATATCCTAAGTTAAAAGTGATACTTTGAAATGCATAATTCTGAAGGAATTTTTGGCTTTTCCATCAGTTCTTACTTCCCTTCAAAGTAAAATGTAATAGCACTCTGAGAAGGAAAAAATATGTAAGGCAATATACTATTAAAGATACACACTCACATGGATTATATACATATATTTGTAATACATATAAGGCTCCTATTCTTTTTGTGTGCTAATTTAGCCATTGAGATTTTTCCAGGATCTAGGACAATGCAGCCACTAATTGGTATCATCTGTTATCTGGAGATGGTTAATACATTTATCTGACAATTATTGGATAAAAATAATGTTATTTTCCCCATTGAACAATGACCCTAAGCACATGGTGATTGTTGTATTGACAGAAAGAAGAACATGTACTGAATTAGAATAATGACCCAGCACGATATTGAACTCTGATGCACAGCAAATTGTACATCACTCATGGCGCTCAGTGAAATATGATAGCTGAAAAAGAACTGGCTCTTCAAAAATGGCCACCCCAGGGTATTGAATGAAAAAAAAAAACTATGCCAGTTACATGGAAACTATTTTTTCTTCCTGTATGTTAGTCCATTATCACATTATTGAGAAAAGTGTGATACTATTAGGACTGAACTCAGCACCAAATATGAGTTCATGCCCACTAAAATGTGAAGTTAGAGCAGCCATGTTCACTGCAGAACCAAATGTTTAAGCACATGTTAGAATTTTAAAGTCTGAAGAACCCCTGAAGGACTAAAGGGTAGTCAAATCCATGTTAGATGGAGAAAACCAGGCTATGGGATGGCCAATTACTTATTCAAGGTCAGAGAACAAGTCTATTTGTTTATCTATTTGTTTGTCTGTCTGTCTGTCTGTCTGTCTGTCTCTCTATCTATCTGTCTATCTGTCTGCCTGTCTGTCTATCAACCTCTTAGTAGAATTGGGACAAGAACCTAGGACTTCAAACAAATACTCTTTTCCTTTTCTTGGGGTTAAGATGATACAAGAAAATGGGACAAGAGTCTATGACTTGCAACTCATTATGTTATGGAAATGTACATTATGGGGGTAAAACACGTGGCCCACAGGCCGAATGTGGCCCATGGAACTCCTGAGTGTAACCTAAGTCAGACTAAAATATAATTAGAAAATATTTAATAAAGTAAATAGAAATTGAATAAAGCATAAATAATGTTAGTTTTCTAAGTCAATATGTTGCCTGCAGGAATCTTTATATACAGTTTAGTGGCCCCTATTTCTATGTGAGTGCTACCACTGATGTGCATAGTTGTACTTAAATGCTCATTATTTATAATTTACTATGATTTTAAAAATATATCATATTCTAACCTCCAGAGAAAATAGTATTTCTTCTGGAGGTATAATCAATATGCTTTGTAAAACTTTCCAACTAGTGGGGAATCTCATAATGAAATGTTTAATTTTCAAAACTCTGTTCTATTGGTGCTGTTTTCTATATGTTGGCATCCCTCATTTTGAATGAAATTACTTATTTGTTTCATGAGAATACATCTCCATCTTTACCTCATTACCTGTTTGCAATATGCTTTATTTAGTTATCAGAATGTTTCTGAGCCCCTACAGGGAGGATTACAATTTAAAACAGGGAGGCTAGATCTGTAGCAGTCTCTCTCCCCTCACCCCCCATCTCTTAAGTGGGTAAATTGTTTTAAAGATTTGAGACCTCCACTCTATTTAAAAGCATAATATTCTTCAAGAAAGCCATTGCAGTGTTTTTATCTTTTATTTATTTATTTATTCTTGCATGTATTATGTATGTATGTGTAGATTTGGTGGAGGGGTGGTACTGATTTTTGACTTCTTATGTATTGAGTACTCTCAGTACAGAAACTCTGTTCTCCAATACAGATCAGCAAGTTGTAGTACTTCAAATTTCCTTGTAGCATTGGGAATTTAAAAGACTAATTAATCTCCACAAAGCTAACATGTATCAGAGGGAAGACCTAAACTCACATTCTTCTGGCTTCAGGGCTATATCTCTTTGTCATACTGATATTCTTATATTTTTAAGAGATTTCTGTGAAAATATTAGACTAAATTTCGTGAGAGTAAGGGCCCTGTCTTCTTTGGATCTCCCCAGCTACCTAGTACAGCATATTGTACATAGTAGGAATTTCATATAATAATAATTAGCATTGATTTAGCTCTCTCTATATATATGTGACACACATATATATACATGCATACATATATACATATAGTAGCTGATCCCATTAGTCATGGATTCTGTATTTGCAAATTCTCTTACCTGCTAAAATTTATTTTAGCAAATCAAATCTATACTTATGGCACTTTTGTGGTCATTTGTGGACATGTGCAGAGTGGCGAAAATTTTGAGTCGCCAGATTCTGACATTCACATTTCCAGCTGAGGTCAAACAAGGCAAGGCTCTGCCTCCTTAGTTTAGCTCTCATAACAATAAATCTGTTTTTTTAACAGTCTATTTTCCACATTTTGTTGGTTATTTAGCTGTTTAAAATGCCCCCCCCCAAGTATAGTGTTGAAGTATGGTCTAGTGTTCCTAAGAACAAGAAGACTTGGGCATATGTCTTATAGAAAAAATATGTGCGTTCTATAACCTTCATTCAGGCATGGGTTATAAGGCTGTTGGCTATGAGTTTGAGATTAATGAATTAACAAAATGATACCTAGCAAAAGGAAAAGGATATTCATTGATGTGCACTTGAGCCCATTCTGAAAAGTGCTATGGAGGAATCTAATGGTGTATTTCCCCTAGATGCAATGGTTTGTTATTTGCTAATTCAGTGTTAGCAATGACTTTACAAAACATAACTATGATGAATCATGAACATTGTATATGCATACATATGCATATATGAATGTGTATATACAGGGACACCAGTTTGTAATTCACATTGTGGAATACCGAAGCAAATTATCTGGAAAAAAAGACAAGTTGGGCAAAACATTTGGTTGAAAGGAGAAGGTGTTTGCATTGCCAGGAGACTTTTAGACTCATTTCTCATGATTAGATTTACTCTAATTTTATATGTCATATTTTGCTTTTACTGTCCCGCTTCTCTGCCAAGATCAGAACACTAATTAGTATCAATAATAAGTATCCAACAATTAGTGATCAGAAAAATTGCTAGAGGCCATGATTTATTTTCCCACATCCTCTACCACTCAACCACTTCTATCAATCAAAATAAGTATACTGTTAAAAGGTGTAGATTATTTAAAAAAAAAAAACTTCCCCCAAAGACAAGTTTAATCATTTAAATGGGGATGAAAATTACTAGATATGTTGTGTGCAAGAAAACAAACTTTTTAAATTTAAATTTTGCTTTTTCAACTTTGCATTGCGGCAACTTAAATATGAATTTTGTCTTCCTTGGTCTTAGGTTGTAAGCTCCTTAACATGTCGTCCAGCTTCTACTCCAAGTCTTTACTACCTTAGTTATTAACTTAAGATAGTGCCAGATGGAATAATGATCAAGAAACCTAATGAAAATCTACACTAAGGGACTTCTTTTTCCCCAGAACTACACACAAGTTATCCAGCAACCCACAGGGTGTCTTCCAAAAAAAAATCCACTTTCTGTGGTAGACTTCCTGTGTGCCACAAACAGGCCAAAGACATATATAGGTTCTGTATTCAAAGATAGCAAATTGGAGGACTTCCCTGAGCAACCCCCAAGATGGCCAGAAACCCATAGGATACACTTTGGAAACAAATAGGAGTAGCAGCACCTAGTATGGTGAAGCTACACTAACAGCAGCATTCAGACCTAGACAACCCAGAACCTTGGGCTCAAGTTCTTAGCATTATGTCTTAACATGACATAGAGATACCAAAAGATCCAACATTCTAAACCTGAAAAATATAGGGGATGTACTTGGGGCTGGGGTGTGCCTAATCCTGAGAAATAGATGTCAGAGCAGAAACTGGGGGACCTAGATTAGCACTAAGGAGAGCTGAGCAGCCCATCCAACAGTCTGACCCTAGCAAAAAACTCACTCAGGAACTAAAGTAGAATTTACCCTGCAAAGCTGACTAACATCTAGTCGGGGAAAATGTCATTTTAATGGAATAGAGGATGTTCAAGCATTCTTAACAAAATGATTAAAGTTGAATAGGAACTTTGCAATGCAAACATGAGAGTCAAGAGAAACATAGAAAGGTAAATTTATTTGTACAATTAGAAAAGGCTAATATTGATGAAACATACTTATAGGAAGAGAGGGGAAAAGTCCATTCAGACCCTTTATGTCTTCAAAGCATCTTGAGGATGTTAAATGAGAGAAACTATAGAAGGGGGTAGATTGTTTCCATTCTAAAGTTTTTAAGAAAAGCTAGAGAAGAGATTTTAAAAGGAAAAAAACTAATGTAGAAAAAGATCGAATTGGACAGTTCTCATAATAAGGGTACTTGAGAAAAACCATATACAAAATAGAGAAAGGGGTTGTATAATCAGCTATCTGGTGAATCTCATCTTGTCTGAAGCAGACACACACTCTTACAAACACACAAATACACATATGTATAAAAACACCTAAGAACAGAGAAATAGTCAGGGATAGGGGTGAGATTAAGAGTTAGAATAATAGTGACAAGAAAAATAAACTTCTTGATCCTGAAGAGGTATTAAGAGAAAAGAAAAGATCTGGAAATGAAGCGGGTATCTTTTAACTAGGGAATGACTAAACGAATTATATTATATGAATGTGGTATATGAAATATTATTATGTAGTAAGAAATTATGAAAGGGATGGTTTCAGAGAATTCTGGAAAGCATAAACTGCCATAGAGTCAAATGATTGGGCAAGCAGAAAAATGTATACTATGACAAAAACATTACAAAGAAAAACAACTTTGAAAAACTTAAAAACTCTGATCATAGCAATGATCAATCACATCTATAGAAGACCTAGGATGAAGCATGTTACCCACCTACTAAAAGAAGTGATGAATTCAAGATCTGGAGGATGACACATATTTTTGGACGTTGCCATGGTTTTGAAGTTTTGATTGACTGCTTACTTGTCACAATCCCTGGCCACTCCCTCCCCCCAGCACTACCCCCACCACCTTGTTTCTAATTGAGGGAAGGGAGAAAGAGGGGAGGGCAGGAGTATATAGTGATGGTGCCTAGTCCTGGGAAATAGAGGTCAGAACACAGGAGATCCAGATTAAGACTAAGCAGAGTTGACCAACCCACCCCAAAGTGCAAAAATAACAACAAAAGCCAGATACAAAAAAGAAGAAAAAGTTAAAAAAA
>CM053627.1:131767699-131785362 GCA_028646595.1 Phalanger gymnotis
CCCAATTTTTCCTCTACTTCTCTAACTTGCTTTTCTAAATCCTTTTTGAGTTCTTCCATGGCCTGAGACCAGTTCATGTTTTTCTTGGAGGTTTTTGTTGTAGGCTCTATGACTTTGTTAACTTCTTCTGACTGTAAGTTTTGGTCTTCTTTGTCAACAAAGAAGGATTCCAGAGTCTGAGACTGAATCTGGATGTGTTTTCGCTGCCTGGCCATGTTCCCAGCCAACTTACTTAACCCTTGAGTTTTTCAGTGGGGTATGACTACTTGTAGACTAAAGAGTTCTATGTTCCATGCTTGGGCAGATGCGCTGCCTCACCAGCACTCCTCCTTCCCCAAGAACCCGCAATCAGGATTGGGTTTAAATCTTCAGCAGGCTCTTCACTCCTGCTCCGATCAGCCACTTAATTCCTCCCACAAGGTGGGCCTGGGGCCAGAAGCAACTGCAGCTGTAGTTCTAAAGCTGCCCCACCACCTCTGCCCCAGGGTCGTGGCCGAACTGCAAACTCAGTCCTGCAGCTTTTCCCACTAACGTTCTCTGTTGTCTTTGCTCTTTGTGGATCGAGAGGCCTGGTAGATGCCACAGCTCAGTATTTCAGGACTGTGGGGCACTGTCTGCTCTGCTGCTGGTCTGGTCGGTCTGCGGTCAGTCCGTGCCACCCACGCTGGGCTCTACTGGGCTCAGCTCTGCTCCCCTCAGCTGGGAGCTGGGAGCTCCATGCAGGACAGACCTTACCCAGAGACCATCCAGTCTGTCCGGGGCTGGAGTCCTGCTTCCCTCTGCCACTTTGTGGGTTCTGCAGCTCTAGAATTGGTTCAGAGCCATTTTTTATAGGTTTTTGGAGGGACTTGGTGGGGAGCTCACACCAGTCACTGCTTCCCAGCTGCCATCTTGGCTCCGGCCCCCGCCTTGATCCTCCTCCAAATACTTTCAATCAGGATTCTCCCCTCTAGTTCCTGGATTTCCTCACATGAGTATATATATATACACACACACACATACATATACATATATATATATATACATACATATGTATGCATGTATGTATGTATTTTAATATACAATACTACCCTTATCATTTTTCCTTTTATGAAGTATTACCAAGTAGAGTCATAGTCCAGCCATGGCTTTCATTCCACAAAGTTTCAGTGATACTATGAGGTCAAATTTATCCATTTAGGAATTTTCCCACAAAGGAAACTGTCCCAGAGAAGTGAAATGATTTATCCAAAGTTACCTAGATAGAAAAACCCAGAGCTGACATTGCAACCAAGCTCAGCAACTCCATTTTTTTTTATCTCTCTGCTATATTGTGTTATCTTCCCTCCTTCAGAAGGAAGAATTCAGAAAAACACCTTCAAATTAAGTCAAAATTTTTTAATTGTGAATTTCTTAAGTCAAATTTGATTTTCTTTTTAATTGTGAATCCAAAGATCTGATTTCCCCCCAAATTAATTATTCATTTCTTCTTCTATGAGTTTTATTTATCTTTTGAACCATTCTGGAATATCTTGTTGTTCCATGATCTTTGGGAAGACCATAAGCTGTTTTTCTTTTATCAAGTAATTTATTTTGTGCTCCATTATATTATGCTTTGATTTTTCTTGGTTATTATATTCATTTTTTCCCTTTATTTTCTTTTATTTTCTCTGCTGGTTTACCTGTTGGTTAGTTGTGTTTTTCTTTAGGCTTTCTTTCTTAAACATATTGATGTCTTTTTTAACCTTTCTATGTTATTTCCTATCACTTCCCTCTAGGTTCTTTCCTCACATTTTGGGTTTTCTTTCTTTCAAAGCTTCACACCTTCAGGTCGAGCTGCTAGCTTTCTATACCTTCCAGCAGATGGACTATCTAGGGTTCATCCAGAAAAACTCCCTAACCTGAACAAACACCTTGGGGAGAGAGATAAGCCCTTTTGTGTTTCTATTTCTTTCTATGTCATGCCCAACACTCCTACTTTCTTGACCATGAATCTGAGCACTACTCATATTTCCTATACTTTTCATATCCTCACCCCCGCCAAACACACACACACACACACACACACACACACACACTTCTACTAGTTCTCCTGTGGCCAACCAGAATCAGTGTTTGAGAAGTCTTGGGAGATCAGAGGAATTCAGGACAGGCCATAGGTATGACAGATGCCCATATTCGGAACCCACGTTACACAATTGCAAGTTTGTTTGAACTCATTTCATTCTACATGTGGAATGAGTTGGGGTGGGGATGCTGATTAGGACCTCTAAATACTAAAGATCTCTGGGATTATTCCATAAAGTTTTTAACTTATGTGAGGAAATAGCTTTATATCTCGTGGATTAGCTGTAATTACTGTATATCTAGTACATAATTCCTTTCTTTGTGATTTTTGTGTAGTTGCATTTTAGAAAATGCAAAGACTTATGTTTCTTGCCAATTAATTATATTTCCAAAGCAAAATTTCCCTCCACAAATGGCAAAGGGTTGATCAAATATGAACCTAATACAAATAAACATAATCTAAAGCCTCATTGCATTTATACTACATATGGGTATGTGTTTTGTGGGCTAATTATTTGGTAGCAATTTGGTTTGAAGGTGGATTACTCCTGTTTATAGAAAGAAAGACCTGATGTCAGTATTTAACAGTGAAGCTCCTATTCTTTTGAAGTCACTAAAGATTTAATAGCACTTATTGACGTGGCATCTTGCACCTGAAATCTTGGCTAGATTTCTCTTTCTTTTTTTCTGAAGAAAACAAACCAGAGTAAACAGACTAGCTCTTGGAAAATCTTCAGTATTCATTGTCGCTGTTAAGTCTTGGTAGAAATTTTAAAACTTCATTGACCTAAAATATCTACTAGGTTTGAAGAAGTGAAGAGGTAGAGACAGGATTAAGAGAGGAAAATTGGACCTATAATGTGCTTATTTACACAGTTAACCTAAAGATGATATGTAGTAGTTGATATTGGGAGGCAGTGACTGTCTTAGGATGGCTCAGTTCTTATAACAATAAATATTTTGAGAATGACCTTGTCAGAAGCTACTATTGTCTTAGAGTTTGGGTTAGGTAGAAATGAAAACCTTTACAGAAGTTACACAAAATGGGGATAAAACCTTTTGAAGTTTTAGCATACAAATTTATGAGGCCATAGGTTATTAGGCTTTAAAGAAATCTGTCAACATGAAATTTTAGAAGAATTACAGTAAATCTTACTTAATACAAAAAAATCTTCAATTTAGGAAAGGAGACTCCCAAAACAGTGGCTGCATTTAGAGTCACAGTAGAAAACAGTCAATAATGACATGTGATATCAAATAGCTATGATATTAATAATACTGGTTTGATCCATCAGTTTGGCTTATTTCAATAAGTAGAGATTTATGTTTACCTTGAAATGTAAGTTGGTCTCAACATTTAAAATAAGTACTCTCTCAGGAAAGATGAAAGGCCTCCCAGAGCAAGTTGATAGACAGTGAAAATCGGAAGAAAGTTATTGACACAGTCCATTTGGGTGATAGTGATAGTCTGTACTAGATAGTGAAAATAGAAATGAGGTGATAGATGCAGGAGGTGATACAGAGAAGAAAGTTTTTAAAATAGACATGATAATTCATTAGGTTTGAGAGGTAAAAGAATAGAAAAGCCAGAGATAAAGAATAAAATATCAGCAAAGAATATTAAGGACCCAGCTAAGGGTTTGGTTTGGTTTGGATTGGACTTATTTTTCACATATATATATGGAGCTCCTGGGGAGAAAATTCTCTCACCAATGCACATGGGCATCTACTCTATAACTTATAGTCCTAGTGAACTGAGAGGTTAAATGACAGGGTCACACAGCCAATATGTGTCAAAGTTGGGACTTTAACACTTTAACCCAGGTCTTCCTGACTCCCAGACCATCTCTCTCTCTATTGTCACATTGCTTTTTCAAATTATCTTGTACCAAGAGTCTGTAGTGTGTGAAATCAGTTTGGTTTTGCGATTTTTGTCCTTTCATTATCAGCAATTGGCCAGGAATCTCATAGATGAAATTACCTAAGAAAGAGGATTCTCAGGTCAGGAACAGAAAAAGGTCAGGGAGAAACACTGGAATTCTAGGAAAGTAGCAAGTTAAATGTTACCATGGAGACTCCAGAAGGTGAACTCTGGGCATAAAGGCCAAAATAAAGCCCAAACTGGCGGAGACGGGGCAGAGTAGGGGGTGGCTCACTGGAGATGAACTCAAAAACAAAGCCTGAATGAAGAGTTGCAAAGAGTTGTTTGAGTATAAGAATGTAAGATGAAATTGAGGAATAAAGTTGCAAAACCCTTGGTAAGGAAAGAAAGATTATTAAAAAGATGGTAAGGTCTAGGTTGTATTCATGCTGGTATGAGGCTGATCAGGTAAAAGAAGATCGTTGAGGTACTTGAAGAATTGTGTACTCAGGTTGTTTTTGTTATGAAAAAAATTGATTCTGACAGCTATAAAAGACTGGTAAAAAGCATTTCATGTCTCACGTTCTCAAGGAAAAAATGGGTTATTCCTTTCAAGAGGAAGACCAAGTTTCCTAGAATTTTCATTAAGAACTTCACATATTCCAGCACTTGTTTTCACTCAACACATATCCCATTGACAGATCGGAAATGTTACAAATGAAAGCACTAGGCACCCTCTCCTATTTAACAAATAGGAGAGCACATTGCTTGCTGACCCTTGAATACTGGGAATGAAATGAATATTTTTAGAAGATAAATTCTAATATTTTCTTCTATCTTTACCTACTTTCTCAGCATACTGCTGACATAATAAAATCTGTTAAAGAAAGATATTAAGTTAATATGGTTTAAAAAGTAGCAAAAATGCCTGATGGATTTTTTAAAACTACATATCCTTATTTTTGCTAAAGATTTTTGCTAAATTTTCCTACCTAAAATGGTGTATTAAATGACTAGATCAGAAAAGATGAGATTAGTTGATGTATTTCCCCTGAAGTCTAGCAAGCTGTTTTAGAAGGAAGGTACGTATTCCCTTCCCTTAAAATTCTTAATATTTTCTGTCTTACTGCCAGCTGTTTATGTGGAGAGTTACAAAGATTTACAGAACCCTTTGTGGTAAGTAGTAAATCTGATGAAGATTATGGAGGTTTATGCATTTTGACATATTGTGAGGTGACCTTAATCTCACTAAGTCGAAGGGAAAAGAAATTATGCTTCTTTCTACAGATCCATCATCTATTCTGAGATAATTCTGATTCCCATTTCATTTCTATATGGACCTTCATTTTTGGTGCATATTTGGCATAAAGTATAGCGGAGAAATGCCTTTGGAAAATGTCATAATGGAGTAGGTATTTGAAATATGGTGCAGTCTACATAGTGTTGAGAGAGAAATCCATTCTCTCATTGACATTCACAAATGGTGACTAATGCATGTAAGTAGAATGTGTAATTTACAAAATTACCAACATTCGGGAAGGACTCAGAATGAAGATCTCACTTGTTCTGACTATTTTCTGAAAAGAATTCCAATGAGGTTTACTTCATTGCTATAAATAGGCTACAATCACAAGCCAAAGAAAAGCTTTGACATGTAACTGAGTGTGAAAAGGATTGCTGGTCACATTGCCCTTTTTGTACACATCCATACAGAGAGAGAATGACCATTATTAGTGGAGCTAACCTCAAATATGGAGAATAGAAGTGTAGACCAAAGTCAAAAATTATAACATGAATACTAAAGACAGCTTGTGGTCTGGTGGCTACTAAACTTTCCTTATCCTTACTTTAAGAGATACCATCAAAATCCTTAGCACTGTCAAATAATTCAATATCAGAGACATGTTCCCCAGGGTGCAGTTATAAAGCAGGTAATAATGTATCTTCTTTAATGCCATTTCCATTATAACCTGCTTTGTAACTACACCCTAGGGAACATGGAATTTTCCATCTGACTTAATAGTTGAAACTTTGTCTATATGTTATTTTACCCATTAAAATGCAATCTCCTGGAAAGGAAAGACAGGATTGCATCTACTTCTCTGTTTGCATCACCCATACTTAACACAGTGCTTTGCATGTAGTAAGCACTTAATAAATACTTTTTCATTAATTCATTGCTCTTCAGCCATAAGCACTTGCATCAGATAAGTGCTTTTTCCTTCTCTCCAGAAGTGGTAGCCTATCATACTCGTTTTACAAATGCAAAGCAGAATCCAGCAAATAGCAGGACTCTGGGCAACAGTTTCCAAAAGTTGCTGATCCTGTGATATAGTGGGCCAGCATAGAAATGCAAGATGAAAGATCAGATTGTGTGCTCCTCCAGAGCAAGGACAACTTTCTTTGTATTTCAGTGCTTCTCACGTGTCTGCAGCTTCATAGTTGCTTAATAATTAAGACTTGACTGAGAGGAGATCAATCAAGTCAACTATCTAAAGCAGCGTTAGTGGATTTGTGACATTACTGATTCAAATAATAGCATTCTTATATAGATCCAAATATAGTAAAACTTTGGCTATTTCTTACTTATTTCTCAAATATCCATGACTTCATTAGGTTAGACACTTCCCAGTGATGTGGATCACAACCCCTTAGTAATTAAACAACCTACTCTAGTGACAAATATAGAAATAATTTATCTCTAGGCAGCCAAATTTCTGATGATGAATTTCTCCTGCCTTAATTATGGGCACATCTTTGCATGATAAGCACAATTCCCTTATTTAATGTATGTTTTATTAAACTTACTCTGTACCAGCCACTGGGCTAGTTGCTGGTAACATAAAGACAAAAACAAAACAATCCTCTCTCTCAGAAGGAGCTTACATTCTATGAGGAAAAAATAAGAATATAAAAATATAATAAAATAATAAATATATGTATATAATATAAAAGTATATAATATATTTATATATAACAAATACATAACAAAATAATAACAAGTAACTTCCGGATGGCACAACATTGGCAACTGGAAGTGAGGGGTGGGGGTGGGAATTAATAAAGATGTTCTTCAAAAAGGTATAGACTCCTACCTTATGACCACTGATCTAAAGCTGAAAAATACCTGGAACCTTGTGTACCTTGAGTGAGTCAAATGACTCATGCAAGGTAAAACACCTACTCTGAATGAAAGAACCTGGATTCAAATTCAGGTCCTAAGACTTCAAGTTCATTATTCTTTCCCCTGTGCCACAGATGGTATTTATGTTGAGCTTTTGAAGAAACCCTGGGCTGGACATGGTAATACATGCCTGTATTCCCAGCTTAAATTTGTGCTTTAAGGAATGGTGAAGAGGAGTTACCAGTATTGCTAAGAAAGAGGTATAAATATAAATGTAGATATAGATATATACGCATATTTGTGTGCACACAAACATACATACATACAAACACATATGTCTGTATATATATATATCTAATATAGAGATAGGTTATAGATACATAATAAATAGACAATAGCTAGGGAAAGATTCTGGGGCAGCTAGGTAGGAAAGTGGATAAAGTGCTTATCCTGGAGTCAGGAAGATTCATCTTCCTCAGTTTAAATCTGGCCTCAGATACTTAGTAGCTGTGTGACCACATGCAAGTCACTTCAACCTGTTTGCCTCAGTTCCTCATCTGTAAAATGAGCTGGAGAAGGAAAGAGCAAACCACTCCAATATCTTTGCCAAGGAAAACCCTATATGAGGTCACTAAGAGCTGGGCATGACTGAAAACAATTGAACAACAAAAATGATAGATAATAGAGTAAGATAATTAGGTAGATAGATAGATAGACAGATAGACAGACAGATGATAGGTATTTTTTAACTAAACTTGATTTCCATCCTTATAAAGAACTCCTAGGGAATAATTTTCTCTATCAATGCATGTCAGCACTTTCTCTGCTATATGTAGTCTCAGAGAGTTATCTGCCTAAGATCCTGAGACCTTAAGTGACTTACCTGGGGTCAGACAATGAGTATGAATCAGAGTCAGGACTTGAACTTGTTTCTCTGACCTCAAGACCAGCTCTCTAAGACTCTACAATATTCTTTCTCTATAAATATTGAGATAGACTTAGGCAGAGACATATACATAAAGGTATAGACATAGACATACCTGGAGACATAGGAATAAATGTAAGCATTGATACAAATATATATTAATATAACAAAGTGAAAGAATCTTTACTCAAGAAAGTAAATATGACCCTATAGGTATCTTTGAGATACAATAGGATATAACCTATGACTATGTCTTTGAAAGGGTAAATTTTATTCAAAAGAAACAGGTTAGAGAAAAGAGACAGTATATAACACAAATACATACTCAAATAAGGCCATCCATGAACTAGAGAAAACAACAATGGTAGAGAGCATCTAACCGAGGCTCGATAGAGGGAAAAACAGAAGTAATATTTCAGTGTATGTTTGAACTTAACGGTCAGAGAAAAGAAGGAAGTGGATGATGAGTTCAAGATTCAGAACATAATGGAAATAGAATTTAAGAAAAAAAGAAAACAGAGGAGGAGGAGGAGGAGGAGAAAATGAGTCAGTTGGAAATGCAATAATACAGCTGTGGTGTAAGAATAAGATGCAAATTTTTTAATTGTCTACATAGAGTTGAGGTGATGGCTGAAGCTCCTAAATCGGATAAGATTGCCTTGGGAGAAAATACAAGAAGAGGGAAAAGGGAAAAGTATAAAATATTACATAACACCCATTTTAGGGGACATGAGTGGGAGCAAGAGCCAGCAAAAAGACAGAAAAGGTCAGTCATATTAAGAGTCATCAAAGTGTAGTATCTTAGAAGAAAACAAAAGTCATAGGATTAAGGCAGAGGAGTGGTACCCAATAATGTCAAGTGTTACAGGAAAGGCAAGAAAAAGATAATTTGAAAAGAGTCATTTAATAAGGCCTTCTGTGACTCTGATAATAGTAGTTTCAATGGAGTGGTAAAAGATCAAATTACAAGGCTTTGTGGTGTGAGTAGATAAAAAAGAAGTGAAAGCAGCAAATGCAAACTTTTCTTTCTTGAAATGTGATGGAGGAGTGGAGAGCTCTATAGGAGGATAGCTTCATAGAATAGTAGAATTAAAACAGTATTTTTATGTGATTGGAGAGACTCTAGTGTGTAGAGAAATTATAAGATTCTCAGAATAGCATTCCTATGAATACTCAATGTTGCCACCTCTGGACCCTTAGAACCCAGTATCTCATTCTAATACCATTCTGAGCTATATTAATGACCAATCAAGAAAAGACTCCCTCTCTCCAGTAGAAATCATTATGACTCCCAGGAATACCAAAGGGGTTACCAAAGGCAGCCCGGTAATACCTAGTAATCTAGAAAACTGAAGCACATGGCACATAATAGTTAACAAATAGTTACTGCATTGTATTGAATTGAATTGAACAGAATTGAATTGTTGACTTTAGAGAACAGGGATACATTTCAATCTCTACCACCCACATTATTCCAATCTTGTAGGGGGATGAGTTTCCTTCCACTCCATATGCCACCCACATGTCCACAAATAAACTTTCACAGCACCAAGCCCTTAGGAACCACACAGGCTCAAGTTTCACATTTTCTTTGCCTAAAGGGAATGTGATTTGGCTATGTCAAATTCTACAACAACAGGAATTGTTTTACATACACTTACTTCTATGGTTCACAGTACAGTGTGGGCTCTTAATATGAAATAACAATGATGAGAATGATTTGCAGAGAATGTTTGCTACTATGAAACGCTATCAAGGTATCATGTAAAATTGAGATAATTACCCAAGCCAAACACATTTGCCTGGATTTTACAGATGAATGAGGAAGATAGTTTTTTCCCCCTTTTTTATTCTTGGATTGCCTGAAAAAATTACATCATTTTCTCACTTCCCTCTGCATTGGTAGTTGAGGACGTAGCATCAGAAATCACAAGTTTTAGACAACAACTAAAGATTTAACCTCAAAATTGGAAAAAGGGAATTTGTTTTCCTAAAATTTCAAGTTATTTTTTTCATGAATAACAAAAAATCTGAATTTGGATACTGTGAGATTAATTCTAAAGGTGGAATCTCTTTTATTCTCTGGATTTAAGTGATACTGATAATTGGAAACACATTTCATTAAGAAGTAGCAGAAATAAGAACAGAATAGTACTGGATAGAACTGTTGTTAGTTTCCTATTAATGTCATTCCCAGAAAGTCCCTTCCTTTGTGAGAAGATTTTTTCATCATGTCATATTCGTGAGACAATTAATGGCACACCATTAGTTTAATCCTAGAGTGAGGAGGGCACCATGATGGATGGCCTACTTGTAGTAGAATAAGACAAACTTTCATTTCTCAGACTTTTTTCCATTAGGAAAGGAATTTGTGCCTGTTTTGATGCAGACTCATTTAAGGCTTTTAGATCAGTTGTGCAGAAACCTATAAATGCATTAAAATGCATTAAATCCTTTCTCCTCTATATATAAACCTTGGGCTGGGATAGGAGAAAGGGGAACATAACTCAAATCCATTCCAGTGAAGTCCAAGGCCACTCTTCGGTTCCCTTGCCAACTATTTATTTGCCTCTGCAGGAATTCAGTGGGAGAGGGCCCTTGAGGTGCAGAGCCATGCTAGTACCCTACATTTCAGAAGAAAGGTTTACCCAAAGAAATAAAATGATAATAATACTTTGTAATGTTTGGGGAATTTTGGTTAGGAACTTTAGTGGATTTCCCTCCCCTCCCCACCCCCACTCTCAACTGCTAAGTAACAATTCAGTTCTTAGAAGTTTTAAAGTTCTATTCTGTGCCAGGTTACTGTAATTCATCTGAAGAAATAAATGGTTTCAAAGAGGCAAAGTAAAGCTAAAAAAAATGTAAGTGACCTGTCCCTTGAAACTGTTTTGCTGAAATGAGTTGAATGTATGAAATAATGTGGAAACCTGGTCTGACTCCAGTTTCTAAACTGGATGTTTTATGCCTTCAAATTCTCCTTAGAGGTTCAGGATCATTTCCTACTGTGGTGGGTCTTTGAGAACAATTTATAATCATGTTATCCAATTCAACTGACTGTTAGTTATCCTCCTCTACAACGATGGTAAACATAAATTTATTTGGTTTAACAGTTTTCACCCTTTTATCTACCCTGCTGTCTTCTTTACTTAGATCAGGCAGATGACCAACAGATTTTTTCTTTGTGAAAAATGATAGTTTAAGCTGGCATCTAGCTACTGTACAGGCATTGATTGGCTCTCAAACAGACAACACAACTTTACTGTGATCTCCAAGCCCTGTGCTCTTACCATTCTACCTTTCTCCACAGTGATTCCTACATCTGGCTCAAATGGACCACTTGGAGCCTGAGGGTTCAGATTAAACAATGACCTTTTTTTTTTAAAATGATGACCTTCAGGTCATCCAGAAAGTAAAGTTCTTCAGAAAGTAAAATCATATACCAACAAAGGCAGGGGAGAGGAAGAACGGGAAGGGGAGGGGAGGGAAGGATAATTATATCTGGCCTAAATTAATCTCTTTAACTTCTACTCATTACTAGGAGGGCTGTCATCTGGGGAAAAGCAGAATGAGCCAAATATTTTAATTTAAAAGACCAACATCAAAGAGGTTTTCAGAAAAAAAAAAGTTTAAAATCTACCTAGATAGTATGCCATGTAAAAAAAAAATCTGGTTATTTTAGTGGTTCAAATTCAAGCTCAATGGAGTCTAGGCATAGAGTCCAGAACATAGGAAGCCCTAGTTCTTCTACATTGTGCCTTGGTTAGATGCTATAAGAATATAGTGTTCAGTTATGGGCCCCATATTTTAAGGACATTATTAGGCTGGAGAGGGTCCTGAACAGAGGGAACAATATGATGAAGGAGTTTTCAACCATGTCATATAAAAGCTGTTTGAGGAAATTTGAGGGTTTTAGTCAGAAGAAAAGAAGATTGTGGGGTTTAGGTTTATCATATGGAACAGAGATTAGATTTCTTTCTGCTTGGCCTCAGAAGGCAGAACTAACAGCAATTTGTGGTATACGGAGAAGCAGATCTCAGTTCAATATAAAAGGGAAAAATGAGAATTTCAAAATAATTACAGTACTTTAAAAGTAGAATAATTTGCCCTGAAAGGTACCAAGTTCCTTCACTAGGTGTCACTGAATGGAGGCTGCATAACCAATTGTTGGTAGTGTCATAAAGAATGATCCTAGATTGGCATAAGTTTGACCATATGGCTTCCTACCATGTCTGACTCTCAGATTCTAAAAGGACTAAAAGAATAGACTTTGAATATCAAACAAGGGAGTTTATATTTTATCATAAAGGAAATAGAGAAATATGGAAATACCTTAAGCAAGGGCAACCAGATATGTATCCTTCGATATGTCACCATACCAGTGTTTCTTTGTTTGGTTTGGTTTGGGGAAGAAAGAGTACTCAAGTCAAAGGATTGTATTTCTAATTTTGGAACTTCAGTAATAAGAACACAGCTCTGCGTGTGTGTATATGTGTACGTGTGTGTGTGTGTGATTTGAGGGGAGACATTTTTGCAGGGAGTCTTCACAGCATCCTTGAAACCATGTCACATAGGCAAATGCCTGCTGAGCCTGGTTAATTATGCCCAGTCCACTTGTCTCCTGATAAAAGGAAACAAACAACCTCTACCTCATGTTAGATAGTAGAGGCCTAGTATGTTCAGGTGACATGAAACTGATCTTCAACCGCTATGTCACTGAACCTCACGTACAAAAAACCAAAAAAATGGCTTTGGGGACTTGATTCTTGGTCAGAGAACCCTCGGCCTCCCCTAGACCATTTAAACACAATAGGTAAATAAGCATTAAAGTTGGAAAAGAATATTGGCAGATTTAACTATTTTCATCCCCCAACAGCTCAGTGAAAGCTAGGTGAGCTGCACGAGCAGGTTCGTCCTCCTCTGGAGTCAGTCGAAATATGTCTTTTCCACCCCAGTTGAAATCACATTTCAGAAACCAGCTGAGAAAACCAAATGAGAGGGATTGATGTACCTATGTATTAAAAATAATTTGCAGAATCAATGAAGTGAACTATGTGTTCATTAATTCCAAGGGTATTTTAATCTGTATTCCTTTTCTGTGCCTCAAAACAAATGTCAATGAAAGGATAGGTTTCTTGGAGACAGCTTCAAAGGTATCATTTCTGAAAACCCCTAACATACTAGAAAAATATTCAATTTTAGGCAATTTCACATGAATTGTAGAATGTATACTAAAAATTTAGCACTAAGTCACATGGGTTCTCTTAATCAACTTGTCAACAAACATTTATTAAGCACCTATTGAATATACTCTTCTGTTAACATTCTCAATTAGACTATAAGATCGTGGAGAGTAAGTCATTTTCAAATTGACAAGAATTTAAGTTCCTACTATGTGCCAAGAATAGTGCTAAGTTCCGGGGATACTAATAAATGCAAAACAGCTATCAATAAGAAAGATATATACAGAATTAATTGAAAGTAATTAACAGAATAATCAGGAATAGCTTCTTATAGAAAGAGAGATTTTGTCTGAGATTTTAAGGAAGCCAGGTGGAGCCAGGAAGTAGAGGTCAGGAAAGAGAGAATTCTAGGAATGGGGGACAGTCATTGAAAATGCCTGACTTGGAGGATGGGGTGTCTTGTGGAAGGAACAGCAAACTCACCTTGGGAGGAAATGATGCCCTCCATCTTAGAATCTGCCATTACAAAAAGAGATAGAGGGAGACAGAGACAAAGAGACAGAAGGAGAGAGAGAAAGAGAGATAGAGAAAAGGAAATAGACAGGAACAAAAAGAGAGAGAGAGACAGAGAGAAGGGGGAGAGCTGAATGCACTAAATACAACCCAATTGATTTTCTGAGGATAGCAAATATTTAAAAGTTGAAAGAACATAAGTAACAAAGAAAAAAGTTGCCCTTCCTGCTTCTAGGCAACTATTTGTATTAATTAGCACAGTGCTTGAGATTTGGGGAATGATTATACCCATGGCTACTTCTGCCTAGACATGCGATGTAAAATTGGAGATCAGAAGTGAGATTAAAACTAAATAAATAGATTTGGGAATCCTCTTCATAGAGATGATATTTGAGTGCATATTGAAATGATGAGACTTCTCAGGGAAGGGATAGGGGAGGGAGTTCATCAAGATTTGGAACTCAAAACTTTTTTTAAAATGTTAAAAATTTTTTAGCATGTAATTGGAAGAAAAATATGTTATAATAAAATTTTTAAAAAAATGATGAAAGCTTATGAGATCAACAAGCAAGAGTATAAATGGGAGGAAAAAGAAGAAAGTCAAGGACAGAGATTTCAGGAACACATTGTTAGTGAGCAAACCTGGTGAAGAACAAAGAAAAGAGAATAATAAGGAGCAATTAGCTAGGAAAGGGGAATATCATATAAATTTAGAGAAGAGAGAGTACACAGGAGAAGAGGGTGACCAACAGCATCAAAGGTTGAAGAGATATTAAAAAAGATGAGAGCTGACAAAAGTCAGTTAGATTTGATGTTTAAGAAATCACTGGTGACTCTGGAGAGAGCAGTTTAAGTGATATAATAAAGATGAAAGCCAGATTGTAAAGAGGTTAGGATGAGTTGACAGAAGAAATGGGAACAGAGAATGTAGATGGCTTTCATAAGGAGGTTAGGCTGAAAGAGAATGAGAGACATAAGACAAGAGGTAGCAGCAAGGGGAGGATCAAGTGAGGCAGCTGAGTGGTATAATGGATAGAGCACTGGACTTGCAGTCAGGAAGACCCCTGCCTCACAGAGTCACTAACTCTCTGACCCTTGGCAAATCACTTACCCAGTTTTCTCATCGCAAAATGGATAATAATAGCATCTTACTCACTGAATTATTAAGAGAATCAAATGAGATAACATATGCAAGGCATTCTCAAACCTTAAAGTGATTTGTAAATACTAGATATTATTATTAAAAATAGGAAACCTATGTGTATTTAGGGCAAAAATTGCTAACTATTGGAAACTGTCAAAACTACAATGAGCTGCCTTGAAACTAGCGGGCTCCCTCTCACTAATGGTTTTCATGCAAAAGCTGCATGGCCGTAGGATCATCAATTAAGAGCTGTAAGTAAACTTGAGCCTAATCTCTCATTTGCAGATAAAGAAATGGAAACATGGAGAAGTATATGACTTGACCAAGATCACAGAGGTAGAAAGTGGCATTGGCAGGATTCAAACCCAAGTATTCTGATTCCAAACCCAGTGCTCTGTCCACTGCCCTATCCTACCTATTAAATTAGAGCTTTGCCACTTACTATCTTGGCAATGCCGGGCAAGTCATTTAAGCTTTCTGCCCTCCATCACCTCATTTGTAAAATGAGGGAATTGAACTAGATGATTAAGATACCTTCTAGCCCCAAATTGATAATCCTACGAGTTGATATTTTGAAGAATTGAGTTAAACATGTCCTGGGCTCCCTTTCAGTGCTGAGATTTTATAGATGTTGAGGTTCTATGATTTTGGAACAAATCCATAATAAGAGTAATTAAGAAACAGTCTTCATCCTATATTCATGCCATAGAAGTAATTAGCGGCCTTCCCTTCTGCTCAAGGAGATGGAAACATTTCTTAACTTGTTACCAACCACATTAACAGTGGGATTGTCATTGGACCCTATGGGAAAGAGTCAATAGGGTACATATAATACAGAAAAGCAGCAGGGACCGATGGGCCATCATTAAAAAAATAGCAGATGAGCTTCTGAGACTGATCAATACACAAATCTCATCTGTTAATTGATGCCTGCCTTGCTTAGATCACTAATCCTGCTAATACACTTTGCTTAAGCCAACACATCACTCCTTGGCAGAAATCTTGTTGATAGAAAAGAAAATTCATCAACATAATCATAGTTGACAGTGACATAGAATCACATTATTTCAAAGCTCTTGCAAATACATTTCCTCAGCATTTTGAAGAAAGCATTAAAATACACATATTTTAGCAAAGGAAACTGAAACTGGAAAAAAGGTTGTTATTTGTCCAAGTTCACTCTAAAATAAATGCCAGACCCAAGGTGTAAACCCACGTATTAGTTTTCCAAGTCCAGAGTTTCTTGCACAACCCCAGTTCCCCAACTATACTCACATTACTAAGCTACAATTGAAATCACTAGCAGCAACAGCAGGGCTGGAGAGGGAAGTGGGAGCTGAAGGAGAGGATGGAAGAAAAAGCAGAATCCCATTCATCCAAGAAAATGAGAACAAGAATTTTTAGACTTCATTTCCATTGCATTCTTTCCTCAGATGTTGGCAAGGTCTAAAAAATACAAAATGGGCAAAATGGTACCATGAATTCTGTTATTTTCAACACCTTCATGATTGTCGTAAATCATCAACCACATGAACAATTTATCTGTAGCAATGAATGTTAATGATAAAAGCAGCTGAATATGATCATATTGGCTATACCATTGGCTAAATAAAAGGTGGCAGTCCTGGATTGATGCATAGTTGAAATAGGTAATTCAGAATTTTGTCCTCATTAAATCAAGCAGAAAAAAACACCTTGGTCCTAGTTGGTGAATTATCAGGAAATTTGATATAGCCTTTTCAAAGTTGAATGGTAAGCATTATAAATCACACTATTAAAGGGCTTTTAGGAGAAAAGAAAAAAGAAGGAAAAGTATTTTATCATGTTTGGATATCTTTGAGAGGAGATAATCTGGTCTAAAATGTGATTTCACTGAACTGGAAATTTCTAACTTTAGGATTCTCTCAACCTATGCAGGTCAACAATATATCTCTAACTTAAGGACTAAGAGAATCACATGAAGCCCTGGCACAGAAAGCTTTTATATATGAGAAATAGGACTTGAAGCCAGGTCTGCCTGAATCCAAGGCTAGCCCACTATCAACTATCTCATATTGCCTTTCTACCATCATGTTTAAAAATAAAATTATATGTGATAGGATAATAAATTTATATAGATAAGGATTAGAAATGAAGCCATGGAAGGGCAGAGCTAAGATGGCAGCTGGAAAGCAGCGACTTGCTTAAGCTCCCCCCAAGGTCCCTCCAAACACCTATAAAAATGGCTCTGAACAAATTCTAGAGTGGCAGAACCTATGAAACAGCAAAAGGAAGCAGGCCTCCAGCCCAGGACAGCCTGGATGGTCACTGGGTAAGGTCTATCACACCATGCTAGGAGCAGAATGGAATGTTGTGGGCATGGGCCGTGCCCGGAACAACCAGACCGTAGCACCCTAAATCAGTGATCTGTGGCAGTTACCAGACTTCTCAACCAACAAGACCAAAGACAACAGAGAAGGTTAGTGAGAAAAACTGCAGAGACCCAGTGAAAGGAGTTTGCCATCAGCTACCACCCCAGGGGCAGTAGAGGTGGTGCAGCTCTGAGGCTGCTTCCAGAGCTACAGCTGCAGGTACTTCCAGTACCAGGCCCACCTGGTGGGAGGAATTAAGAAGCAGATTAGAGCAGGCATGCAGAGCCTGCTTAGATCTGAGTCCTGGTCCAGGCTGGTGGTTCTTGGGGGAGGAGGAGCACTGGTGTAGCAGTGCTTGCTGTGTAGAAACGGTTCTGAAAACAACAGCACAGCCCTTCAAGCTTGGGACAAATTACTCTGTATTCTACAAGCATTCATACCCTGCTGAAAAACTCAAGGGTCAAGTAGTTGCCTGGGATCATGGCCAGACAGCAAAAACAGACTCAGATTCAGACTCAC
>CM053627.1:131785862-131811332 GCA_028646595.1 Phalanger gymnotis
ATTCATTCATTCATTCATTCATTCATTCCTGACTCCAAGATTGGTCCTGTATCCACTAGACCACACTATTTTGGGTCATGAACATTAATAGGAGTTAAATAATGGGATCTATGAGAATATAAGCATGAATCCTTTAGTTTTTTTTAACCAGATTTTCCCCTCAAGACAGACACATAGCATTAAAGTGCACACAAAACCAGATTCCCCAGTATATAATCTAAGTCATGGGAATGAATGGCATCCCTTTAGAAGCTGCATTAATTGGAAGCAGTAACTTACTAAAGGAATCTTTGTGAGCTGACGGAGTGCAGGCAGCTTCTAAAGGAGGCTGATTCACTCCCAGTACATAACTTACACAAAGTAGAAACTGTCTTATTATCTAAAAGGCCCAAATGCACATTTCCCTCCCAGGCATATTTTCAAAATTATTATATATTGTCATAAATATTTGAGAAGTAAATACTCCATCATTCTATCCAATTGCCCAGAACTAGATTTGTGAAAAGCATCTTATCATGCTTTGTCTAGTCAAATTCTAAATTATTCATTCCACAGGCTTTTACATCATCAGTCTGAAATATTTTCATGTTATCAATTCTACTTTTGGTCCACAACATTTTTAATTACTATTCCAAACTCTTTATTCCAATAACAACTCCTTGATTACTGTTCTCCACTTAGAAAGTAGACAGAACTTCAACATTTGGGGCTACAAACCAAGAAGAATGAAATCCTTTCACCTTCAACCCATTTATCATTTTGGCGCACTGTTCTTTGAGTTGATGCAAGTGGTTCCCATGTTTCTGTAATCTGGAGCTGAACGTCTTAAAGGAGTGTGGCATGAATTCACGTTACTTTTTGGGCTCTGTGAATTAGGAACTGATTAGAAACAGTGCAGCCATCCAGTCTATTGCATACTCACTCACACTGTATGGGATTGCCAACATGTCTTTTTTATGAAATATGTTTCAAATTTTATTTTCTTCTCACATGTGTTACTTGCATTTTTCTAGGACACATTTCAAGTTCATATTTCCTTCTATTTTGGAAACCTTTCAGATCTTTTTAAAAGATAACTCTATACTTTTCTTGTTGAAGATTCCAAGTTGATGACTATGTTTTTCATGTCATCATAATATGTGTTAAAAGATTATACAGTCCTCTTTATTTAGGCCTATACCTACAAAGTGAAAAGGGCAATTAAGATGATGATCTTGTTAGTTTATAACACATTTTTTCATGGAGGTAGGGGTGGAACGGCAACAAGAAAAGGACTCCCAGATCGTTTCTCTGAATTGTCAACTGACTGATATCAGTTGCCATCTTGATACCTTCAATTGTGTTAGTTATACTTTACTCATTTTCATAGGGAAATTAGTACATAAGAGACAAGTTAGAATCCTTATAAAAAGTGGCTACCTTAAAATTCACATTCAGTGCTACACATAATTCTATTAAATAATGACATCAAAAACTTCCCACGGGGTCATGCACAAGTCAAAGCAAGAAGCGTTATGGAGAGCTAACTTTATTATAAGGTAAAAACAGAAAATCCATATGTTCATATTTCTTGTAATCTTCCATATCTTTCAATTTATAATAACATGGATAAAGTTTTGGGAAAATATATTATTTTTCTTTTTTCAAAACTTGGAAGTTTACTTTAGCCTAGCCCAGTTAGGCCTTTTTCTTTTTCCCTGACATGTCTTTAGACTTGCAAAAATACCTGCAGGTATAAGTGTATATTTCTCTTGCTTGTGAAAACAAAAAGAAGGAAGGAAAGGAAGGAAGGAAGGGAAGGAAGGAAGGAAGGAAGGAAGGAAGGAAGGAAGGAAGGAAGGAAGGAAGGAAGGAAGGAAGGAAGGAAGGAAGGAAGGAAGAAAGGAAGAAAGGAAGAAAGAAAGGAAGGAGGGAGAGAGGGAGGGAGGGAAGGAGGCACAATGGGAGGGAGCAAAGAAAGGAAGGACTAACTACAGAGTCTATCGAAATCAATGCAGACAAAATATAACTTTTTGAATAAGGAAACAGTTGATTTTTAACACTTCAGAAAGACATTTTCAAAAATCAAATGTGATCTCAAACTATAGCATTGTATTATTGTTAAACTTATTTAATTTAATGAAATTTTGAACTGGAAAAGGCCATAGAGATATAACAATAATAGCTAGGAGCTAATATTTATAAAGTACTTACTATGTGCCAAATACTGTGGTAAGTGCTTTATAATTGTTATTTCAATTGATCCTAATTAAAACCCCGGAAGGTAAGTGTTATTAGCATCCCCATTTTCCTTCTAGAATTTTATAGATGAAGAAACTGAAGCTCAGAGAGATGTGAAATGCTTTAGCTAACTAGTTATTGATAGAGCTGGGTCCAGAACTAAATTCTTGATTTCTTTTCCAGTGGACTTTTCACTACACGTCGCTGCCACTGCGTCTTCATTGTATTGCTGAATTACCTTTACTGATTTCCTATTAATAGATTATACTATCCAAGAAAAAAATCGATATGAGTAGATGACTTGCCCATGTAAGATTAGATTAAACATTTTATTAAAGTCATTAAATTAAGTATTTTCCATAAGATTTCAGAATAGAATTTGATTCCTCAGTCATTTAAAAATAATCAACTCACTTGTTTTTGACAGCATCTTTTCTTCAGGCATATTTATTAGGAGAGAAATTATTTCCATTAAGCAACAATATTGCATTTCCGTTTGGCTTGGCAATTACATTGAGTTTTGCCGAAGGAATTTCTTTGCAATTTAATATGATTAGGCAAATAGAGAACTCTGACTCTAAATGCATATATTCCATTGGTGTCAATGGGAGATTCATATGTGGAAGACATACCAAATATACATCTGAATCTTATACTCACAAAGAAGACACTGTTATTGTAATTAGCTTCTTTTTCTTCCCATTAAATGATCCTATCATTAGTATTTCCCCTGAAATCTCTACTTTTGCAGAAGATAGTATTCTTTTATTTATTTTTCTGAAAATATTTCCGGGTCAAAGTAATGTTTTCCTTAGCTTAAAATTAAACCTAATAAAACCAAGGAGGTGGGAGGGGAGAAAAACTCAAATCTATTAATTCTTTGCATCTCATTCATTTATCATGTAGTATCATGTAGTTATTTACATATACATTTTATCTGCTAAATTGTAGGCTTTATGAGGTGAAGGATGGTGTCTTTCAATCAATGAATTGACATTATAGATGAGAATCTACCATATGGCAGGCATTGTGCCAGGTATTGGAGATACAAAAAAAGACAGTATTTTTCTTGTGAGATTACATTTGATTGAGGGAGACACTATGCACATCAATGTCTAAATATAAAATATGTACAAAGTTATTCCTGTGTGATTTAGCAGCTGGGGCACATTAAATGTCACTTGTATTGAGTTTTAAAGGGAATTTGGGATTCTAAGAGGGAAGTAGGTAGAGGAAATGGTCTACTCCGGGCATACAAAGGCATGGAGATTTGAGATAGAATATTACATGATGAATATCAAGCAAGTTAACTTGGATGTACTTACTGAAGAGTATGTGAAGGGGAGTAAATGCGTAATAAGTCTAGAAATGGAGAAGTCGGAGCCAGATTGTGAAGGGCTTTAAATGTCAAACTGAGGAGTTTGCAGTTTATTCAAGAGGTAAAAGGCAAAAACTGGGTATTTTTTGAATAAGGTAGTGATGTGGTCAGGCCTATGTCTTATTCATCTTTGTATAACCCAGAATTCTTGACCTAGTGTCTTGCTGCTAATAGATAGTCGATAAATATTTGTGGAATGAAGAATTGAATGTGGATCCACAAAGTTGCTTGTTTTATGAGTAGACGCAGGAAGAAATAAAATCCCTTTATGTTTCTATGTAGCTATATATATATATATGTACATATATATATGTATGTGTGTGTATGTATACATATGCATGTGTACATGTATATGCATATGTACAAATGTGCGTGTATGTGTGCATTTCTTATATAGATCAGGAAAGATATGTATCCAAAAATAATCTATAATAAATAATAAAAAACCTTTAGTACCTAGACATACGTGGATTTGTTTCAATTTCTTCTAAGCAGTGATAGAAATCTTGGGAACTATTTTGACTTCAGGTTTCATTCTCGTTGGTCAGCCTTAATCCTTAGTAATGTACTTGGCATATACCAAGTGCTCAATAAATACTTGTTAACTTCACTTGACTTTACTTTTTACATTATAATGTGATACATGGGAACCTGGTTGTACTGATTTTATTTTTAGTTCACAACACTCAGTTCCACAAGTTTTTGAATTCCAAATTTTCTTCCCCTCCCTCTCCTCTCCCTTCCCCACCCAAGACGACATATAATCCTATATAGGTTCTACACATACCTTCACATTAAACTTATTTTCACAATAGTCAAGTTGTAAAGAAGAATTATAACCAATGGAATGAACCATGAAAAAAGAAGAAAGGAAACCAAAAAAAGAAGGATAAAAGAGAGAGAGAGAGCAAATAGTTTGCCTCAATCTGCATTCAGACTCTGTAATTCTTTCTCTGGATGTCCACAGCTTTTTCCATCATGGGTCTTTTGGAGCTGTCTTAGAACCTTACATTTCTGAGAAGAGGCAAGTCTATGAAAGTTAGTCATCACAGATACGTGATCTGTAATCGTGTATAATGTTCTCCTGCTTCTGCTCCCTTCACTTAGCATCAGATCATGTAAGTCGTTCTACGTTATTATGAAGTCTGTCTGCTCCTCATTTCTTATACCACAATACTATGCCATTACATTCACACACCACAACTTGTCTAGCCATTCCCCAATTGATGGGTATCCCCTTGATTTCCAATTCTTTGCTACCACAAAAAGAGCTGCTATATATATTTTTGTAAATACGGGTCCATTTCCCACTTGTGTGATCTCTTTGGGATACAACACTAGAAGTGGTATTGCTGGGGCAAAGGGTATGCACATTTTTATAGCCCTTTAAACATAGTTGCAAATTGCTCTACAGAATGGCTGGATTAATTCACAACTCCACCATCAATGTAACAGTGTTCCAATTTTCCCACTTCCACTACAGCATTTATCATTTTCCTGTTTTGTCATGTTAGCCAATCTGACAGGAGAGATGTGGTACCTAAGAGTTGTTTTGATTTGCATTTCTCTAATCAATAGTGATTTAGAGCATTTTTTTCATATGACTATAAATATCTTTAATTTCTTCCTCTGAAAACTACCTGTTCTTATCCTTTGACCATTTCTCAATTGGGGAATGACTTGTATTCTTATAAATCTAACTAAGTTCCCTGTATATTTTAGAGATGAGCATTTTATCAGAGACGCTGGTTGTAATTCTTTCCAAATTTTCTGCTTCCCTCCTAATCTTTATTGCATTGGCTTTATTTTATTTTAAGGCATTAACAATCTCACTTTAATCACACATACAAATATCATTCACTTAGTTAAGGAGGAAAAGCCCGAAACCTTTACTTCAGAGCAAATCAAACAAATTACAAACACATTATAAACAGACCAAACACAAACCAACATCTGGGTTAGCAAAGCCAGGGGGCTCTTAACAATGGCTGCCCAGAGTCTCCACAATGACACTCCTCCATGAGTGTTTTTATACTCTGTTCAGGGCTTGAAGGATTCACACCTAACCAGCAAAAGAGTGTGAGCCTAGGGCTTTATACCTAGTTAGCAAAAGGGTGTGTGCCTGGAGCTTTGCACCTAGTAAGACTGAATCAAAGGCATTTAATTAATTTAGCATTCTAAGTCAGTAAAAAAAAAAAAGTCCCACCTTAATTACCAATACACTTGCCTAGCATTTCTTTTCATTAATTCCCTTGATATTCTAGATCTTTTGTACTTCCAGATGAATCTTGTCATCATTTCATCTAGCTCTATAAAATATTTTTGGTAGTTTGATTGGTATGGCACTAAATAAGTAAATTAGTTTACGTAAAATTGTCATTTTTATTATATTACCTCAGCCTAAACCAGGGGCAACTGATGTTTTTGCATTTATTTAGATCTGACTTTATTTCTGTGAAAAGTATTTTGTAATTGTGTTCGTATAGGTCCTAGGTTTGTCTTGGCAGGTAGACTCCCACATACTTTTTGTTTGTTTATTTGTTTTTTGAGGGGGAAAGGCAGGGCAATTGGGGTTAAGTGACTTGCCCTAGGTCACACAGCTAGTAAGTATGTCAAGTGTCTAAGGCCGGATTTGAACTCAAGTCTTCTTGACTCCAGGGCCAGTGCTCTACTCACTGTGCCATCTAGCTGCCCCTGAATCCCAAATAGTTTATAGTGTCTATAGTAACTTTAAATGGAATTTCTCTTTCTATCTCTTGCTGTTGGACTTTGTTAGTAATATATAGGAATGTTGAGGATTTATGTGGTTTTATTTTATATCCTGCAACTTTGCTAAAGTTGTTTATTATTTCAAGTAGTTTTTTACTTGATTCTCTAAGTAAATCATCATATCATCTTCAAAGAGTGAAAACTTAGTTTCTTCTTTGCCTATTCTAATTCCTTCAATTTCTTTTTCTTCTCTGATTTCTAAAGGTAACATTTCTAGTACCAAATTGAATAATAGGGATGATAATTGACATCCTTGTTTCACCCCTGATCTTATTGGAAATGCATCTAGCTTATCCTCATTATGTAATGCTTGCTAATGATTTTAGGTAGATGATACTTATAATTTGAAGGAATACTCTGTTTATGCCTATGCTTTCTAGTGTTTTTTTTTTAAATAGGAATGGGTGTTGTATTTTTTCCAAAAGATTTTTCTGCATCTATTGAGATAATCATATGGTTTCTGCTAGTTTTGTTCTTGATATGAACAATTATGCTGATAGTTTCCTAATACTGAACCAGCCTTGCATTCCTAGAATAAATCCTACCTAGTCATAGTGTATTATTCTCATGATAAGTTGTTATAAACTTTTGCTAATATTTTATTTAAAATTTTGAATCTATATTCATTAGGGAAATTGGACTATATTTTTTTCTCTGTTTTGACTCTTTTTGATTTAGGTATTGGTACTATATTTGTGTCATAAAAAGAACTTTGTAGGACTCCTTCTTCTCCTATTTTCCCAAATAGTCTATAAACTATGGAAATTAATTGTTCTTTAAATGTTTGATAGAAGTTACTTGTAAATCCATCTAGCCCTTGAGATTTTTTCCTAAGGAGCTCATTGATGATTTGTTCAATTTATTTTTCTGGGATGGGGTTATTTAAGTATTTTACTTCCTCTTCTGTTAATCTAGGCATTTATACTTTCGTAAATTTTCAACCATTTCCCTAAGATTATCATATTTATGAGCATACAATTGGGCAAAATAATTCATAATTATTGCTTTAATTTCCTCTTCATTGGAGGTGAATTCACCATTTTTATTTTTGATACTGGTAATTTAATTTTTTTCTTTCTTTTTTTTTAATCAAAATGACCAAAAGTTTATCGATTTTATTGTTTTTTTCGTAAAACCACCTCTCAGTTTTATTTGTCAGTTCAACAGTTTTCTTGAGGTTGTATTGATTTTAGACGTCATAGAGAAGGGCCCTAGCTAGTTAACCCCAAAGTTCCATTTGGAATGTTCCACTGTTCCATATGACATCAGATTTTGGGTTTTCAGTAAATTTAAAATGTCATCTTCTCTAGGTGCTTGGGATAGACAGACATATGACATTGCTGAAGGGGGTAGAGGGTCCCGAAGAGAAAATTATTTCAGTCAATGATGATCAACAACTTGTCTGGTATAAGTTATTCACAGTCTTAGAAATTCACCTGAGAAAAATATGAGGGCAATGAGAGATTTGAAAACTTTCCCATGAACGCACAACTAGCACATGTCAGAAGTAGGTGTTGAACAAACAAACATCTTCCTAATTTCAGTTCTCATCTCTCTCTCTTGTTTTCATATAAGTTGAAATAAGTTGGGCTTTATAATTATAATATAAATTAGAGTGTAAATGATGGGAAAATATTTTTAAGTTTAGTTTGTTGGTAGGGTCTATCTTTTTGCTTATATTTTTCCTCCTAACACTTAGCATAAGTAGCTAGCATAAACTCCTTCTCCCTCTCTCTCTCCCTCCTCTTTTTGCCTTCTCCTCCTCCCTCCTCCCCTCCCCCCTGCCTCCCCCATCCTGCTCCCCTTCCCCCTTTCCCTGTCCCTCCCCTTCTCCCCCCCCCTCTCTCTCTCTCCATTTCTATTTCTCCCTCTCCCTCTCCTTCTCCCCCCAACATGATGTAAAAGCTTCAAGTCAGGTTCTGGAGACAGACTTAATCTTTTGGCCAAAAGGAGACTGGTCTATCTGATATACTGAAGGTTAGCTATAGAAACCCTGGTTATTAGATAATGAATTCTTTAGCCACAGTAACCCACACAACAGAAAGCTACAAAATGGTGTCTAATCCTTCTTAGCCCTCTTCTTCTTCAGTGAATATAAGGGATGAGTGTAAAATATGGGTATACAAAGCTAAACATTACAGAGTCTTTTAGATCATTGTAAAAAATATTTTAACTATTAGTACTCTAAAGGGTACTAATTAGTACCCTATCTAATGAACAAGTATCTAAGAAACTATTAGATGGAAAGAATGCTATCAATTTGGATATTGTCACTATAAAAGAAAATGGGTATTAGAAAATGGCAGCTAAATGGAGATACGTTGGTTTATCTGTGGAGGCCAACAAGAAAGGTGGCAGAATTGCTTGTGTCATAAATCTAAAGAGAATAATAAACATAATTTCCTTAAAAAAATAGTCACTTTTCCTTGAAGGCTTATAATGAACACCAGCAAAAAAGATCAGCGTGGTAATAATTGCAGCTTATGTATCTATATTGCAATAAATGGGGAAAAAGAGAAATTCTATAAGGAATTCATTAAAAATGCTCCAAACTGTCAACATTAACTTTACAGGGGGTAGCCGGAAGGCAGGGACCTGCCTAAAGTTCCCCCCCGGGTCCTTCCAAACACCTGTAAAAATGGCTCTGAACAAATTCTAGAACTGCAGAACCCAAAAAACAGCAGAGGGAAGCAGGGCTGCAGCCCAGGGCAGCCTGGATGGTCTCTGGGTAAGGCCTATCACATGGAGCTGGGAGCAGAGTGGAGCAGAGCCCAATGTGGGCTGTGCCCAGACTAACTGGAGGTGGAGCCAGCAGAACAGGCCGTAGTGCCCTGATTCAATGAGCTGTGGCAGTTACCAGACTTCTTAACCCACAAATGCCAAAGACAACAGAGAAGGTTAGTGGGAAAAACTGTGGGGTCAGAGTGAAAGGAGTTTGGGGTCAACCACCATCCCGAGGGGGGGGGTGGGGCAGAGGTGGTGCAGGTCTGAGGCAGCTTCCAGAGCTGCAGCTGCAGTTGCTTCCAGCCCCAGGCCCACCTGGTGGGAGGAATTAAGCAGCAGATCAGAGTGGGAGTGCAGAGCCTGCTTACATCTGAGTCAAGGTCCACTTTGGCGGTTCTTGGGCAAAGAGAAGCACTGGTGAGGCAGAGCTTGCTGTGTAGAAATAGCTCTGAAAACAATAGCACAGCTCCTCAAACTTGGGACAAAGTACTCTATACTCTACAAGCAGTCATATCCCGATGAAAAGCTCAAGGGTCCAGTAGTTGGCTGGGAACATGAACAGGCAGCAAAAATGGAATCAGATTCAGACTCAGACTTCGGAATCTTTCTTTGGTGACAAAGAAAACCAAAACATTAAGCCACAAGTAGTCAACAAAGTCAAAGAGCCTACATCAAAAGCCTCCAAGAAAAATATGAATTGGTCTCAAGCCATGGAAGAACTCAAAAAGGATTTGGAAAATCAAGTAAGAGAAGTAGAGGAAAAATTGGGAAGAGAAAAGAGAGTGATGTGAGAAAATCATGAAAAACAAGTCAATGACTTGCTAAAGGAGAACCAAAAATACAGAAGAAAATAACACCTTGAAGAATAGACTAACCCAAATGGCAAAAGAGCTCCAAAAAGCCAATGAGGAGAAGAATGCCTTGAAAGGCAGAATTAGCCAAATGGAAAAGGAGGTCCAAAAGACCACTGAAGAAAATACTACCTTAAAATTTAGATTGGAGCAAATGGAAGCTAGTGACTTGATGAGAAATCAAGATATTATAAAACAGAACCAAAGGAATGAAAAAAATGGAAGACAATGGGAAATATATCATTGGGAAAACTACTGACCTGGAAAATAGATCCAGGAGAGATAATTTTAAAATTATTGGACTACCTGAAAGCCATGATCAAAAAAAGAGCCTAGATATCATCTTTCAAGAAATTATCAAGGAGAATTGCCCTGATATTCTAGAACTAGAGGGTAAAATATAAATTGAAAGAATCCACCTATCACCTCCTGAAAAAGATCCCAAAAAGAAAACTCCTAGGAATATTGTCACTAAATTCCAGAGCTCCCAGATCAAGGAGAAAATATTGCAGGCAGCCAGAAAGAAACAATTTGAGTACCGTGGAAACACAATCAGGATAACATAAGATCTAGGAGCTTCAACATTAAGAGATCCAAGGGCTTGGAATATGATATTCTGGAGGTGAATGGAGCTAAGATCAAAACCAAGAATCACCTACCCAGCAAAACTGAGTATCATGCTCCAAGGCAAAATATGAATTTTCAATGAAATAGAGGACTTTCAAGCTTTCTCAGTGAAAAGACCGGAGCTGAATAGAACATGTGACTTTCAAAGCCAAGAATCAAGAGAAGCATGAAAAGGTAAATGAGAAAGAGGAATCATAAAGGACTTACTAAAGTTAAACTGTTTTATTTACATTCCAACATGGAAAAATGATATGTATAATTCATGAGACCTCAGTATTAGGGTAGCTGAAGGGAATACACACACACACACACACACACACACACACACACACGCACACATTATATCAACAGAGGGCACAGGGTGAGTTGAATATGAAGGGATGATATCTGAAAAAATAAAATCAAATTAAGGGATGAGAGAGGAATATATTGAGAGCAGGAGAAAGGGAGAGATAGAATGGCGTAAATTGTCTCGCATAAAAGTGGCAAGAAAAAGCAGTTCGTTTGAAGGGAAGAGGGGCCAGGTGAGGGGGAAGGAGTGAATCTTTCTCTGATCAGATTTGACTCGAGGAGGGAAAAACATACACAAACAATTGGCTATCTTACCCCATAAGAAAGAAGGAGGAAGGAGATAAAAAAGGGGCGACAATGGAAAGGAGGACAGATAGGAGGAGGAGGTAATCAAAAGCAAACACTTTCGAAAAGGGACAGGATCAAGGGAGAAAATTGAATAAAGGGGGATAGGATAGGAGGGAGCAAAATATAGTTAGTCTTTCACAACAAGAGTATTGTGGAAGAGTTTTGCATAATGAGACATGTGTGGCCTATGCTGAATTGCTTGCCTTCTTAGGGAGGGTGGGTGGGGAGGGAACAGGGGAGTGAATTTGGAAATTAAAGTTGTAAAAGCAGATATTCAAAAAAAAAAATAAAAAGGTTTTTTTTTTTTTTTTGCCTGCAACTAGGAAATATGATAAACAGTCAATGGGGCATATAAATCTATCTTGGCCTACAAGAAAATAAGGGAAAAAGGGGATGGGGGAGGAGTGGGGTGACAGAAGGGAGGGCTGTCTGGGGAACAGGGCAATCAGAATATATGCCATCTGGGAGTGGGGGGAGGGTAGAAATGGGGAGAAAATTTGCAATTCATAATCTTGTGGAAATCAATGCTGAAAATTAAAAACATTAAATAAAAAAATGTAAATTAGTTTTGCTGCCTAATCATAAGCCTAAATAGCAAGGTTATTTATGATTACTATACATCTTCCTTTGAACATATATATGTGTGTATGATATATATGTTGTGTGTATAATTTTATTTGACAATGTTTAAAATACATGAACTTAAGAAAATTTTCATTTTAAAATATGCACCATAATATGAAAGTCAAAGTTATTTACCCGACTACTGTGCTTATTCAGAAAATGGAAAAGAAATAGGTTAAAACATAAATTAGCAAAAAAAAAATTTACTTTACTGTTCAATGATTTCAATGCAAAGATGGACAGAGGAGAAGAGGGCAAAAATAAATGTTTTAAGACATTATTGAGGGGTGAGAGATATCAGGACTTGTATACTACCCAGAAACTCTGTGCCTATATATACTTATAATTTTTTGTGGTGCCAATTCTGATTCTGTAATTAAATTTCTTTCACTTTTGTATCTTCCATAGCATTGTTGCAGTACCTTGCATCTACAATGCTTTTTTTAAATAATATTTTATTTCGCAATTATATGTAAAAAGAAATTTAACATGATTTCTAAAGTTTTGATTTCTAAATTCTATCCCCTCCTTATTTCTCTCCCCCTTCCCTGAGATAGTAAGCAATCTGATATAGGTTTTACATGTGCAATCATGTAAAACATTTTCATATTAGTTATTTTGTGGAAGAAAATGTGAGAAAGGAAGAAAGAAAGAAAACTTTGACCATTTATCAGTTGGGGGATGGTTATTTTTTATAGATTTGGTTTAATTCTTTAAATATTTGAGGAATGAGGCCTTTATCGGGGAAACTTACTCTAAAATATTTTCCCCAATATCCTGCTTTCCTTCTAACGTTTGCTTTGGTTTTGTTTGCATAAAACCTTTTAAGTTTCATGCAATCAGAGTTACCCATTTTACTTTTATCATCTTTATCCTTGTTTGCTCATAAGGATAATGGTAATTTAAATGGGAAGATCTTTCTCATCCATTGATAGGCTCATGTGACCTGGTTACAACACAGGAACACTAAGTCACGTGTGGTGGGATTAGGTTCCTGAAGGAGAAGAACTTGAAGGGTGGATCAAGAAATGCAGAGAACAATTAGAGCTGAGGGAGAGAGAGGAGGCATTCTAGCTGCGCTATGAGTGAGCTTGTGGGAAGGCCCTAGCAGGGTGGGGTTGGGGTGGGGTGGGGGTTGCTGGGGAGTGGGGGGTTGGGGGATGTTGGCTTTGGGATAGAGTGGCTCTTTGCTGTGATGATGCGTATTAACCTCTATGCTACTTGGATAGATTGGACTTACTGGTTTGGGGATTGAGTTTTCTGATATCCAAATAAATGTTTTGCTTCTGTCTTTTATATGGAGAGTCTGTTATATTTTGTGATTCAGAACCATTCCGGCAACCATTATGAATATTGCCTTGGCGATATAATAAGTTCTTCGCTTATCCATAGATCTGACAGATAAATTATCTTCTGAATTTGTCTTTAGTTTACTTGTCACAACAGTAATTTTTAATGGTCAAGTTCTTTGTTTTTGTTTGCTCATCATTTCAGATTATTTCTTGAATTTGGATTTTACATTAGAGTTGTGCTCTGTTTACTTCTAGGGTGGTGCTTGTTCTGAGCTTCAGCCTTTATTTACCCTGTTGTTTTTATAGCTAGTTTTGGGAAACTGTAAGTTTTTAGTGGTTCTGAGGTGGTGTGATCCATGGAGAGGTGTGGTCACTGATCTCCCTGGCTTTATCCAGGTAGAGACCCTGCTTCATTGCAACCACAGCTCCTCTCTGTTCTGGAACTGAGTAATGAGCAATGGAGTCATCAAACATCATACATTTCTTTACCCAGGGCCAGCAAAGTGACCCTGAATTCCATTTCTGACCAAGTATTCATTCCCCTTACTGTATTTGGGCACTGGGGAGTACTCCCAGTATGCCTGCTGCTACTAGTACCCGTCCACCCTCCACTGCTTCCCAGTGCTTCAGTCTAAACCCTACTTCAATGTCCACAGGTCTCTTCAGTTTTCCTAGGCTGAAAATAAAATGCCTAATTTTCATTTTTTATTCATTGTACCACTTAGAATTCAATTCGACACAGTTTTTAAAAGGTTGTTGTGTTGTTAGTGAATCATTTGTGTCCAACTGTCTGTGACCCCATTTAGAGTTATCTTGGCAAAGATACTGAAGTGGTTTGCCATTTCCTTATTCAGCTCATTTTACTGATGAGGAACTAAGGCAAACAGTTAAATGACTTGCCCAGGCTTACATAGCTAGTAAGTATCTGAGGCTGCATTTGAACTCAAGATTCTCCTGACCACAGGGCTTACATTCTATCTGTTATGTCACCTAGCTGCCAAAAGTTGTTCAGAAGAAAATGTTGGGATACTCAATCTTTTCTCCACCTCTTCCCTCCACTGTTTCTATAAGTGTTTATAAATAGGATGATAGACAGACAAATTAATAGGTAGATAGAGAGATATATATCTTGAATTCTTTCTTCAATTAGACAGGAGCAAATAAAATCACAAACAAATATATTGAATCAGTTATATTCTAATAACAAGGAACTGGATAGTTAGTAATGTGGGTATCATTTCTAAATCAATTTTTTATATATAGCTAGAACATCATGACCCTAAAAGAACACAGATGGGTATTGTGAGTGTATGTATATATATATATATATATATGTATATATATATATATGTGTGTGTGTGTGTGTGTATGTGTGTATGTATGTATGTATGTATGTATATATATGCATATATATGCATGCATACACACACATATATAAACTCAGTGCCACCAAGTTAAAAGGATAAAAATAAAAATAAATGGCATATACTTGAGGCAGTTGCACACTGGCCTATTTAAACAAGATATTAAAACTTAAAATGAGAGCTGGATGCAAGAATAGATACAAACTCAAATTATTACCATTTCTAAAGGATGTCTAATTGCTTTAAATGAATTGCTATGCCCATGAAAAAACAAAAAAGGAAAGCACCCATAACGTACAACTTTCTTATGCATTCTAGTCTCCTTTATTGTGACAATAATGATAAATATTCATATATAATCAGTACATATTCCTAGATAATATATAAATTGATTATATATCATATATTTATTACTTATATAGGAATAATATTTACTTATAACGAACATATATTATGAGGGTATATGGAAGTATGTGTATATATGTATGAATGTATACATATGTATATATACACACATATATATGCATACATACATATATATGTGTATATATATATATAATATAATATGTAATTGTGTGTGTGTATGTGCAATACCTTAGTTTGCAAATATTTGAACCTTTTACCTAGAAGAGAGATATAGTCAAGGCAAGGCTATTTAAACATTATATACAAATTCATTTGTGCCTCCTATAGAGAAGGGTGGTGAAAGATTTTAAAAAGTGAATCACTTTATAAAACTGAAAAACAGTAGAGCAAACACATTTTAACTTTGTCACCAATCTCTAATATGCTATATGAGAAAGTAGAAATGAACTAAGAAGAAAACCTGGAATATACTATGCATGCTCACAAGAAGTTCATGGTATGTTGATATTGTGTTAAGATACTAACAATTTGATTAATATATGTGAAAGATTTCAGAACAATCAAATGCTTGGAAAAAAGTCATGGACATTATTATTTTTATTTTTTACAATGTTAATATTTTATTCTGATCATAAATTTAAAAAGCATTTCTATAACATAGGAAAGAAAAAAGATAATTGCACATGAAACTGTAAATATATGATGTACGACTTGCTATTGTTTTAAAATATATAATAGTTATCATATAACTTTCTTCCCCTACCCTTTCTTTCCCTTCCCTCCCTCCCTGCCCTAGAGATGACTACCATTAGGCACAAATATTTTATTATTCAATTTTCATATAAATAGAAATACATACATACACCCCTCCACACACACACGTACGCAATACATATATATATGTGTGTGTGTGTATGTGTATATATATATATGTATATATATATATATGCACTCACATATGAGTGCAGGGTGTAAAATCATTCTATACATATTTCTACTTATCAGTTATTTTTCTGGATGCCAACTGTGCACTACTTCATACATCCATTGTAATTAATCTAGGCATTTACAATAGTTAAAATAACCTTTTTGCTTAAAGTCATTGTTAAAATGCTCTCTTGGCTCTGTTCATTTAATACTTTATTATTTTATACAAATCTATCCATCTTTTTCTAAGATCACTGAGCTTATCATTTTTTATAACACAGGAGTATTCCATCACAATCATATAACACAATTTGGTTCAGCCATTCTCTAACCGATGGGTATCTTTATAATTTCTAGTTCTTTGTTACTACAAAGAGAGCTGCTATAAATATTTTAGAACATATAGATTCTTTCCCCCCTCAGCCCCCCCCCCCAATCTTCTTGAGTAATAGTAGTGGTATTATTGGGTCAAAGAGTATAGGCAATTTAGTAATTCTTTAGGCATAACTCCAGATTGTGCTCCCAAATGGCTGGATCAGTTCAGATAAGTTCACAGTTCCACCAACAGTGAATTAGTGTCAAAATTTTTCCGTATTCCCTCCAACATTTTTCACTTTCCTCTTCATTCATTTTAGCTAATTTGACAGGTTATAAAATGCTATGTCAATGGTCGTAATCAATAATGTTTTAGAGCATCTTTTTCATACGCCTGTAAACTGTTTTGATTTCTTCAATGGAAAATTGTTCATATCCTTTGATCATTTATCATTTGGGGAATGACTTGCATTCATATAGATTTTACCAAGTTCTTTATACATTTGAGATGAGACATGAGGCCTTTATCTGAGAAACCATGCATAAAATTTTTTTCTCCCAATTTTCTGCTTTCGTTCTTATCTTGACTAAATTTATCTTACAAAACCTTTTTAGTTTAATGTAATCAAAATTATCCATTTTAGACCTCACACTACTCTCTATCTCTTGTTTATTAAATTGCTCACCTGTCCATAAGTCTGATAGGTAAAATATTCCATTTTCTTCAATTTTTCTTGTAATATCTCTCTTGATATCTAAGTCTTATGTCCATCTTGAACTTGGTTCAAATGGTGTAAAATATTGATCTATGCCCAATTTCTTGCAGACTGTTTTCTGATATTCCCAACTTTTTTTTCACCAAATAATGAATTCTTATGGCCCAAACTTAAGTCTTTATACTTATCAAATACAAGGTTACTATACTATTTGCGGCTGTAAATTTTATGTCTACTATCTTTCACCAATCTACCTTTTTATTTCTTAGCCACTAGCAGATAGTTTTGATAAACACAACCTAATTCATTAAAGTGTTATTATTTTTTTTTATACGTTGGTATTTATTAGTTAAGTTCAAGGACAGGTTACGAAGGGGAAGGGGGGAGGGGAGAGGGAAAAAGGGAGGAGACAGGGAGACTAGAGCCTCTCATCTGTGTCTGCTCTAGACGGGGTTCAATTGAATCTGATTTCTGAGCCTTGCTCCAGGGCACACAACGAAGCACACGATAAGATGAGGTTGCGGGGGGTACAGGTTTAGGAAAACATCCGGGGTGGCCGGAATTACACATCCAAGCAAAAGTTGGGGCTGGGATTCTCCTTGGATCAGGACCCCGCTTCTTTTTAGAAACTGAAGCACAGTGGTAAGTTCCATCCTACTTATTTCAGCTCTCATAAAACATTCTGCAGTTAAAAGAATTTGTGTTAAAGAATCCTTTGATCGCCTGTCTAACTTCTTGTACGTTGCTTCTAGTTTCTTTGAATAAGCATCCGCCTTGTAGACTGCCTGCTCAAGAGCCGCTCCTTGCTCCTCAATTAAAGGGATCTGATCCAGATAAGGCTTTAGTGCTTCCTGTTTCTGGTTTAAGTCCTTTAGGTTTCTACTTATGTTTACAGCAATACTTCAAGCTAGTCAGTTTGTTCATATTTTCTAGAAGTTTATAATCTTCACTGGTGGCTGTCAGCTCTGTCAGGTACGGGGCCATTTCGGAGAACACATCCTGGCACAGCCGGGTGATGTCTGCCTCTGTAGGCTCAGAGGTGTTCTTCTGGGGACTGCGCGTGCGCCGGAGGAGACTGGGTGCTTCATTGCTTCCCCTCCCTCAGCCCAACCCAAGCTCTGTTACCTGGTCTCTTGGAGTCGCCCCTCCATTTCTGGCCCCGCCTCTCTGGGCTGAAGCTCCTGACCTTACTCCTCATAGCCCCGCTTCATCCACTAAAATAATTTTTGGTAAATATTCAATAATAATAACAATAACTTATTATTTTCCTAGAAAAGTGACCTAAACAATATCAATAGCTATTTACTCATATGTGTATTTTCCTATCTCTAGAAAAATTTTTTGAGAATCATCCTCACACGTATCAACAGATTCCTCAATGACTCTTGCAACTGATTCTTGTAAATGATCCCAAGATCCTTTGCTTATTAAATGGTGATTTGTTGTTGACTGTAGGAAGTATTGATTATTCTAGAGCAGAATGATGACTTCAAAGCTGTCCTCTAATAAGAATCGATTTATATAGATGTATATAGTGTGTATATGCATACACACATACATATATACATACATTTATATACAAATATATTTATATAATACACATGTCTATATACTTTCACCTTATATATTCATATTCATTATATTTATATATAATTCCTATATATGCACAACTACGTAATATATACATATAATGAATTCATGTAGCAATTATATATGAATATGTATTCTTTTTATATGAATATCTAACAGTGTAGTCACATTGGGTAGACCTCTTCACCGTCCTCCAAGGATTCACTTGAGTACAAGAGCAAAAGTAGCTCATAGGGACTGTGACTGGGTTATAGTCTATCTGATTGGAGGAAAGAATCCCCTGGAAAGATCTATTGATAAACTTAAATATTTATCCATTTCCCTCATCCGTGACATAAAACATGGACTCTGAATGCAGTGGTATAAGATTTGACCCTTTCCACTCACAACATGAGCTGGAAGAGAATTTAGACATTTACAGACATGGAAACTAGAGAGATTAAATGTCTTATACACAACTAAGAAGTGAGAGGATCTCAAATTCTTGGTCTTCTGATTCCAAATCCTTTATTTTGTATTGTTATTAGAGATGTTTTGCAAGCAGATTAATTGAGAACTTTTCACATTTAATCTAACTCCTTTATGAAATCAACAGTCATAATAATATATAACCTTATATTGAAAGGTAGTGTGATTAGAGTAATGGAAAGAAAACAGCAAACACAGCCAGAAACCTGGAATTCAGGTTTTCACTCTGCTAGCTATGTGAATTTAGGTCAATTACCTTTTTGGGGCCTCAGTTTCAACATCTACTAAATGGGAAGCAAATTTAGGGAGATTGTCACTATTGTTGTTGTTGTATTCAGTCATGTCCAACTCTTCGTGACCTCATCTAGAGTTTTCTTGGCAAAGATAATGGAGCGCTTTGCCATTGCCTTCTCCAGCTCATTTTACATATGGAAAAATTGAGACAAATGGGCTTAAATGACTTGCCCATGGTCACACAGCTAATAGGTATATGCAACCAGATTGGACCTCGGTAAGATGAGTCTTCTGACTTCAGGCCTGGTGGTCTTTACGCTGCACTACCCAGATGCCACTATGTATTTGTAAATTGTTTTTAAAGGCAAACACCTCCAATTTTATCAATTTTTATATATATATTTTAAAGGAACAATAGAAAGCTCAGCATGTTAGGAGGCACTTATCACTCACATTAATGTTAAAATCAAATGATGCATGTTTTGACACAGATTTATAGGAACATATGAATTACATAAAAAAAATTTTACTCTGTGCTATAAATCTTTTGTTGGAACACATTGAGATAGGCCTGATCCCATTACAATCTTAACACTAGGGAAACTCTGGCCATAAAAATTAAAAAAAAAAGATCACGGGAAAACACAAAGACAATTTGACACAATATATTGGGGTCTGGATTTGTGGAATTCCCAGGAGGGTTTGATTTACAGCCTCTGTGGAGCAAACATATCAGCAGAGAAATCAGATCATACCTGACCAGGGCTAACACCAATCCAGGGGCTAAGGTTTCATCATTAGCATAATAAATGGCTCCTATTAAATCCATCCAGGTAGTGGATCTTGATGACAAAGTGAGAGTTTCAGAAATGCACATTCATTACAAGCCTGCCAATTTAGTACCAGAACTCAGTGGCCTGTTAGGGATGGGGGTGACTTGTTTCAAACTATACCCCCACCCCCTTCTCAACAGGAAAAACTCAACAAGAAAAGCTACTTATCACCAACCTACTCTTCAGAACTTAAGCATAAAAAATAGACTCTAGTTTTATATCTCTAAACATCTATAATTTATATGTGTGAAAGAGGACTTAGACTTTTTCTGCTGGGCCTCAGAGGAAAGGACTAAGTACTGTCAGTGGAAGTACAGAGGATTAACTTTGAGCTAGGTAGACATTAGGAAAAATTCTTAACAAGTAGCATGATCTGAGTGCAGAGTGAGTTGCCTTCAGAGTTTTGAGCTTCTCAATCATCAGGAAAAAGGCACATGAGCTTAGGACATTAGATGGAGGATTCCTGTTCAAATATGGCTTGGATTTGCTCTCTGACATCTCAGTCCTGAGATTCTGTACATAATGTAATTGTACAGAAATACAACTAACAGTAATATAGTCGGTTCTCATTATTTACAGTGATTATGGCCTAAAAAGTCAAGAGTACACTGAATTATTGAATCCAGAACCATTGCTTCTAGGGGAAATAAAGGCTTAGGTTCCTGTGAAGCTCTGTTCACAACAATTACTTTAACACTTTCCTCAGCAGCATTATATGCAGATTGCTGAATTTCTTCCTTTGTCTGGATGTACCATTTTGGTATTTCATTAACATTGAATTTGTGGACAATAGTATTATAACTCATATTTGAATGAAGTTTATCTAACACACATATATTCTCTTTAAGGCACATTGCAGCTTCCTTGTATTTAGAAACACTGGCCAGCCCTTCAGAACTATGTTTGGGGGGCATTTTAAACATTGAAATTACCAACAAAAACCAAAAAAGTGCCAAAAAATGGTACTAAATAGACCATAGGAAAGGACACTTGCTTACAGTATGTGAGCTGAAACAAGGAGGCAGAAAATCACTTTTTCAACCTCATCTAAGAAAGTGCCCATAGTATGTCTCAAAAGTTTCATCACTTTGCACATGTCCATGAATGATACAGGTACAATTCTTCCTTACCTCATGCATGGACAACTGTAATGGTCTGATGATTGGTATCTCTCCCCACTTCTGTTCATCCTCCACTAAACCTGATTCTCCTTAAACACAGGTCTGATCTTGCCATACCACTATTTAATAAACCATTATGGCTCCTTTTTACCTCCAGTATCACATATAATATCCTCTTTATATGTCTTCTAAAGCCCATATAACCTGGCCCCTGCCTAGTTTTATAGTCTTTTACATTTACCTATCATTCATAAAATTTGCTATCCTAGTGTAATGCCCCCCTTGTTCTTCTTCATATAAGACACTCCCTCTCTAGACACAGCACATTTTCACTGGCTATCCACCAGGTCTGGAACTCTCTCCTTCATCTTCTCTACCTTCCAGCTTCCTTGGCTGCCTTGAACTCTGAGCTAAAATTCCACCTTTTATAGAAAGTCTTTCCCAATTCTCTTTTATCTTAATGTCCTCTCTCCCTAATCTCTCTCTCTCTCTCTCTCTCTCTCTCTCTCTCTCTCTCTCTCTCTCTCTCTCTCTCTCTCACACACACACACACACACACACACACACACACACATCTGTATACATATTTGTATATAATTTATATATAGTTTACAGATGGTCTCCTCCATTAGTCTTTTGAGAGCAGGAATTGCTTTTCTTTGTATCCCCACACTTAGCATAGTGACCGGCACATAATAGTTTCTTAACAAATGGTTGTTGATTCCCTATTATTTTTAGATTAGTCTCTTCAAACTTTTCACCCATTGTTCCTATTTTTGCCCTCTAGAGCCCACCAGTACCAGTTTAATCCATCTTCTCCTTTCGTTCACTTGCTGTAGTCTGCCTACACAGCAAAAAGCGATGTGCAAATTAATTGGGATGAGGTGAAATAATTAAATTTATCGATCAACAATATCCTTTACAACTTTTGACACCTTTAAAAATTTTCTAATATGCAATATTAATCAATAGCTGTTTATTAAATATCACTTATTTTATGTGATTTTTGCATAGAAATCACAAGACTTTGACACATATTTATTAATTCTTCATCAGGAAACCATACATCACATTGGATATTTAGCATACCTTTGACAAATAATCCATTTTCTAAGGGTAGTCTTGATTATAGTCCAGAGAATTTCAATGGAGTTAGTTAAGATGAGTTTCCAGGCCATTAAGATGTATTTATCTCAATTTTTTGGATAAATTTCTTAACCTTTTCTGACATATGAAATGTCATAGGTGTGTTATAATATTCCACCTCCATTTGGGGATATCTGTAATTCTGGAATAATTCTGATTTTCAGTATATCAATATACTTATCAGAATCCATCATTTTCTCAAAAAGGTCAAGATTTCTAGCCTCAATAAAAATGAAAAGTCTCTGAAATATTGTTTTGGCTGGATGGTCAATGTTTGTTCTATTGACTTGAAAGGAAATGAGATAATTTATGTGACAGTACTGTATAAATGTGAACTATAATTTTCATTCATTAGTCGAGCTTCCTATAGATGTGGTTAATTGGAAGACTATGATAAATGTTTACTGTTTCATTCAATTATATATTTTTAAAAATTATATATAACTACTGATTAGAATAGTTAAGTATAAACATTTACTCATTGCTAATTCCTCTATTTACAAATCTGACATACAATTTATAACAGAATTTTAAAATATGTACATGGATTTAATTAGACTGTTTTTTAAACTAGCCTACAGCATTTATAAACCAGTGTTTAGTTGAATTCTGTTTTTTCCCTCGAAGTAATTTGTCAGTAGATTCTACCAAGTAGAAAATTTGACTTGGATTTAATATTCCCTATTTACCCTCTTTGTTCCTCTCTACCAAGACACTGATGATCAAAGCACTCAACAGAGAAGTGAGAGCCCAATGCAAAGGGGGAACAAAGAGCATGAGTATTCCACAAATGGGATACTTAGTTCAATCAACCAGGATTTGTTAAGTGCAATCTAAGTGGTGGGCTCTTTACTAAGCACAAGGAATTGAAAAGTTAAAAACCAACAACATAATCCCTCACCTGAAGTATGTAATTCAGTATATATTATAGATAAAAATGAATGAATAACTGGATGTAAGAAGCGTCTACTAAATACAGACTATGTGCATTTTGTTAACTTTTGGAGATACAAATAGAAAAGAAAAATAGCTTCTGCTCTCATGGAGCTCCCAATCTTATAAGGGAACACAATACTTACAGAAAGTTTCAGTCTTCAATTAGATAGAAAGGTCATATAATCCTTAGCATGCATCAACAAAGCCAATAGCAGTGAATCTACTTTAATGTCATTTCCACTGATAAAAGCACATTGATTTCCAATAATAATCCATTTAATTGTGCCCAAGAGTTTGGGAGTGAGAACTTTCTTTTCTACTTATCATAGCTGTAGTATGTAATAAAGGTAGTTAAGTGGTACAGTGGATAGAGTGCCAGGCCTGGAGTCAGGAGGACTTGAGTTCAAATCCAGCTTCAGACACTTATGATCTGTGTGACCCTCGGCAAGTCACTTAACCCTGTTTGTCTCAGTTTCCTCATCTGCAAACTGAGCTGGAGACGGAAATGTCAAACTATTCCAGTATCTTTGCCAAGAAAACATCAAATGGGGTTATGAACAGTTGCATTTGACTAATCGACAAAACAACAGAAATAACAAGCCTCAGTGTCCTCATCTGCAAAATGGGGGTAATAACCCCACACATCCTGGGATTTTGTGAGGATCAAATGAGTTACCATACCAAAAATACTTTATGTACTTTAAAGTGATACAGAAATCCTAGATATGATTATAAAGCAAAAGGACAGGGCATGAAAGTAATCTAGAAAAAATTGAAATAGGAGAAATCCTTTTCGGTTGAGGAGGACAAGGAAAGCTTCAAAAAGTGGTTGGTGCCTAAACTGAGCCTTAAAAAAGGACTACTAGAAGAGGAGATGTGGAAGGGAATTATTATCCAGTGGGCCCAGTGGGGACCACGTCTGGGGCATACGAAAACTGAAAATACTCCAGTATCTCAAATCATCTTGAGGTCATCGATCTGAATTTTCCCTTCAATGATGCAAGAAAGAACAAAAGAGAGAGAGAGAGAGAGAGAGAGAGAGAGAGAGAGAGAGAGAGAGAAAGAAAGAAGCAAAGAAACAGCTATTAAAGTTTTTATGATTCCTTTTCTATATTTTCAATATAAAACTGTAATAAAACTCCATTACTTTCTATTTATATGATCATTTTGATTCTATTCTAATTGAAATTATGGATTTCAGAAATTCATAATATATGTTAGCTATATAAATCAACAAATATAAATTTACAAATTAATAGATAAATAAGACAGATAGGTACATAGATAGACAAATGAAAATCCTTCTCCTAAAGCAGGAGTTCCTAACACGGGGTCTACTAGCCCCCTTCCCGTAAGAATGAGTAGACGGATTTCAAAATGCCCATGAACATGCAGGGAGGAAAACAAAACCAAACAATTATATAATTTTCACTAACCATCAACTGAAATTAGCATTTTCCTCAATTATAAATGTAAGAAACAAAACAAAGCGGCATTAGCTGTACCTGGTGTTGATTCTGTGAATTATTGCCTGGGAGGACAGGATGCTCTCCTGTTCCTACTCACCTATTCCATTTGGTTGATTAAAGTCTCTGCTGTTGTCAGGATGGTAAGCTGGAGACAATAAGATACATGATCTACAAAGACATGACTCCAGCCATCCTGAGGAACTGGGTCTGGGGATAGTGTCTCACTCAGCTTGACTCAATCATCATGGTTGTCAAGCAGCACCATTCCTCCCTGGTGCCGGCTTAACCAAATTTAGGGAATTGTACACAGGGTTGTTAGAGGGTTTTAAAACTCTATCAGTCTGGGATCTGTCGGCTGTTTTCAGGGTCTGTAAATGCCAAATTCCAGCTGTCATAACTTTCCTCTATAAGGACCTCAAGAAGAATTTTCTCAGTCTATTGGGGACTTAGATGGATGTCATGTGCTTGGACAGTTTTATCAGCTGGACAAACCCAAACCACAAATCTCCTCTTGAAAATTCCAATCCTTTCTCAATTGATATCTGGAGGGTCAAAAGAAGGTTATCTGGAAATTGGGTGTGAGGACCCAAACACAATGTTCAGCCAATAGAGTGAGTTCTTGTGGATTCAGGTTTCTATTTCTAAATCAGTGCAGACCATTAATCATCATCATGAAAGCTTCTTCAGTGAGAGTTCATATTCAGTTCAGTTCCTGGCTTGAAGCAGCTGCCTCTGTACGAATCCTGATGTAACAAGGAAAGCAGTGACCATGCACCAGCTGGAATCACTGGCATGATGAGAAGCACTGGGACCCTGAACAAAAATTTCAGAGGGAATGATTTACTATTTTTTAATTTAAAA
>CM053627.1:131811832-131834633 GCA_028646595.1 Phalanger gymnotis
TTTTTTAAGTAAAATTTAATACTCACTAAGGATTAAAAAAACTCTGGAAAGCATGGGATTAAATGAACTTTTCATTAAAGTGGTAAAGAGTATAATAATGATAATAACAAACATAATAATAGCTAGCATTGTTATAGTACCTTAAGGCTTGCAAAATATTTTATCTAGGCTAACTCATTCAGTCTTCATAAAGAGTCTATGAGTAAGAAACTGCTATTATCCTTTCTAATTTTTTTTTGATAGATGAGAGGTATAGTGACTTATACAGGGTCTGAGGCAGAATTTGAACTCAAGTCAGGTCATTTTGCCTTCAAGGTCCACCCATCTTATCATCTATTGAAACCATTGGCGTTGTTTGTAATGGAGATAAACTGGAAGCTTGTCTAATAAGATGAAGAATAAAGAAGTCATATCCATTAGCACCAATATTACGTAATGCAGTCTTAATGCAGGCCACACATGTGTCATTATGTAAAACACTTCCACAATAATCATGCTGTGAAAGACATTTCCCTCTGTCCTGTCCCATCCCGCTTTATTCAGTTTTCTCCATTGACCCTGTCCCTTTTCAAAAGTGTTTGCTTTTAATAACATCCTCCCTCAATCTGCTCTGCCTTCTATCTTCCCCCTTTCTTATCCCCTTCCCCCTACTCTTCTGTGGGGTAAGATACCCAATTGAGTGTGTATGTTATTTCCTCCGCAAGTTAAATCTGATTAGAACAAGATTCACTCATTCCTCCTGCATTATCTTGCCACTTTTATGTGAGATAATTTACCCCATTCTATCTCTCCCTTTCTCCCTCTCTCAATATACTCTCTTTCACCCCTCAATTTTATTTTTTTTTAGATATCATTCCTTCATATTCAACTCACCATGTCTCCTCTGCCTGAATGTCTGTCTGTCTGTCTGTCTCTATCTATACATACATATATACACATATATATATACATATATACATACATACATACATACATACATATATATATATATATATATATACATATATATATATATATATATACCCTTCAGCTAGCCTAATACTGAGAAAGGTCTCATGAAATACACATATCATCTTTCCATGTAGGAATGTAAACAAAACAGTTCAACTGTAGTAAGTCCCTTGTGATTTCTCTTTCTTGTTTACCTTTTAATGGTTCTCTTGATTCTTGTGTTTGAAAGTCAGATTTTCTATTCAGCTCTGGTCTTTTCACTGAGAAAGCTTGAAATTCCTCTATTTTATTGAAAATTCATTTTTTTTGCCTTAGGGCATTATATTCAGTTTTGCTGGGTAGGTCATTCTTGGTTTTAATCCTAGCTCCTCTGACCCTTGGAATATCATATTCCAAGCCCTTCGATCCCTTAATGTAGGAGCTGCTAGATATTCTATTATCCTGATTGTGTTTCCACAGTACTCAGGCTGTTTCTTTCTGGCTACTTGCAGTATTTTCTCCTTGATCTGGGACCTCTGGAATTTGGCGACAATATTCCTAGGAGTTTTCTTTTTGGGATCTTTTTCAGCAGGTGATCGGTGGATTCTTTCAATTTCTATTTTACCCTCTGGCTCTAGAATATCAGGGCAGTTCTCCTTGATAATTTCTTGAAAGATGATATCTAGGTTCTTTTTTTGATCATGGCTTTCATGTAGTCCAATAATTTTTAAATTATCTCTTCTGGATCAATTTTCCAGGTCGGTGGTTTTCCCAGTGAGATATTTCCCATTGTCTTCCGTTTTTTCATTCCTTTGGTTCTGTTTTATAATATCTTGATTTCTCATCAAGTCACCAGCTTCCATTTGCTCCAATCTAATTTTTAAGGTAGTATTTTCTTCAGTGGTCTTTTGGACCTCTTTTTCCATTTGCGTAATTCTACCTTTCAAGGCATTGTTCTCCTCATTGGTTTTCTGGAGCTCTTTTGCCATTTGAGTTATTCTATTTTAAGGTGTTATTTTCTTCAGTATTTTTAGGTCTCTTTTAGGAAGTCATTGACTCATTTTTCAAGGTTTTCTCACATCACTCTCATTTCTCTTCCCAATTTTTCCTTTACTTCTCTAATTTGCTTTTCCAAATCCTTTTTGAGCTCTTCCATGTCCTGAGACCAGTTCATGTTTTCTTTCTTGGAGGCTTTTGATGTAGGCTCTTTGACTTTGTTGACTTCTTCTGTCTTTATGTTTTGGTCTTCTTTGTCACCAAAAAAGATTCCAAAGTCTGAATCTGAATCTGAGTCTGTTTTTGCTGTCTGGCCATGATCCCAGCCAACTGCTTGACCCTTGAGTTTTTCAGCAGGGTATGAATGCTTGTAGAATAGAGAGTAATTTGTCCCAAGCTTGAAGGGCTGTGCTGTTATTTTCAGAACTTTTTCTACACAGAAAGCACTGCTACACCAGTGCTCCTCCTCCCCCAAGAACCACCAACTTGGACAAGGACTCAGATCTAAGCAGGCTCTGTTTGCCTGCTCTAATCTGCTACTTAATTCTTCCCACCAGGTGGGCCTGGGACTGGAAGTGCCTGCAGCTGTAGCTCTGGAAGCAGCCTCAGAGCTGCACCACCTCCACTGCCCCTGGGGCGGTAGCCGACAGCAAACTCTTTTCACTCGGTCCCTGCAGTTTTTCTCACCAACCTTCTCTGTTGTCTTTGGTGTTTGTGGGTTGAGAAGTCTGGTAACTGCCACAGTTCACTGATTCAGGGTGCTACAGCCTGTTCCATCGCCTCCCGGTCTGGGTGTTCCGGGCACGGCCCACGTTGGGCTCTGTTCCATTCTTCTCCCAGCATAGTGTGATAGACTTTACCCAGCGACCATCCAGGTTGTAATGGGCTGGAGTCCTCCTTTCCTCTGCTACTTTGTGGGTTCTGCAGTTCTAGAATTTGTTCAGAGCCATTTTATAGGTATTTGGAGGGTCTTGAGGGAGAGCTTTAGGCAAGTCCCTGATTTCCAGCTGCCATCTTGGCTCTGTCCCCCAGTCTATTTCTTAAGGTGTTATTTTCTTCAGTATTTTTGGGTCTCCTGTAGCAAGTTGTTGACTTGTTTTTCATGATTTTCTTGCATCACTAGCATTTCTCTTCCCAATTTTCCTTTACTTCTCTTACTTGCTTTTCCAAATCCTTTTTGAGCTCTTCCATGGCCTAAGACCAATTCATATTTTTCTTGGAGGCTTTTGATGTAGGCTCTGTGACTTTGTTGACTTCTTCTGACTCTATGTTTTGATCTTTGTCATGAAAAAAAGATTCTATAGTCTGAGTCTGAGTATTTTTGCACTGCCTGGTCGTGTTCCCAGCCAATTACTTGACTCTTGAGCTTTTTGTCAGGGTAAGACTGCTTGTAGAGTAGAATGTACTTTGTACCAAGCTTTAAGGTCCAATCACTGCTGTTTTCAGAGCTACTTCTACTCCACCATCACTGCAAGCTGTGCTACACCTGCACTCTTACTCCTCCAAGAACTACCAACCAGCGCTGTGACCCAGAAGCAGGACAAAGCAAGAGAACCCTGCCTCTGTGCCAGCAATGCCCTCCCTGCATTCCTTTTCTAATCTGTAGCTTGATTCCTCCCACTGTGTGGGCCAGGGACTATGGAAGCAGCTGATGCTGGAGCTCTGGAAACAGCCATAGGAGCTTCCCCCGGCTGCCACCACCAATGTTCCACCTCCGCTGCCCCCTGGGGCCTGGAGCGGGACCGTGTACCTCTCTCACCCTGATCCTGAAGTTTTCCCAGTAACCTGCAGGGTTGTCTTTGGAATCTGTGGTTTGAGAAGTCTGGCAGTTGCCACAGCTCAGTGATTCATGGCCCTATGGCCTGGTCTGCCCAACTCCCAGTCTGGTTGTTCCTGGCGCAGCCCATGCTGGGCTGAGATCTGCTCCCAGCATGGTGCAGTAGATTCTTCCCAGCAACCACCCAGGCTGTCTTGGACTGGAGACCTGCTTAGCTCTGCTATTTCGTGGGTTCCACAGCTCTAGAAGTTATTCAGAGCCATTCTTTACAGGTGTTTGGGGAGAGCTTGAGCTAGTCCTTGGTTTCCAGCCACCATCTTCTGTACATTTTATTAATTTATTATTAGACATTTGTTAAATAATAGAAAAGTTGATCAGTAAAAATGGTTAAACAAGATCTAGAAGCAATTGTCTATGGTAGTAAAAGGTTCAATAAAACCAAGTGCCCTACTTTTAAACAGGTGAAAGGTATAGTGATGTACCGAAGGTCTAAGGCAGAATTTGAACTCAGGTCAGATCTTTTTGCCTGCAAGTCCCATGCTATTATTATCAATCAAAAGCAATAACTGGTATCATTTGAAATGGAGAAAACTGGAAGCTTTTCTAATAAGAGAAAGAGTAAGCAGTCATATCCATTAGCACCAATATTACTTAATATGGCTTTAGAAAATCTGTCTACAGAAATAAAATAAGAACAAAAATTCAAAGATTATTCATAAGCAAAGAGGAAACAAGATAATACCATTTTATAGATGATATGATGATTCGTCTGGAGTTATCCTAGCAAGTCAAGTAAAAATTAATTAAAGTAATAAATTACCAGTAATGGAACCAGATAAATTGCAGATGGATACAGAGTTTAAATGCAAAATATCATATCATAAAAGTCAGTTAATAAGGAAGGTGATATTTTCAAATTATGCTGTAGAAAATTCTTACTTAAACATGGGATAGAGAGTATCTTAAAAGATAAAATGAAATTTCATAATTTAGTAAATTTCATACAATTGAAAAAAAATGTTTGGCACAGGTAAAATTTAGAACAAGAAGAGAAACAATTAGAGAAAAATATCTTCATGGCAAATTTTTTTGTGATAATGGTCTAATACCTAAGACTAAATAAAAACTGCCACAAATATATTAAAAAATAAGATCCATTCCCCAATAGACAAGGACATGAACAATTAGTTCTCAAATAAAGAATGTAAACCGTATGGAGAAATGCTCCAAGATATTAATTAAAATATAGATTAAAATAACTCTAGGATTCTACCTCTCATTCATCATATTGGCTGAGATGATGAAAGTGGAAAATTGCCATTTGGAGAAAGTAATGAGAAAGTAGGTACATATACTTTCACAGTTTTAGGTAAAACTGGGAATTGTCTCAACCATTATGGAAAGCAATTTGGAATTATATCTAAAAGGTCGCTAAACTAAATGGTACAATACTCTTGCCATAGTAATACTGCTATTATGCATGCACCCCCAAGAAGTTCAGAGAAGGAGGAAAAGGAATTGTAAGATCCAAAATATTTATAGTAACATACTTTGTTGTGTGAAAAAATAGTTATCAAAACAAAATAGTTATCCATCATTTGGGAAATGGAAGGACAAATTATGATGTGAGTTCTATGAAATTTTGTTATGCTATGAGAATTGAGGAATGTGAAAGATTTAGAGAAATATGGAAAGACTTGTAGGGTAATAATGATCTCTTAGTTGCTAAAAACCAAAGACCTTTTTTCAATCCTTATTCTCCTTGACCTCTCTTCAGCCTTTGATCTGTCGATCTGTTGATCACTCTCTCTTCCTTGATACTCTTCTCTCTAGGTTTTCAGGACATCATTCTCTTGATTTCCCCAAACCTATCTGTTCTCTCCTTCTGCCTCTTTTGCTGAATCCTCTTCTAGATCATTTCGTCTAACCATAGTGAAACTTCATAGTTCTTTCCTGGTCTCTTCTCTCCTCCCTCTTTACCACTTAACTTGGTTATTTCATCAGCTCCCATGGATTTAACTACCATCTGTGTGCTAATGATTCTTAATTCTACCTATCCTGCCCCAAACTAATGATTCTTAATTCTACCTATCCTACTCCAAACTCTCTGCTGACCTCTAAACTCACATTTTCAGCTGTCTTTTAACAACCTCAAATTGGGTGTCTAGGGGACACCTTCAATTTGACATACAAAAATCAGAATTCATCTTACCTCTTAAACCCTTCCCCCACTTTCACCTTCTCTACAAATGTAAAGGCCAGCACCATCCTACTAGTCCCTCAGGCTCCCAACTTAAGTGTCATCCTGAACACCTCCCTATCTCTCAAACCATATATCCAATCAGTTGTCAAGGCAAGTCAAACATCTTTCAAATATGTCCCCTTTTCTGTTATGATACTGGTACCACCCTGGCACCACCTCTCACCTCCTCCTTCTGAACTACGGGAATCGATTGATTGTATGAACCAATGTAGAGCTAAGCAAACAGAAACTGAACAATTTTCTTTATGACCATAATAAAATGGGGGAGGGGCAGGGAACTTGGTAAAGTTCTTAGTAAAGAAGTGATAGACTACAGAAATTGTACATTTTCAGATATTGCCAACATCTTCATTTATTTTTCTTGACAATATCTATTTGTTTGATGTGAGGGGTTTTAATTGGTGCTAGTGATAGATACCAAAAATAGCATCTATAAATCATTTAAACACTTTGAAATTATTTTTAAAATTAAAAGCTCTTGACAGGTTGGAATATTGGGATGAAAATTTTCCATATAGTAAACTGAATTCTGTTTGACTTGCTATTGAAACACATAAAATAAAATCAGCTAATGCCTTATACTAACATTTTTCCATAGCACTTTTCCCAATTATTTCTGAATATGTGTTTATTTCAAATGGAATACAAGCCATATGTTTCTGGTTCATTTACACTTAACCCATCTAAATATCATTTTGTAAAAACAACTTGATGTTCTGAGGAACATTTTCAAAGCCATTGTTAATTGAAATTTATTTATCTTTGAAGAAGACAATTTTGTTTTGCCTGGAAGAGAACTTGACCCAGAAAAAGTTGATTTCTGTGGCTTTTGAGTTTTAAACTAAGATTGGGTGAGGTTTGCACTTAACAAAACCCAGATTCCACCATAATACTTCATAAAGCAGTTTGAGCACAACTACAAAAACAGATTTGGAAAATCACTGTGATTGTAATGACTCAGTTCTAAAAGTATTTTGTAAGAAAAGAGAGTTACATTATAGACTATCTTTTTAAAAAAAGAGGTCCTTGGACATTTTCTGAAATATGAAGACATTTACTAGCATATGTGCAAGGACTAAAAGTTAGTATTACACGTAACTAAGAGAAATCAGGAGGAACAAGATTTAAATTCATTTAAGATCTCTATCTTTGCTATTGTTAGTTGGATGTTATGAGAATAAATAAAGGGTGGTTGACCACTGAGAGCATTTGCTCTGGGACAGAGACTTCAATATTCTTTAGTTTGATACTGCGAAATATTTTGTGATGGGTGCTTCTGTGAGTAGGACTGCTATCTTTCTGAAACAAAAAGCATCATTAATAACAATAAAATATGATATTTAAAAGTAAAACAAGGGCATATTTACAAATTTATAACATGAAAAACCAATGTCTTATTATGGCACGGGAATGACTGGGAGTCTTGAAGGTTATAGGAGCAGAATACATGCTCTAGAAGTTCCTGTCATGTTTGGTAAGCTTAGACTATAGACCTGTCAATAAATGATGTATTTATTGTCTGTGGACCAGTTTAGCTTTTTTTTTTAACAGAGTTTGATTACTAGAAGGTTGATCACCACCTCATCTCCCAATGTCCTTGAGCATTAATCTCTGTCATTGAGCCTCACCAGCTTATACATTAGCTTACTGTTTTTCATCCTTATTTACTCCAGTTCTCTTCATCTCTATAGCCATCAGTTTCTGTCTTCCTATTCCCACGTGCATTTTGCAAGCCCAATCCTTTTCTTTTTCATCCTAGATATCTTACTACTACACTCTTTACTTCATTATATTAACTAAAGCCTGTATTATTGTCTGAAGACTCAAATTTCTAGCTGGCCACTCCTTTTCTCACCTTTCTAATACTGCTCACAGAACTGGCAAGAAAAGTTGCCATACTTCTTTTTGCCATTGTCTCTTTCAGATCCTTGCTCCACTACTGCCACTCAAAGGCTTCTCCTTTCACATTAGTGTTCTCCAACTATACCACTCTTTGTCCATCCTTATTGTCTTACCCACTTGTTGGTCACTCTCTCAGCTTTCTCTGTGGTTTTTGGCACATTACTCACAGTTTTCTCCTCTATTCCTTCCTATATCATCAATATTAGAGACATCTGTATTGACACCATGGTTATCAACGTTATGATCCCACTAAAACACCATCTTTACAACTTCTTGAATTCTTTAAATTCTCAGATCCCCAAACTTTGATCTAATTCAGGCAACTACCAGGATGTTCATACTGAGAACCTTTAGAACACTCAAAACTGCTCCATTTTTCCAAAGCCTAAATGTTGAAATTCCCATTTCTGACTACAATTGTCTTTATTCCCTCCCCTCTCTATACTTTAATAACTGATTATTGTCTTCACTTTTAGTTTAGGTTCCTCAATTGCTTTCTATTTTCCAAGTCTAACAACCATTGGCCAGTGTCATTGATTGGCATGCTATGGTAAGTTGCTTAAATAATGTTTACATTCTGCTCTTGAATCCCTTGTCTTCTTGACTTTTTATCATTGGATCTCAAATCAGGAAAATTGTGGCTCTATGCCTGTTACTCCTAGACATCTGAATACTGGTAGAGAAATCTCCCAATTCCACTGACTATGTGCAACACAAATTTATGCTGTGTAATATCAAATAAACCCATTAGGCAGAGGTCTTAGCCTCTGTCAGGGAAAATATTTTGGATTCTTTCCTGTGAATGAATGAATAAAAATGCCTGTATTAATCACTTACTATATGCAAAGTACTATGCTTAGTGTTTTTGAGGTTATAAATAAAAGACTAGCAATCTTGATTTGATTACTTTTCTAAAAATTGAGGAGGAAAATGAGAGCAGAGGAAAATGGATCAAAGTTATTTGGGTAAAAACATGACATGAAATAGTGTACTAAGGAGCTACAGTCAGTATTGCACAAGATTTAGCAGCTACTACTGTAAAGAAGAGAGTTTGGAATTCAATATTCTAGAGGGCAAAAGATATAAGCTTATAACCATGAATAACTTACCCAACAAAACTGAGTGTAATTCTAAAGGGCCAGGGGTGAGCGTCTGAAATAGAAGGCTATTAAGCATTCCTGATTTAAAAGAAAAACAGATTTCCATAGGAATTTTGAAATAAAAATGCAGAGGTCTAAAGAAAACATAAAAATGTAGACATGAGCAAGCAATCATGAGATTAAACAAAAATAAATGTTTTATGTTATATAGGGAGATAATAAATTTAGACCCTCAGAACTCTAACATAAGGGGTCATAGAGAGAATATAAATCGAAGGTCTGGAAGCAATTTTGTTATGTTTTATTGCTCTAAAAAGAAAAAAAATATAGAGGGAATAAAAGAGGGATACACTTGAGGGGACAAAAAGAGAAGAAAAATGGGAGAAATTATATAACTAGGGTAGTGTATAGTAGTCTATAAAGTAAGACAAGATTGGGATGGGCAGGTGGCACTTGAAGAACTCATCTGAACTGGTCAGTGGAGGGAATAACACACACAGAGCTGGATAAAGAAATACATTTCATTCAATGGGGGGAAGATTTAAGGGATTTTTGGATCCCAAGCAAAACAAACTCTACATGACAGTAGGTTTCAAAGAGGCTCTTAAAAGTAAAGAAAGAAAGTTTAAGAGCCTGTTATTGGGTTCTGGGAGAGGGAAAGTGTAGAGGAGCAGGAGAAAGCAGAAGCAGATTACACAAAACTGTTGCTGAAGTAGACATGTTTTCTCTTGGTATATTTTTTATAAAGAAAAAGCAAGAAATAAAAAGAAGGAAAAATATAAGAGAACAAGATGGAGAGAAATACACAATTACCAATAATAACTTAGAATGTAAATGTTACAAACTCACCCACAAAATGGTAGAATAACAGAATGGACTAGAAAGCAGAATCTAATAATATGTACAGAGAGTTAGAATAAGGGTCTGGATAAAAAAAAAATTTGTGCTTCTTGTAATAAGTGAAGTAAGTAAGAAAGGCAGGAGTACGTAGAAATGACCTCATACAGAGGAATAGCAAAAATAGATTTTAAAAGAGATGAACTAGGGAACTGCACTTTACTGAAATGTCCTAGAGACAACAAATTAATATCAATACAAAATAGTATACACCAAATCACATAGAATCTAAATACTTAAAGAAATAGTTAAATGATTTGAAAAGAGAAATAGATAAGGGAATCTCAATTTACCCCTCACAGACTTCTAGAAACCTAACAAAAAGAAATGGCAGATGTGAATAGAATTTTAGAAAAGTCAATCAGTCTACAAGAATTTATTAATCCTTCTATGTGCTGGGCACTGTCCTAAGCACTGGTGATACAAATACAAGTAGAAAGATAGTCCCTGACCTCAAATAGCTTATGTTCTATTGGAGGAAAACAACATATAAAAAACAACTAAAAAGTGAGGGTGAGGGAAGTTGCCTGACCCAGGTGTTAGATGGGAGGCACCCCAAAGAAAATTCCATTGAGATGAGTCCATGATGTATCCTGGAAAGGGATGAAGATACCTTTGGCTCAAGCCTCCTTAAATTGGAATCTGGGGGAGGGAGGAAGCAGCCATTCAGAAGGTAATGCCTCAAGGGAGGAGAATCCAATGGGAGAAGTAGTTTCTATGGCATCGTAGAGAAAATCCTGTGAAGATGAGAAAGCAGTGTGGCCTGAAGAGAGATGAACACAGCTTTGACCTTGGCTTCCTCTTTAAATTTGATGTTGGTGTCAGTACACCAAAAGATAAGGCTTCTGGCACTTCCAATGGGAGAAGAAGCCCAGGTGCGAAGTGAGTTTCCAGGGTAAAAGAGCTGTCTGTTATGGTAAAATGCTATGATAAATAATGAAGTTTCTGTGCTATGCAATTTTAGGTGATGTCCTAGAAGAGAGAAGGGAAGTACATTGTACTCAGGAGGCCAAGCAAAGCAGCTGATGGAAAATGAATTGCCAAGAAGGTTGTGAGCCCTCTATAAAGAAAGTTTTGAGAAGAGTTTAGTGCTCTTCTCTCCACCTCCAAACAGAGAGGAGAGGCAACTGATGGAGAGTTGAGAAAGTGTGGAGATTCAAAACCTAAGTCCTTCTTTATGGGGATGAGATTTCAGATGCTCAGTTTATCCTTATCAGCATGTCCTGATTAAATGCATCTTTGGGAGATCACAACCCAATTAAAAAATGTATTTGATACAGGGCTGATGAAGAAATGATTAAAATTAATTAGAAACTAATGTAATACTAAAGCCTAGGTGTATCAAAAGAAAAATTATGGAAACAGTCAATAATCTCATTAACTCTGAGGTTGAAACAGCATACAACAATTTTTAGGATGCATCCAGATCCATTAGGACACAATTTATGTCTATAAATGAAATGTAATTAAAAAAAGAAAGAAAGAACATATCAATGAGTTAGGTAATTAAAAAAAAAAAGCTTAGAAAATGAACAAATTTTAAAACCCCAATTAGGCAACAAAATAGAAAACTTAAAAAAAAGAAATCGAAGAAGAAATTAACAAGGTTGAAAAGAAATATATCATTGAATTAATAAATAAAATTAGAAGCTTTAAAAACAATTAAATAGATAAAGCATTAGCTAATTTGGTATTAAAAATTAAAAAAAGTTGAATTCACAACCGTTGAAGAAGAAACAAAGCTATTCAAAAGTAATATTGAACTGTTTCATGAAAAAGTCTCTAAGCCCTCCCTGGATGGCTTTAAACAAAGTTTTGATGATCATTTGTCAGACTAGGAGACAAGAACTGAACCCAATGTGTCATCTCCCAAATTTGGCCTTTCTACTGAAAAATCATCATTGGAAATGCACATAAAATATGACTCCTATATTCCTCTTCACAGAAGCCAGGAAATATAATGATAACTTAGAAAGATGGCAAGACAATGAGTCACAGTCACCATATATGTTATAACCAAAGAAAAGAAACTTCAAACTTTAATCAGACAAAATAATGTAACACAGTGTATTTAAGAAAGTTCTTTTTTTCCTAAGTGAAACAAATATAGAATTTATTTGATTGAAATTCAGAATTGAAATAATCCATATTTCAGGGGAAAAAACACCTTATGAATGTAATGAATTTGGGAAGGGCTTACTAGTTCAAAGTTCACTGAACATCAGAGAAGCTAGGTGGCTCAGTGGAGCATTGTGCTTCAAGTTAGAAAGACTCATCTTCCTGAGTTCAAATCCAGCCTCAGACACTTACTAGCTATGTGACCCTGCACAAGTTACTTAATCCTGTTTGCATCAGTTTTCTCATCTGTAAAATAAGCTGGAGAAGGAAATGGCAAGCCATTCCAGTATCTTTGCCAAGAAATCCCCAAATGGGGTCACAAAGAGTCAGACACTACTGAATCATAAGAACATCAGAGGATTCATATTATAGAGGAATCATATCAACATAATCAGCGTGAAAGGGCTCTTGGCCAGAGATCAAGTCAGATCAAAGCAAGAAGCATTTACCTTTACCAAGCACCATGGAAGCCACTAGTTTACAAAGAAAAGAAAAAACAAACAAACAAAAAAACAACCCTTGTTTTCAAAGAACTCAGTCTAATGGGAGAATACAACACGCAACAACCTATATAAGGCAAAATACATATGGATGAATTGGAGATAATTGTTAGTGGAAGGAACTAGGTTTAAATAAGGTTGGGGATTGGGCTTATAAAAATAGGATTTTTCTGGGAGTTGAGGAAGCCAGGAGTGAGGAGAGAGAAAGAATTCTAGGCATGTGCAACAGCCAGAGCAAATGTATTGAGTCAGGAGATAGAACTTATCACTGTTTATTCATCTGAAAATTCATACTAGGGAGAAACAATATCAGAGATTATAATCTATTTATCATTCTAACTAATATTTTCCACAACAATTTAGCATAGAATCTTCTGCCTTCCTCCTCCTTCACCTCGCTTTGAATCTTTAGCTTTCTTCTAAGCTCAGCTCCATGTCATCTCCCTGCTTCTATTTTTAAAAAAAATTCTCTCTTCCTGTCTTGTTCAAATGTCCTTGCATGAATATTTATTTTATTCCCCCAAGTAAACCACCTGATGTTTTTGTTTTTGTTTCTCTGACTAGCACACTATTTTGTACATAGAAATCAATTAATATATTTTTGACTTGATATGAATAATAGCCTTCCAATTTATCCAGATTTGTTATATTCTGTAAGCTTTAATTTTCATACATCATATTTTTTTTCGACTTGTGCTAGTCGATCAATCAATTAAACTCCAAACTCTTATTAGGTGATTATTATGTGCCAGGCAGTGTGATAGGCTCTGGAGAATCAGAGACAAAAGGGAAATAATTCTTGCTCACAAGGAGTTAATGGCTGGTAAATCTGGTAAAACAACATGAATGTATATGGGAATTAAAAAAACTTCATAGAGAAGGCGAGTAGAGGTGAGTTGAGAGTTTATTCCAAGCATGAGGTACAGCCAGTGCAAAGGTAACTCCTTACTAGATACTAGATAAACTGCTGTGTATGAGAAACAAGCAAGGCATTTAGGTGTAGGGTTAATGGAATATACAATCTTCCTCATCCATTAATAGACCTATGTGACCACATGTGTTCAATCAAAGCTGTGATACATCCTGAGTCACACAGAGCTAACTGAGGGAGGAACTTGCCTAAGGGGAAGCTTGCTTAGGGGAATCCTGTTTGTAGGGGGCTTCCACACCTGTTGGTACTAAGCTAATTAGGCACTGAGTCACTCAGATTGTGATGCCTTCTGTCTCTGAGCCTATTAGCTGAAAGTGCATATATATTCTGAGGAGAGAGTTTGCTTTGGGGGCTTGCTCATGAGAAGGACCTTTTGCTTTCCTGGACTGGACTCTGGATGGCTGTTTGTTATGGAGGCCCCTGATGACTCAGATGTTGGTGCTCCTCTGGTCTGGTGATGGATGTAAATGTTAAAGTGTGTGCCAAGATTACTAGACAGTTGGAGCCCTGTCTATGAGATCTTAGTGCTAATTTCTCTGCTCGCATTTTTCTCCATGTTCAGGATGCAGACCTTTCCCCTGAACTAGCGAATGACATGGTCTAAGTAAAGTAAGGTTGTTAACCCCTTTTGAGTTATCTTTCCTTTAGAAAAGCAGATCAAAGAACCTGTGCTAGCAAGCCATCCTGGATGTGCTAGGATGCTTGCTAATGCATATGGCTAAACTTTACAGCACATGAAAGGGCAGCAAATTGTGAAACGTAGGTTGGGGCTAGGCAATGATTGTCTGTAAATTTGAAATAAGGAAGTTTGTATTTGTCCCTAGAAATAAAAGGAAGCTGTTGTTGTTTTAGTCATTTTCAGTCAAATCTAACTCTCATGAGCCCATTTTGGGGTGTTCTTGGCAAAGATATGGAGTGCTTTGCCATTTCCCCTCTCCAGCTTATTTTACAGATAAGGACTCTTAGGGAAGTGGGGTTAGGTGACTTGCCAAAGGCCACACACTTAGTAAGTGTCTGAAGTCACATCTGAACTCATGTCTTCCTGACTCCAGGTCTGGAGCTCTATCCACCGTGCCTCTCAGCTACCCCAATAAGAAGCTACTGGAGTTTATTTAGAAAGAAAATGACATGGTCAAACCATTGCTTTTGTAACATCACTTTGTCAATTACATGTAGAATAGATTAGATAGGGAAGAGTCTTGAGTCAGGGATATGAATTAGGAGACTATTGCAAAAGACCAGGTGGGAAGTAATGCAAACCTGAATCTTGGTGGTTGATTGAGTAGAGATATAGGAATAGATTTGAGGGATGTTATGGAGATAGGCTAATAACAGCTAGCATTTACATAGAGCTTTAAGATTTTGCAAAGTTCTCCACAAATGTTACATAATTTTATCCTTATAACTACCCTGGGAAGGAGGTACTATTATTATCGCCAGTTTATTATAGATAAGGAAACTGAGTCAGAGAGAGGTTAAGTGATTTCTGCAGTGTCACCAACCTGATAATTATCTGAGGCCAGATTTGAACTCAGGTCTTTCTGATTCCAGGTCCAGCTCTCTATTCACCACACCATTCTATCTACATGTACACACTCTGTTTATGTTCTAACACAAATACAATGATTAATTATGAATTTAATTAAATTATGGGCTTTAGAATCATGCTACTGACTGTAATAATCTACCATATTGGAACATTTTCAATTTAAATCTTTAATACCATATCCTGCCAAGCCACTATAATTGAAACTGACTGAAGTTGACAACTTTTATACTCTAGTACATGGAAATTGGTTTTTAATGCTGGTGCAAGGGGATAGGTTGAGACTGTGCCATATAATGGCTTTTCTGCATTAATTGTTATGGTCACTGGTTAGATAACCTTGGAAAAGCTACTTAACCTCTGTGATCTTTTGATTCCTCATTCAATTTGACTGAATTCCATGTGAGTCTACTCAGCCAACATTATTATCAAGTGGCAGCACTGTGATGTACTGAAGAAGGGGGAAAAAAGGTGAAGTAATATCAAGTAGACCTTGCATTCATAGAGCTTACAATCTATGTAAAGAAGGAATTGAACTAAATGTTCTGCAAGGTATTTTAAAATATCTTTGATTTTGTATTTTTGATATACCAGTGTATATCTAAATCAATGTAATAATGTTACTTCATCTTGAAATTCTGCCCCATTAAATACTGTTATTTCTATGAGTTGTTATACAAAGTTAATGAAGAAAGTGATTATTTAATTTGTCTTTTCATCTCCAGTGTCTATCACAGTTCTTCACATGTTGTTCAGTCATATCCTACTCTTTGTGACCCTGTGGACCACAAAATGCCAATACTATCCATAGGGTTTTCTTGGCAAAAATAATGGAGTGGCTTCCCATTTCCTTTTCCAGTGGATTCAGGCAAACAGAGCTAAGTGACTTATCTAGGCACACATAGCTAGTAAGTGTCTGAGGCTAGATTTGTATTCAGGTCTTTCTGACTCTAGGACCAACACTCCATCCACAAAGCCACTTAGCTGCCTGCTAATACCTGCTGGTCTGAAAAGAGTACAGAAATAGGTCAGAGATAAGGGAGATAACATAAGGATCCCTGTTATGGTACTATATGACAAAATCAATTAAAATTATCACCATATGACCAATCATTCAGTGAAATGTTCGAAACTTATTATAAATGTAAAATCATCCTCAATATGACACCTAAAATGACATTTTAATACAATTAAATTATACCACCTCTAAATAATCTTCATGGGTTAGAAATGGCCATAGAATCTAATGAAATAACACTTGTATTTATCATGAGTTGATTCAGTGGAAGTCTAGATTAAAAAAGAAGGCAATATTTGATATTTATAGATTAAAAAAATCAGAGGCAAGGCCTCTGAATATTCTATTGCTGAGGGTCAATTCTTATTAGTAGCAATTTTTCTGTCATTGGCTGATGACTATAGCAGAAAAAAATAATGTAACAAATTCACGATTGTGTTTTTGTTAAGGGGACTTTTCTCCAAACTGATTTTTCATTAAATTAAGATTGTCTGCTTTATAATGGATAAGCTGGTTTCTGGAATGAAAATTATGTAATTAAAACATATTTGTGAAATGAATAACTTGTTTTATTTACTAAAGATTCATAATCAAGGCATAGCCTCTTTCTTAAACCAACGAAAGCTGAAGGTAGGAATTTAAACCCTTGGGGGCCAGCATTGCAAGCCACACAAGAGGAATATGGTGATAAAGGCTTGTTCAATGTTCGCATAGAGAAATACCACCCTACTGAAGGAAACAGACATTTCAGGATACTGCAAGACCATGACTAGGTAAGCCAGCCACTCCCCTCAAAAAAAAAATCTGTTTTTTTTAAACATACTAAGCTGTTTTCCATCAGGAAAAAAAAATTCCAGGGAAAAAAATAAAGTTGATATGGACCATCTCTGATAAACTTGACAAGTGCATCTCATTAAATTAATGAGATGACATGGAACTTTGCCTGAAGAGTACCTACATAGGGGTAAAAAAAGCATTCTGATTGGTTCCTAGTGACTGGGGCTACCTCAGATTTGTTGGAGTAAGAAAAAACTTAAATGACTTATTGGAAGTGCCACTCCTTCTTCCATGGCATAATTATTCCTGAAAATTACTTGCCATGAGAGTCATTATGATGTCATGGTTTAGAGATGTGGGTGCAAATCCCATCTCTGACATATTGTTTCAACAATCTGGCTAGCAGCTGTTGTGGGGGTGAAAGACCAACACAAGCCCAACAACAAGAATGCTGCCAAAGCCCAGGTTCTTTTGATCTGCTTTAGTAAGGAAAGCAATGTTAAGGGGTTAACAAGCTTACTTTAACCTGGCATACAAATATCACTCTCTTAGTTCAGGGGAAAAAGCCAGCACCCTGAACTTCGGAGCAAATACAAACAAATTACAAACTTTGACAGACAGACCAAATATAATTCATAGTTACCAACATCTAGGTTTAGCCCAGGAGCTCATAACAAGGGCTGAACCAGAGTCACTCAAGACACCATGGCTGTGGGTAAGAGCTCTGAAAAAGAGAAAGCCAACCCCTGGTTTTATATCTTTTTCAGAGTCAAGGGTGAGTCACACATGTGACTCACCCACGTGACCTAGAATCATCACAAAGAGGCGACTTAAACCCATGTCGTCTAAAAGCCTCTGATGTTCCAAACATGTCACTCAAACTCATGTGTAAACTAGGCCCACTCCTGAGGCAAGGAGGTCACCAAGGACTCTCAATCTAATCAAGGAAACAAAGGCCAAACTCTTCAAGGGCACTTGGTTGAACTGAATGCTAAGAGTCCATTTTGATTGCCAACACATTCCCTGAAGGAAAGTCATTTAACCGCTCAGTACCCACAGGCAGCTTATTTTTCACATATTTTATTAATTTTTTTTTCAGAATTTAACAAATCAAATAAAATGAGCATATCAATATAGGTAGTAGAGCAGAAGAGGGTTATCCATGAAGTTGTATCCTCACTTAGGAGATCTTGCCCCAGTCAACTCTCTAGGACTGTAAGTTGAAGGACTGATGTTAATCTTTATTAGTTTGTTTCCTACAAGTTGCCAATTTAATCCTAGGTCCATTTTAAAAAAAAACTACCAAAACAAACAAAAACAAATATACAAAATAAAAGCAACAGTGACAAAACCCTATCTCTAAGTCAGTTGTTTTGCTTTAATATCTGGTTTCCAAGAAGTCTAATTAGGGAGCCTGGACATTGGGCAATGGATAATGGAAGGGTAATTATTATGCTAAAAAAAGATCAATATCTTTGGTGAGAGTGCCATAAGGGGGTTTGAAGCCATTCCATCTCCCCAAAACCATTAAATTGTTTATTACATAAAAATCAGAAGGAATCTCAAGTATTGTCTAGGGTGGTAATTCTTAAGCATGTTTTGTGCCATAGTTCTATTTGGGAGTTTCACAAAGGCTACAAATGCTTTCTAAATAGATAAAATAAAATATATAGAATCACAAAGGAAACTGGGACTGGAGAGATAGAAAGTAATCCCTGAGGTCACAGAAAAAGGCTCTTTTAGACCTTACTGAAAATGAGACTATGGAGTCAAATGGAGCTCAAATATGGAAAGGATCCTTAGAGAACAGTTTATGTTATCAATCCCTTCATTTTTCAGGGGAAATGGAAACCCAGAGTGTCAAAGTAGAAATGGGAACACAGTTCCCCAGATTACCAAACCTTTTTGCAGGTTGTTGAAATATGGCCTTTATCACGGATACTGGTCTTTACAGAGCAGAGGCCTCTGACTTAGGAAAATTACTTAGGAAAATTAGGAAGGGACTGCTTGGTCCTTCAAGGAGTTTCCTAGTCTCAAGATCAGCTCACTTTTCCCCCCACACCAAAGAAACCAAATGTCCCTGAAAAGGAGGATGCAGAAACATTTACAGAAAGCCTACCTAGATCCTGTCCTATCTAGGCCCTTCTGAAGTGCAGTCTTTTTACCTCTTACCTTGGGGTATACTGTCTGGTGAGATATCAGAGAACTTCCTAGATCAATCCACAGGTCTCCTATAAAGCTCCAGAAATGCTGCTTGTACTCTCTTAGTAGGCAACCCGGGGTACTTTCACTTGACTTAATTTCTGCCTCCAGGCCTAGAGAAAGTTTGAGAAACCAAAGAGGGCAAAACTTTAAGATAAAGAATAGGTCTATGGGATGGGGAGGCACGGCCTTTAATCAAGTTCATGTTTATTTTTCTTTTAATTTTCACCATTCATTTTATTTTTTAAACATTCATTTAAAAATGAGGTCCAAATTCTCTTCTTTTCCCCTTCCTTGCTCCCATGTATTAGGCAGGTGAGCAAGATGTAAATTATACATGTGAAGTTATTCAAAACATATTTCCGTATTCACCATGTTGCGGAAAAACACAATAAAAAGCAAGAAACATAAAATATATGCTTCAATGTGCATTCAGAGTTCATCAGCTCTTTCTTTAGAGGCAGATAGCATTTTTCATCATGGGTCCTTTGGAATTATCTTGGATCATTGCTTTGATCAGAGTAGCTAAGTCTTTCACATTTGATCATCGTTAAAATATTGCTATTACTATGTATGACGTTCCCCTGGTTCTACTCACTTCACTTTGAATAAGTTCATATGAGACTCCCCAGGTTTTCTGAAACCATCCTACTCATTATTTCTTATGTCACGATAGTATTTCATCACAGTTACATACCTCAAGTTGTTCAGCCATTCTTCAATTGATAGGCATCCCCTTAATTTCCAATTCTTTGCCACCACCATAAGGAACTGCTACAAATAATATTGTACAAATAGGTCCTTTTCCCTTTTCTTGGATCTCTTTTGGATAGAGACAACCACAACCACATCATTGTGGTATTACTGGGTCAAAGGGAATGCACAGCTTTATAAACCTTTGGACATAGGTCCAAATTGTTCTCCACAATGATTACACCAATTCACAATTCCCCCAAGACTGCATTTGACTGCCATACCATATCAGGGATTCATCTAATATATTTTCCTACATCCCCCTTGCCAACATTTATCACTTTCCCTTTTGGTTCTGTTAGCCAATCTGCTAGGTGTGAAGTGATACCTCAAGTTGTTTTAATTTGCATTTCTCTAATCAACAGTGATTTAGAGCATTGGACATGACCAGCCCTTGTACAAAGCCTTAATCACGTTGCCCAAATGATATCTCTGATTTTCAGGAAGAAGTCCTCATAAACTCCCTTTAATGGATAACTAAAACTCAACTGTAATTGACATATCAAAACAAGCCAATTCATCAAACATTTAATAAGTCTTTAGTAAATTGGAGATGGAATGATCCTATGAAAGGAATAGAAAGGATGACAGTCTTGCTGTATTGTGGAATATATAGAAGAAATTAAAATGTAAGAAGACTAGACAAGTAGGAAGAGCCCAGGTTATGGAGCACTTTAGAAGCCAGAGTGCCAGGGGATGTCTTTTGCTTCTTTTTGCATCCCCATTACTCAGCATAGCACCTGGCACATAGTAGGTATTTAACAAATGTCATTGATTGACTGACTTCAGGTTGGGTGCTAACTGTGCCAGTTAGTCATGAGCTAGTAGAGAGGGAGAAGAGAATAGTGCTTAAGACAGAGCCTTTGGTGACACCCATAGTTAACAGGCATGATCTGGAAGAAGACTGGGCCAAAGAGACTAAATCAGAGAGGTAGTATGAAACTCATGAGAGAAGAGTGTCACAGAAAGCTAGAAAGACGAGAGCAGCAAGGAGAAAAGGGTGATTAACAGTGCCAAGGGCTTCAAAGAGCTTGAGGATGCATAGTAGGAGAAAAAAAGGCATGGTTAGATTTGGAAATTTAGAGATCATTGTTAACTTAGGGTACAGCAATTTAAGTTGAACAGCAAGGTTGGAAGCCTGTCTACAAACAGTTTAAAAAAAGTGTGGAGGCACTGAAGATAGTGGTGAAGGCACTGATTGTAGACACGCATAAACATTTTTTGGGGGTAAATGACCACAGAGAATTGGGCACAATTGAACAAAACAAAACAAATCTTAGAAGTGATCTCTGATAGATATTTTTAGCTATTTGCTAGTTGTAGTTGGAACTCTTCCTTCAGGATAATCCAAAGTGAACTACCATATGTTAAGTCTGGGCTTTAAATTGGCCACACTATATCAAGGCTTCATCTAATCTATCCTTCCACCAACTCCAAAATATGATAATTAAACTATTCTTGGACTATAAGGGCTCCACCCTGAAAGGCACTTTGAGCTCCTCTTCTAATTGTGTCCTACCTGATGCTCTCTGTCTTTCTGAAATCTAAGCTTGCCTACAGCGACCCTGTTACTACACAAAAGCAGAACATATATGTATGACCTTAGTCATAGCAGTTGAGGAGGAAGGTTACCCTTGATATTTCACACACGTGCATATGTTAATATTAATATAATGTCTACATATTAATATCTTATACTTTTATGGCATTTTACAGTCAAGGGCTTTTCTCATTAGAATTCTTTCAAATAGGTAGTACAAATATTTCATTCCAGTATATAAATAAGGAAAGAGATGCAGAAAATTTAAGCGAATGAGCATGAGAACTGGATTTGAAACCAGGTCTTCTGAATATGAGTACTTTGCTCTTCTACTATAATCTATGTCTGTCTAGAATTATTTATTAAATATGTTGCTCTTAGTTCCATTACTGAATTGTTTTAGTGGTTTTTGGACATACAAAAAAAATCTGCTTATGTTCCCAGATTCACAGACTATTTTGAAAAGTATGTCTTTTATTGGGGGGGGGAATTAATATTAATTTGCATAAGTCCTATGAAGATGATCACCTATAATTTATGTTTGGAATATGTTTCCTCTATCCATTAGTACAAGAGAGTGCCTGATTCTTCTGAAGAAAAAAAGGAAACAATGATTTGTAGTCTGGAGACTGAGAAGTACCAGTTTGATTAGTGACCTTGGGATGCTGGCCGACCTATTATAAGTTTACTTGATCATTTAAATATTTTAATTATTTGCAAAACTTCCTAAAACTCTAGCCAATGGAAAGGTAACTTTCCTCCAAACAGATGATTCACCCACCTCTCTTCTTCTGGTCATTCCACAAGACTTTTCTCTAAATGTTGAGAGGGGGAATAGAAAAGATGAAAATGGTGTCTTTTGTCATAAATATATCAGGTCATATAGCCACCTTAATTATAATGAACAGAAACAATACATCTGTGAAGGATATTAATCAAATATGTTCCTTTAGTTTGCATTTTCATTTAAATGGAAAAGCCTACAACTAAGACTAATAAAAAAGTCATTAAATGCCTAAAACTGTGGCCTTGTGAAATATCTGAAATGACTAATTGCAATTCCAATGGGAATTTTAGGTTAAAAAGAAATGTCAAACAGATGGTATAAGTGTGTGTGAGGAGTAGCTATATAGAAAAGGATAAAGTTTAGAACAGTTCAATTTTCTATTATTTTATTTTTTAAAAGATGAACAGACTTTAGCTGATTATTTTTTTTAAAGTGAGTCTCTGTATCTCAGAGCAATCTGGAATTATGCCCAAAGAGTTATTGAACTTACCTATATCTTTTGACCCAGAAATACCAGCACTTGGGTCTATTTCTGAAGATTAATAATTAAGGAAAAAGGAAAAGAACTTATATGTTCTAAAATGTTTGTAGAGACTCTCTTTATGGTGTCAAAGAACTGGAAATCACTGGGATGCCCATCAATTGGGGGATGGCTAAACAAGTTGTGGTATATGCATATATTGGAATACTATTGTGCTAAAAGGAATGATGAGCTCAATGATTTTAGAAACAAACATGGAAAGACTTGCATGAGAGTGAAATGA
>CM053627.1:131835133-131865855 GCA_028646595.1 Phalanger gymnotis
GTACCCAATCCCAATATTGACTTACCCAGAAGTTTTGGCCTATTCCATTTCTGACCTGGACTAATCACTGTATTGAAACCAGACGTAGTGAGAACACTGATCATCTTTTAGCCTCAGAGTTCCCAAGCTCAAGCCAAGTCATACACTAGCCTCAACCTGCCTGGTAGTAGGGATGACAGGTATGTGCCACCACCCCTGAGTATACATAGATTTTATCTGTGATTGAATGAAAAGATACAACTTCACTGAGAAATATTTTTAAAATCACTAAATCACTTTTCCATTTTTAGAATCTGGTTTCAGAAAGAGGTCAAATCAATCAATTGACCAAATGAACACGTAATTCCCTGAAAGTTATCCTTGCTTTACCCCTCATCATTTTAAAGCAATATAACCTTTGAGTTAAGTAAAGTGAATCCATTTTGAATTTGAAAGCACATCATACTTCAGCCATTTGAATATGATGAAATGTTGACGTGAAGAGGACAGATTTAGTTTGAGGGTTATATTGCATTTCTTCATTTAGAATAAGCTAGTTTATTTAACACGCATTTGCTTAACATGTATTTATTAAGCAACTTCTCTGTTCTAGGCCACATGCTAGGTGTTGAGGATACAAAGACCCCTCCTCCCCCACCCCAGAAAAATGGCCCCTGCCATTAAGGAGCTATCATTTTATTGTGGGAACAGGTAAGACAATAGGCACACAGATAAATACAAAATATATACGAAGTAAATAAAATACCATGGCTAAAGGCATCTAAATACATAAATTTTAAATAGAGAACAACCACTAAATTAATAGTATTCTGTATTATTCTTACCAATCCTACCCTCAAAGTCCTGCTAATGCTGGGGCTAAGGACTTCTTGACTGGACCAGAAGCTTTCTAAAGCAGCAAGAATGACAGCCACACAGTTCTTTCCAGGGAAATGCCATAACCAGGGGTTTGAGTGTTCAGAGCCAAGAACAGGGTGATGTGTGCTAGAGCTGTACAGGAGATGGGGATTAAAACAGATCTGCAACCATTCAAGTTCAAGGAATGAGAAAAGAGATAGGTGGTCTAGGTCTGATGCAGAAATGCCCAATGCTAACAGAACTGAGGAGGTGTCAAGTTTGTATGGAATGCAACAATTTTGCAACACTTGGCTCTTTGCAGGTGTGTATATATTTTATGGCTAGCTTAAAGATTGGGCTGACCTTGCCTGCCAGTTTCCCCTAAATTAATGGCAATCCTGTCACAGCTGATACCATAATTTTTGGAGGAAACAGCTGTCTCAAGAGAACCACAGATATGTTCTGCCTTTAGAGAAAGTCTCATTTATACTATATCACAAGTAGACAACTGTTATGGTGCTATTAATTATTTCTATATCCAGACATTGAGAAGGAGGGAAATGAATCCTCTCCTGGAGTAAAAGTATTTGAGTCTCAATTGAGATCTAAATAAGTATACAGGAAATGAAAAACAAGACTGGTAGGGGAAACTGAAATTCTCTGATTCAAGCCTTCATTAATGGTACTGGATGACAAGGAAAGATACAGGGAGTACATGCATCTAAGTTTCTTTGAATTAGCCAGGATTTCCAATACTTTGGCTTCTTATCAAAACTGCATGCATCATCCATGCTCTGAGTTGAAGGCATGGATCTCAGGCTGCTATAACCCCACCTGTCTTAGTCATGTCATAAAGGCCTTGGGTGTGGCTATAACTTCTCAGTTAAACATATGTAGAAATAACAATCATGGATCATGTTGGCAGGGCTGTCTCAATAAGTTCTTTGCAGAAGTAGTTGGCTTAATTTGTGTTTTTTTCCCAGTTTCTAGTGAATTTGGTTGACTTTGGTTGAATGGAAGATTATAAGAATTATATAATCTACAAGGACTTTTTTTAACTTTCTCAACCAAAAGGTATAGCTATAGAATAATTACATTTTTATCGTGTGGTTTCTTGTTACCTTATAGTACCTTCTTATATTTGTAAAAGTCTAACTTTACCAGCACTAAATAAACTTTTGAACTTCAGAAGTTTCAAGATTAGTTGATGAAATATTTAACACAAAGTTTTCCATTTAAATCTAGGGAAGCACAGTCTTTTCCACATACCCAAAGATCTCACATGACACAGTCTCAAATGCTTTCTACTCTGAAAAATCTCAAGGAGTGGTACATGTGTTAAACCTCAAAAGGCCATGTGAACTACTTAAGTCTGTAAAATTCAGGAGGAAATCTCTAAAGAAGAGGTTTTGTTAAAAGATTTCCAGTATTTCCTGCATCTGGCTGGGTGGAAACAGTACCCAAAACAACCTTTTTACAAGTATTTCAACACAGCTAGGAAAAAAGAGATGCACAAAGACTAAATTTAAAACAATGGGAGAAAAAAAAAGACTGAGTTATTTTTAACTGTAAAAAAAATTTGTTGGTAAATCGTGGTTCCTATAACAGTGAAAATGTTATTTCACATATCATTTGAATTTATGTAATTACCACAAACATAGATAATAAAAGGTAATATTTCATTAGATGAGTAAAATTTAACAATGAGCCACATGTGACTGCAGGGCTAATATTGTGGGTTTAGAGGTCTTCTGAATGTTTCCTTCTCTTATACTGCCCTATAAAGGATACACAGATGAAACAGAGACCAAGCCTCATCCTCTCTTCCTCATGTACCTCCTTGTCTTGTTAAATGGAATAAATATTAAACAAATTTGTTATGTACAAGATCAGATAGACCTATTACCAGAGGGGAGACTGCTAGCAAAGATGACGAAGATTTCCATCCTAGACACTCATTAAACCATATACTAAGGTATATTCAATTCAACAGCCATTTATTAGATGTTTTCTGTGAGTCTAATAAATGTGCTAAGGAATGTGGTTTCAAAGATTAAATGAAATAATTGGTTTACCTCTGTTCTACTTGAATTATTGAGTTCTTATTCTGGAAGAGTCTGGTGTAACTGGGCCTCTTCTTTAGCCAGGGCCAAGTCACCTTCCCTGCTGTTCAGCATCGTTTTAATGTACCTAATGGTTTTAAAAAACTGAAGTCTTCCTCATAGATCATTGTTGTTGTTTGGTCTTTTTTTCGGTTCTGTCCAACTTTTTGTGACCCTATTTGGGGTTTTCTTGGCAAAGATACTGGAACGGTTTGCCATTTCCTTCTCCAGCTCATTTTACAGGTGGGGAAATGGAGGCAAACACAGTTAAGTGACACACCCAGCATCACATAGCTAGCAAATACGTAAAGTCAAATTTGAACTCAGGTTTTCCTGATTCTAGGTGGGTTGCTCCACTCACTGCATCGCCCAACTTCCCCTTCCTCTTAGATATAAGGAATACTGATGGCCTTTGTAGTGCTTGTTCTAGTATAGTATTTCTGCCCGGAAGAGGAATTTAAAGACTTACTACTTCAGAACTATATCTTTATCTCTATTTCTATCTCTATCTCTATCATCTCTGTCTCTGTCTCTATCTCTGTCTCTACCTCTACCTCTATCTAAATAATGTATATATAAATGTATATATATATAGGTATATCTTTATCCATATACATACATATACACATATATGTGTATTTATCTGCATGTGTATATATTGGTGTATTTGTATTATTTATATATATATATGTATATATATAGGTGTATAGACATATATACATACATACATGTGTGTATATCACATTAAAGAACCATTGATCTTTGTCCATTTTTGAATGAGCCAAAAAAAACCCCACCTCAGCCAACTTAACTTCAATCTCTTTTTCAGGTATTCCATATTAATGGAATCATTCCCACAGAATTATGAATAAGATCTGGCAATTAGTTGAGGAACTTGGTCATGCCCTGTGGTGCTTTACAAAAGTAGGAAGCTAATTAGAACTGAGGATCTGGGCATCTAGAAACCTTACAATCAAATACCTGAGAAAACTTTTTTGGGGAGGTAGACAGAGAAGAGAAGAGTATCCAGCCCTGAACTCAGCCTCAGTCTTTGCTGGGAGAAACCTTTTTACCCTCAGAGAACTGGAGGATTTATACTATTTCATCAGTTTCCTAGAAGTGTTTGTGAGACAGCAGTGGCTGATGACAGTGTCTGCATGAGGAACTGAGGATAAACCGGGTATGATATGAAATGGCAGACTCAAGTTTCTTCAAGAAACCCAGTAAAAAAAAAAGCAAACTATACCCTTCCTAAGGGGAACAGATTGAAGACTGTGGAAAAGGATTTTTGCAAGCTGTTGATCCCCTTTGCTTCATGTTCTATCTAAGCTGGAGCCCAAGTCCCCCTTGAATCTATTAAAAAGTGGGTCAAAAACTATTTGGGAGATATTTTGTACTAAATATGCCACTGTAATAAATACCTGCTTCTAAACAACTAAACAGTCTTGCTGAATAAATCATGACAGGGCATCTCTGTAGAGTAATGAATAGAGCATCAGGCCTGGAGTTAGGAAGACTCTTCCTGAGTTCAAATCTGGCCTTGGACATTTACTAACTGTGTAATCCTGGGCAAGAAATTTAACCCCATTTGCCTCAGTTTCTTCATCTGTAAAATGAGCTGGAGAAGGAAATGACAAGCCACTCCATTATCTCTGCCAAGAAAATGCCAAATGGGGTCATGAAGAGTCAGACATGACTGAGCACAACGGATATTGACTGACATTCATGTTGGAAAGACTACAGATGGATGTTATGAGTAATAGTACTAGAAAGACACTCCCCATCGCTGAGATATAACCCTTAAAACCTGAGAGGATGTAGGAACTGACCGCTAGAAAATGGACCAATGTAAGCAAGATCTGGAAAAGTAGTTCAAAAGCCTGAGATGCCTATGTATTGAATCATCATGGTAGAGTATTATTACTACCCTCTAAAACAGTATATTCTTCAAACAAAAATGCCTTTTTTGGCAAGTTCCTCAGTGACATTACAATGAAGCCTGAACTTTGACATCATTAGGATTTTTACACATTACAAAATGAAAATATTGGAATTAGAGGCATAAAATACATTTAAAAGTGTCTGCAACAGCATTTATATTGAATTTCTAGACTTTACAACATAAATACAGCATGAGAAATTGCTTTGTATACTTTTAATGAAATGGATGAATTGTGAATTTCAAGGCAATATAAGTTGTTTAAAGTTATCCTTGTAAATATTTCTCACCTTTCACAAAGTAATCATTGATGTCATGTGATTTTTTAAAGTTAAAAGCCAATGCTTACCTGTTCTTTGCCGGATTTTTTATTTGAAACATTCCTTTTAAGGAGAAATATAACGGAAAAATGAAAAGAGTCCCTGACCTCAAAAACCTTGCATTCTACTGGGAGATGTGGTGAAGGGAATAAGAAATAAGCAGATAAGTACATGCAATATACATTTAATATTGTGGAAGGAGTGTCTATGCCAAAATCATTGCTTTTTAAAATTACTTACAATACACTGTACAACAAAGACTAAAACAGTCACTAAGAAGAAAGAATTGTTCTGTGTGGCTCTCTTTAAAAAGTTTACATCACTTCATATACTGTTTCTGGAAGGAAGGGAAGATGGGAAAATGCATGTGCCTTATTTTCAGTTAGGAAAGGCCCCCAGTTGAACACTCTTGGGAATATATATGTATGTCTGAGTGTGTGTATGAGGAAATGGAGCCAATTTGAAAATAAATTGTAGTATGTTTCATTTCAACCTAGAAAATTATTTGCTAAAGGTTCAAGACAACTGAAGCAACTAGGTGACTCAGTAGATAGATCACTGGACCTGGAGTCAGAGAAGGCAAGTTCAAAGACAACATCTGACATTAGCTGTGTGACCCTGAGTAAATCAGTTTGTAATCTCTGTCTGCTTCAATTTCCTTATCTGTAAAATGAAGCTAACCATATCACCTAGCTGAGGATGTTGTGAAGATAACCTAAGATATGTTTGTAAAGTTCTTTGCAAACCATATTATTAATAATCACAGCAACAAGCATTTATGTAGTACCTATTATATACCAGGCACCATGCTACACTTTTTATAAATATCGTTCTATCCCAGAATAAAATCTTGGCAAGTTTGTGCTGTTATTATCCTTATTTAAAATTAAAGAAACTGAGGTAGACAAAGGTTAAATGATTTTTCCAAGGTTACACAGCTCATAAAGGTCTGAGGCCAGATTTGAACTCAGGTCTTACTGACTCTAGGCCAAAGAGCTCTATTTACTATTCCATCTAGCTGCCTCAATTATCATTAGCTGTCTTTGATTTTTTTTATGCTATGCCATGTCATGTCATCATATCTATCATATCACATTATATTACATTAAATTACATTATACTACATTATATGTCATATATTACATTACATTATGCTATATTATGTTGTCCTATCCTATCCTATACTATGTAAGTATTATATTCCTTATTTATATTTAGGCTGTTTTTATATGGTACTTCAATATCTAAGTGAAAGAAAAAAAATCTGTAATCATCTATGTTGTCTAGTTAATGTCTATTGTCCAGTTTATCTGGAAATGACTTGATGACAGTACAACCATGGTGAATATCCATTGGTATTTTTCCTCTGTGTGATACCTCTTATCTCACTTCCTTGTTTCTTAGTTCTGGCCTATGGATATGAGTTTCAGCTAGTCTTTTGACCTTCATTAGCTGTTCTTTTTGTTTTGTCAGACTACCTAGATGTTCCTATACTCTCTTTCATAGGCTCCTGGCCTGAGTTCCTAATCTCCATTATCCATTCTCTCTTTCCCTCTTCCAGAACTAACATGGCAAACTTGCTTAGACTTACTTTATTATGCATTTCTCTGCTTGTTCTAATCACTTAGACTCTTAGGTCTGTTCTGTCAATTTGAATTCTTGATATTAGCCTGGTTCTCCTTTAATGTGCTTATCCCTCCAGGGCTCTGGAATAGATTAACATATACTATGCTGTCTATCATCTCAACTTATAGGGTTGTAACCCTGGCTAACACCTGGGTTCCGCCTCCTTTTCTGCCTCAACTGAAAGTTTCATTAAACCCCATCTCCCTGTCTTGTCTAATTGTTGGCCAATACCTGGATACGATAGCACTTGAGAAGTAACTTGAGAGGCAACAAAGGAAGCAACAAAAATGCTGGGTGTACTACTAGAAGTGCCAGAGATAAGATGGATGTGAGTGAAGATGGAAGGGAAACATGGAAATTGAACTTTAAAAGTACCAACAAAATGTAATAGAACTGGCCAAACTATAGCTATCACTAAAGAAACCTGCTGTTCCCATCCTTTTTTATATTACTGTTGTATGGCTTTTTACCTCCCAATGATTCCAAACAATAGTGAAGTAATTGAGCTTCTAACTCATTAAATAGTTTCTTTATTGTCATATATTGGGTAAAATGACAACCTTTTGACTTTGTTAGATAACTCTTTCCTAATCTAGGAGGTGGTTCTTTCTTCCCAACTTAGTAGTTGTAGCTTGGAATGTTTGATTTACTACAACCATTGCTACTTCTACTGCTACTAGTATTAAGTGGCATTCACTGAGTGTAGTGGATTAGAGAGGCTCACATGGAGGCAGAAAGACTTAGATCCAGGTCTCACCTCTGACACATTAGTTGTGTGACAATGAACAAGTCTAGAGATGTGTTAGGGAAATGTTTAACAACATTTAGGTAAATGTTCAAAAATTAATCTAAATTTGTATCTTTAACATTGTTTCCATCACTTTCTTATCTAGGCAGCCAACAAATCAATACATTAACCCCTGACTTATAGAATTTCCTGAGTTGTAAATGGTCACACTTAAAATTTAACAATTTGCTCTGAGAGCCAATTCAAGTTGACCCCAGAATACCACTATGCAAGTTGTGACCTCTCTGAGTTTTATGCACCTTGCTCTGACTTATCTGCTAATCTAAAGGTGATTTGTAATATGCATTAATTTCCATACCACTGAAATCATAGGTCCTTGATATATTATCTTATTCTTATGGTGCTTGGATCCATGATTTCAGCAATGATACATAGTCCAACCTATCTTTGCAACTATCTCTTTGATTTTGTGAATTGCAAAAGATAATAATTATCATTTAGTTGACCACTGTCTGATGATGAACCTCCTAGAACTCAGATAGCCAGGTCCTTGAGTGACACTCAATGCTTAATTTTCAAGACCACACTCAAAGTTCTTCCAGATTATTATTCTTCCAATTGATGTAGCCTTCAAGAATTCAAGGTGTCCAAATTGAGGCCTCAGAGGAGGATTTTCTTGGAAGATTACTATTATTGTTATGATTTTTCTTAATAGTTAAATGGGAACAATTGTGTAGGATAATAAAGGAGGAACAACATTTAACTCATTGCCATTATTAAACTTCAGCTAGAAGGCCCTGTACCCTAGAACCACTGTCCCTGAAGCAACCTTTATGGGGTGAATCCCTGATAAAGGATTTTTGAAATGTGTTCTTAGCCTAGTGTGTTTCCATTTGTTTGTGTCAGGAGGAGAGGGCATGTTTGTGTATGTATATAAATAGAAGCACAGAAAATATACATGTAGATAATAATCTGCCTTACATTTTGTCAGTTGATCTTTTTGTCCTTATGCCCTAGCACACTGTGGGCACAGCCATTTAATATGTATAGAGCTGGTAGAGATTTGAATATTTTAAGACATAGAATCATTAATTTTGCAAAATGTCAGAAGTCAAAAGGAAATTATCAGTGAAAAGCCATGTAGCTATTCCTGTGTGGAAAGAGAGAGAGAATGGCATTAACACTTCCACCCCATCAGTTTGGCTGTACATCAGTGGCTTGAAAGATGGCACTATTGCAGGTAAGGGCCTTCATAAAAGCTTTCAAAGAGAAGAGTGAAATTTAAATTTTAAAACAAGTACACTGTCCTTTCCTACAACCAATCTGGAGTGCAACATTTTAGTTTAAGGTGGAAAATAGATAACCAAATTGTACTTGAGGGTATATTACTCAGGTTATAAGAAGGTGAGAGGAATCCCTAGTGACTGCCAGCCCTGGAAGTCCTATCCATTAGCCTGGAATTATGGAAATGTGCCCATTTGGCTTTATGGAATCTTTTCAACTCCAGGGAAGGAAAATCTCATTTGGAACATGAAATCATTTTCTATGCCTTCGTGAACTCTTTTCTTTCTGGAGAAAAAGTCCGAAGGAGTAGAGAGAACAATGGACTTGGGGTCAGAATGACAGAGTTGAGTCCACATGTCTATACCAATGCCAAATATATTCCTATAAAAATAGATGGTACTTTATAAAGGGTTGCTGAGTTTGATTACTAGGCATATGACCACATGCAAATTACTTAAATCGAGGGTACCTAGGTACTGCAATGGATAGAGCATTGGGTATGGAATCAGAAAGATCTAAGATCAAATCCAGCCTCAGACTCTAGCTATGTGACCCTGGTCAATTCACTTAACCTCTGCTTGCCCCTATTTCCTCAACTATAAAATGGGGGATAATAATAATAGCTACCTCACAAAGTTCTTGTGAGGATCAAATGAGATACTGTTTGTAAAACATTTAATACAGCACCTAGCACATAGTAGGCAATAAATGCTTGTTTCCTTCCTTCCTACCTTCCTTTCTTCCTTCCTACCTTTTTAACTGCTCTAAGACACAGTTCTGTTATGTAAAATGAGAATAAAAATCACTGCACTATATACTTCCCAGGGCTTCTTGCCATTATTCCTGTTGATTAGTATGTGAGAGAAAAAGTGATTTAGCTGTATATGTTACAAGGTATTATTAGTATTATTTAATATTTACCATGAACATAGATTGATATGAAGGAAAGAAAATTGGCTCTGGATTAAGGGAACCTGTGTTCAAATGCAGCATGCAAATCTTACTACACAGATGACCTTGAGAAAGAAGCAACTTCCCTGGGCCTCGGTTCTGTAAAATTAATGTGTTGAACTAGATGGTTCCTGGGTTCCCTTCTAGTACTAAGTTTATGATCCTTTCATCATATCAATCAATATGTCTTTACAACATGAGATATGCCCAGTGTGAAGAAAATCCATTGGTCTGAAACTTAGGAAAACTAGTTTCTAGTCTGAGTTCTATCATTCAACTTTTTCAATATTTGGCTTTAAGTCAAATAATTGTCTAAGCCTAATTTCTGCCAGACTACTTTCTAGTTTTAACACAAGTTTTCTTTTAAATCCCAAAAGGCATTCTTTCTTGAGCAATTTATGTTTTCTTGTTTATCAAATACTGGGATATTAAGTTTCATTTTTTTCTGATTAATTCTTATCTAGTCTGTTCCACTGATCTCTATTTTTTAAGCAATGTCACATGTCTTTTATAAACTACAGTTTTGGGGTGGAGCCAAGATGGTGGCTGGAAAGCAGGGACTAGTGTGAGCTCCCAGCCAAGTCCCTCCAAAAATCTATAAAAAATGTCTCTTAACCAATTCTAGAACTGCAGAACCCACCAAATAGCAGAGGGAAGCAGGGCTCCAGCCCAGGACAGCCTGGATGGTTGCAGGGTGAGGTCTTTTGTGCACAGAGCCGGGAGCAGAGCAGAGCCCAGCATGGGCCACGCATACCAACCAGACCAGGAGCTGAGCGGAACGGGCCCTAGCGCCCTGAATCAGTGAGCTGTAGCAGTTGCCGGACTTCTCAACCCACAAACACCAAAGACAACAGAGAAGAACTGCAGAACCCACAAAATAGCAGAGGGAAGCAGGGTTCTAGCACAGCACAGCCTGGATGGTCTCTGGGTAAGGTCTATCCCTGCAGCAATTACCAGACTTCTCAACCCATAAACACCAAAAACAACAGAGAAGGTTAGTGGGAAAAGCTGCTGGGGACAGAGGGAAAGAAGGAGTTCACGGTTCGGCCACCACCCCAGGTGCAGTGGAGGTGGGGCAGCTACAGAACTCCAGCTGCAGTTGCTTCTGGCCGCAGGACCACAATGTGAGAGGAATTAAGTGGTGGATCAGAGCAGGAGTGAAGAGCCTGCTGAAGATCTAAGGCCAGTCCAGGTTGGGGGTTCTTGGGGAAGGAGGAATGCTGGTGTGGCAGAGCTGCCACATCCCCCCAAGCTTGGAACATAGTACTCTTTACTCTACAAGCAGTCATACCCCACTGAAAAACTCAAGGGTCAAGTAAGTTGGCTGGGAACATGGCCAGGCAGCAAAAACACACCCAGATTCAGTCTCAGACTTTGGAATCCTTCTTTGGTGACAAAGAAGACCAAAACATAAAGCCAAAAGAAGTCAACAAAGTCAAAGAGTCTCAGTATCTTTGCTGATTTTCTAGGATATGCTAAGTAATCAATTATATCAACAAATAAGGATACATTTATATCCTCTACCTATCTTTACTCCTTCATTTCCCTTGTCTTATTGCTATTGTAGCATTTCTAAAAGTATGTCAAATAATTTTGTGGAAAGCAGTAGTCCTTGTTTTATCCTCTGTTTATTAGGAAAGGCTGCAGTCTATTGCCACTGAATATGCTTTTGGTTTTAGACATATTTGTGATATTAAAAAGGTTCCTCTATGACTATACATTCTATGGTTTTTAGTATAAATAAATGCTGTGCTTTGTCAAAGAGACCTATTGAAAGATTCATGTGGTTTTGGACTGGTTTGTTTTTACTCTGATAATATTTGGAATTGATTGTTTTTACCATGATATGTCACTTTTCTAATGATGAAATATGTTTGCATTGCTGCTATGAATCCAACTTAGTTATAGTGAAGTGTTCTTTAGATGAATCTCTATAGTCTCTTTGATTGGATTTTATTTAATTTTTTCACTTAATATTCATTAATGATATTGGCCTATACTTCTGTGCTTTGTCTTTCTCTGGTTTTGGTCTTAGGAAGAAATATATTTCTCTCATAAAAGAAATCTGGTAGGGTTCTTTCTTTTTCAGTATTTGAGAAAAATTATGTATAATATTTAAACAAAATATATCTTATTATAAACATTTTACTATATTTAAACAAAATTTATACAAAACTTATGGACAATAGTTCTTAAAAGTTTTGAAAGAATTCCATTAGGACTTTGATTTTTTTTTTAAATGTTAGTTCCTATATACCTAATTTGATTTCCTTTTAGTTTGAGTATATTTTTGGACAGTGTTTTCTATTTCTTTTGTGTTCAGTTTTGTTAGCATATTATTGTATATAGGAAGTTCTGACCATTCTTTTTTTAAATTTCTTTGAGCTTTATTGTGGTTTTACATTGATCATTTGCTTTTCCATTGGTTTTATTTTTGATAGTTTTCTTTATAATTATATTGTCTAGGGTTTTTATCCCTTTGCCTTAGTTTTCCTCTATAAACCTGAGACTATCCAATAGTGAAAGATGACTGGCCTATAAAAAGAGACTATATCTTGAGCCCCTTTGCTTTTCAGAACATATTATTCCATTCTCTCCTGTAGTGTCTGGTGGATGCAGAATAGTTTTGCGTTATTTGTATCAAAGAACACTTAAAGCTTGATGAATACCCAAAGGAGACTGGCTGGCCTAAGCTAGAACTATCTTGCCCCCTCGTGCAGTGCAGGTCATTCATCTCCACCAATAAAGAAATGATCATATATCTATGAGTTTTGGGAAAGAGGTTACAATTTAAATTTCCTTCCCTATATTTAAAGTTCTTTCTACTGGTTGCTCACATACCTTATTTTTTAACTGTGGAATTGTTAAGTTTAACCATTATGTGCCTTGGAGTGTGCAGAATGGGTTCTTTTTTGGAAGTGTTTTGTTATTTTTTTTGATTAGTATTGTGTATGTCTCTGTGTGTATGTGTTTAGAATTACTGGACAACTTTCTTATATTATTTTTTCCTTGATGATATATAGGCTTTCTGAATTGTCATGTTACTCTGGAAGATCATAATTTGTCTTTACATGTATTGTCTTTGAAATTAACATATTTTGTATAGAGGTCATAGTTTCTTTTAATTTTATTGTTTTATGTTTGTTTGTCTCCTTATAATTTGTCATTCATTTCTGTATATTTGTATTCCAAATCAGTTATTTTCTCTTTTGTTTCTTTGATGAGACAACAAAAGTGAGCATGAGATTGTGGTAAAATCCTATTATTTTATTCTCTTTATTCCTCAAAAAACACACACACATATACATATACACACATGTATACATATATGCACACAGATACACATATGTAATGTATATAGATACACATATACATCTATACACACATATATGTATATGTGGGCACATATACATACACATATATGTGTATGTATGTGTATATATATACATCTTATATATATAAATATAAATATCTATGTATATATCTTTTGTCCCACATATATGACATTTAAAAAATCTGTATGCGTGCATGTGTGTGTGTATGTGTATGTGTGTGTATACTTTTAAAATATCCTAAGAATGAATACTACATGGTCTGGAAATCCAACACATTGTACCAGATTCCTAAAAGTTGCTTATGGAAAGATTTTACTGACAGGGATTCTTCCCTCTTTTAAAATTGTAATTCTAAAAATTCATCTTGATGAGTACCTTTGAATAAGATTCAGAGTGAAAATTTGAAGTTATAGGATAATGTATTCAGAAAAGTAATCTGGAACATAACCTTCTGGAAGAGTAAAGTTATGAAATAGTTGAAAAAAATCTGTAGCAGACCCTTGCTTTCCTTCTAAGAAAACACCTATACCAATCCACTCATAGAAGAATTAAAGAACTGATTAACCATGGGAAAGGGGAAATAACTGATTTGTGCAGCATGCACTACTAAAGCCTTTCTTGCTATTCCCTTTTTTTATTTTCTCTTCTAGTCATGGCCCTAACTTAATTGCTTTTCACCCCTTCCCCACTTTTATTCAGGTGACTAAAAATGCAAACTATTCAAACAAAACTTAAAAAAAAATTCCTGTAACAGAGAAATATCTTGAAAATAATGTAATAACCTTTAAGGAGAGAAATTAAATTTCAGAAAAGATATGAGGATGCAAAACTTTACCAAATAAAGGGGGCCACCAGAGTATAAAATTCAAATTTTAAAGTAAGCCATTTCTTTCAACTTCAGGTCAGATAAAAGCAATTTAAAAGGAGTTCTCTTTAAACTCAAATGAACTAGTGTTGCTGCTTACATCCTGTAAATGGAAAACGTTTCTACCTTTTCAGAAATGAGCTCTAACTTTTAGTTAATACAAGTCACAAAGATTCTTGTTCTTTTAAAAATTGAACCAGCCTTATTCCAGTCATTAAATTTTTGTAGTGGAAGTATTGTTATGATTGTCACTCAAAAACTTCACCAAACGTAATTGGCAAAATTTATGAGAATTTCTAGTAGCTCATGTGTTTCTGGGGAAAGCAGAAAGCTGGCTTGTTTGGATTAATAACAAAGATAAGCCTGGGTCTCCATAACATCAAGCACCCAGGTGTAACATGAAACATTCATTTGGTCAACCAGACCAGTTGTCTACAGATATCAAAGCTGTTCAAAGTATTTTTTTAATTGGCCAGGACTTTGGGAATTGCGCACATGGAACTAAAAGAATATATTTATGCAAACATATTAACATGAGAAAAGTTTTATTTTAGTATATTCACTTATTAATTTAATTCTTCAATGAAGCTCTAATCTTTGGAATTCTTAACTTTTTTGTATCAAATATCCCTTTCCATGTATCCCGACTCAGAACATTTTTAAAAACATTAAATGAAATACATAGAATTACAAGGTAAAGGAGTTCCCTTTCCTGCCCCAATCTGATAAGTCATTTTGTCATAGAAAGTACCTCAAAAGCTATATCCATGAGGTGTAAGTTCTGGTTCCATCATGGTACAAAGGACAAGACTTTCCATTGGAGATAAAGGAATTTGATTCAAATATATATTTGCCAAAACTTTGACTTCGGGCAAAACGTTTGATCACTTGGAGCCTTTTACTTTATGTATAAAATGAAAGGGTTGAATTAGATGACTTATATTTTTTCTGTAATTAAATGCATAATATTAAATTCTACCAAGTTTGAAATGCTTCATGCTGGGTGCAGTGGTGGTCTCTGTCCTCAATGGTCCATCATCAGTGATTCCACCTAGCTTAGTTGAGAGAGCATCATTATTAGTAGGTTGGTCAAAAGTTAATTCTTATTTTTTGGCTTGGGATTGAGGAGTACAACACTGTAACTCATAAAATCATATAACATGGAGAAAGAAAATCACACATCTTTTGGAGTATCAAAGAAAGTATTGACTGTCAGCTGTTCATTCTGCTATTTAATGAGGAAAATTCCAAGCGAAACAAAACTTAGCCTTTCTCTTCAGTTATTTATAATGTAAGCCAGTATTTCTTCATTTCTTCTGGCATCCTGTGGGTACCGGTGGAACACTCAGGCAGGGTATTCACCATCCTGGACCTTGTTATATGACTAATCCATTTTCACTTGATATTGTAAAATCCTTTGATGACATCTCTTACTCTTCTTTTTCTGAATTCCTTCTATAGTTGTGTTTACGCAGATCAATCAGTAAAAAATGCATACAGTGTAAACTAATTTTAAGATTAGAGTAGTTTTAACAATGAGTAGTCAGGAAAGGCCTCCTGGAGGAGGTGGTACTTCACTCTATATTGAGCACTGTGCTAGACACCAGTGGAGCAGAACAATGTTCAGATAAAGTATGGAAATTATTATCCTATACAGAAACTAAGACAGAAACAGAGATAATTACAATTCATAATATTACAGGATAAGTGCATTTGAATTATTGTTTTGGTCATCAAAGAAAGGTACACTATGTAGTCAAGGATGGGCCATCTGACTGGTAGGGTTTTCAGAGAATACCAGATATGTTAGGAATATTCATTAAAATAGTGTTCATAAACATATTCATCTTTCCAAACTATATTATACTTTCTGATCCTTTTGTATTTTTCCAGATTGCAAGCAAATTTAAAAACAGAACAAAACAAAAACAAGAGACATTGATTATAGTCTAATTTTGCACTTTGGCCAACTTGAAAGATATTTAGAGAAAATAAAAACAAATGGCAAAAACCTTGAAGACAGAGCTTTATGTAGTTGAAACTAAATTGTACTTTGCTAGCTCATATACATAGATATATTTATGTGTATACACACACACATACACACACATCCCTTAGTTTTTAAGAACTCACTTTCCTTCAACTAAAAACTGATAACTTGGTTTAAGTAGAAAAATTTACTTTATGTATTTTCATTCTACTGAGGTATGTATTACATTAACTCATAACGAGACAATGTCAAAGGTAGAGTTACAAATACCATAATAGTCTGCTACAGATTAAAGTTAACAAATTCCAAATGGTTGGAAATTCACTGTTATGCCTAAAATGAAAAAAGGAAAAGAAAAAGTAGGGCTGTGTTTTACCACATAGAACAGGAATGCTTATTCAGCCACCCTAAAAATGGAATTATGTGATCAAACTTTATTAGTGGAAATGAAAGAATTTTACCTAAGTAATGGTCACTTTTTCCCTGTGATTGTTGAGTTCAAAATGCAGTTTGTTAGTTTGAGTGGAATGCTCTGTGGGAAAAACACACATACACAATTCATTAACTCTCTCAGTATGTTAGTTATAGCTAAGGAAGAGAGAATTTATAACAGGAGTCTCCATTAATCTGAAAGAATTTTATTTCAAATACCATGAGGAATTTCCCAATGCTCCTAAGAATTCATCTGCTGTTTAGCTCTACAATCCAGGTATCTATTGTCACTTGAAAATTTCGTGATGGATATAGGTCTGCAGAAGCTTAGTCAGCTGTAGTAGTGGAGTACTTCTTGACATTGTAGGGTTGTACAAATATTTTGACTCTCATTGCCTTGCCATTAATTTAGATACACCATAAAATTAGATCCATTATATAATGATTTAACCATTTATTTTTCCTATTCCAAAAGAATACTTGCAGTATACTATAGCACTTAATTACATACTCTAAGTAAGGAGTTAGATAAGATTATCTCTAAGACCTCTCTACAGTATGAGCTTTAAAATACATGCTTCAATGATTCTGTTGCCTAGCCTCTTGCTTGTCATTTCATGTGGGTTATTATTTTCTCCCAAATTAAATCTTAAACTCCCTGATAGCTGGGTCCACATTTTATTCTTTTGTATAGTCCTGAGCATAAGGCTGATGGAAAGTTGGTGCTCAAAAAATATTTGCTGAATGACTAAAGTGGAATTTCAAATGTGAATTCATTTGTTTGAAGTTCTCCCCTTTACTTTAAAGATAAGTAAATAATTTTCATCCAAATGTCTTATCATTCATAATTGGTAATCAATAATAATAATAATAATATAGTATATATATAAACATATATAATGTAAATATAAAGAAATATGTTTACTTATGTAGTATTTTATTTTATATGGTATATACTATAAATAATATACAAAATAATGTAAGCACTATGTGACAGTGCTTAAGGAAACGTGGTATATAAATGAGAGAACACTGAAATTGGAATCAAGATCTCAGTTCAAGATATGAATTTCACACTTACTGGCTATGTTACAATAGAGAAGTCCCTTAACATCTCTATACTCAATTTCACCATTTGTAAAAAGGATTGTAGTGATTATTATCTGGATTTCTCTCTCAGAGTCTGGTTGCTAGATCTACCTCTCATTGTCCCAAGGGGTAACTGAGGGTTTAGGGCCTTTCTTTACTTTCTTTGACTCAAGACCCCAACAGTTATCATGTTTCTCCCATCATTAGGGGGCTATAACTAGCTCTTCATACCCACATAAGTATTTTACATAAAGTAGTTTTTAAAAAAGGATATTTATTTCACAGATATAGCAAGAGGAAATGTACAAACATTTCCCTCAGTACCTCCAGTGCATACTTTCCAACATACCACATCAGTCTGTGGCGGGGGGGAGCCCAAACATAGTTTAGTTCTACATAGTATTAGTCCCAGCAAGTTCCCTGAAACATCAGTGCTTGACTGCCATAGTAACTGGTATAGATTCTAGACTCTGGAATGTTAGACTTCTCTTATGGTGACCATTTAAACTCTCTAGGCCCAGAAACTCTATTTCTTTCACCTAGAACAGAAGAAAAAATGAAAAGACTAAGGACTGAGGCCTGTTTCTTACATTTCCACATGGCTTCATCCTCCAAAGTTGGATTATAGTGCTGCCCCAAGCCTGAGATGAAAGTACACAACTAGACATCTATATAATACAGGAGCAGGGTGAACAAGTGGGCATTTATACAAGCAAGGAGGAAGCAGTGAGGGGAGTGGCTGACACTTGAACCTCACTCTCATCTGAACTAGTCAGAGGAGGGAAGAATACATGTTAATAGTTGGGTACAAAAATATATCTCACTCAATAAATAAAAAGAAGAGAAAGGGAGAAGGGAGAAGGGAGAAGGGAGGAATTCAAGGGAGAATAGCTCAAGGGAGGGATTGGTCCTAAGCAAAATAAACTTTAAGGATGTATAAAAATATTTATATCTATTTTTGAGGCAGCAAAGAATGAGAATCTGAGGTGATGCCCAACAACTGGGGAATGTCTCAAAGAGCTGTGGTATATAAATGTGATGCCATACTATTGTGCTATGGGAAATGATGAAAGGGTATTTAAATGTTTGTTGACTTCCCCTACTAGGGAGAAAGGAATTAGAAAGAGAAAAAACTATGAGCCATATACTAAACTTCCTGACAAAAAAATGTCCTTGCCATTGGTAGACAAGACCTATCCAGTATTTTGGATTATGGAAATATGGATTGAGTGAACCTCAAAGGAGGAGAGTATACTGAGTGGCAGAGATAGAGGGAAAGTTTGGAAATAGCAGTAAGGAGCAAGGAGTATCCCAACTTCCCCACTTTGACCAGTGGGTCAAGAGGAATCAATGAAAGTACAATCAGTACTAGAAAGGGAAGCCAGAGATGCTTTATCATCAAAAGGTAAGTAGGTCTCAGTGAGAGTCAGAAGATGGAAGCCATGGGGAAAGAACAGATTTAGATGAAAACAAGTCTTTTACCTATGTTACTATGATGTTACTATTTTATACTATGTTACTATGTTACTATTTTCTTTCTACAGAAAGAAAAATAATTCATTCTAGAATTAAGAATCTTGAGAAAATTTCAGGTACTAACTTTATAAATGACTTGGGGTGGGTTGGGGAAGAGAGGGCACAGATTACTTTGTTAAGCGTATAACACGTGTCAGGTACTGTGCAAAGTCCTAGACAAAAAAAAAATTCTCTTCTCTTGAGAAACTTACATTCTATGGGAGAGATACATACATAAATATTAAAATAAATTTAAAGTAAACTTTTGGCAGATTGTAGGTATTGGATGCTAGAGAGAATCAATGAAGACCTCAGGTAGAAGGTGTCACTGGAGTAAAGTTTTGAAGGAAACAAGGAATGTGGAGAGGGGAAAGTAAATTGAAAACATATTCTAGGTATGAGGGAAAGCCCTCAACAGGCATAGAGATGGGAAATGGAGTGTCATGTATGAGCAAGAGTAAGAAAGACAACTTGAATAGATTGTAAAGCTCAGGAGACAGAAACATCTATAGTAAAGCTGGAAAGGTAGTTTAGGATCAGATCATGAAGGGCTTGCAAAGCTCAACAGGGCAATTTAAACAGGGAATTACAAAATGCTTAACTCAGTTTTAAGCTTAAATAAACTGAAATCTCCATGAAGAAATTGGGAATAGGCTGTTTTTGATCCTAGAGGCAATAGGAAGCCATTGCTGTTTAGTGAGCAGGGGAATGGCAAGTGTTTGTAAATGGACTAAAGAAATAAAAGTTCAGCAAATAGCTTTTTTCAATAGGAGAAATATTTCAAGGAGATATTTAGGAAAATGAAGGTGTACACAACTAGGTGATTCTGCTTTCACAACATGACTAATGTGGAAATATGTTTAACATGATTGTATATGTATAACCTGTATCAGATTGTTTCTTGTATTGGGAAGAGTGGAGGGAAGGGAGGGAGAGAGAAAAATTTGGAACTCAAAATTTTACAGAAATGAACATTGAAAACTATATTTACATTAAATTGGAAAAATAAAATACTATTAAGAAAAAAAAACTAGTAATAAAATATGTACAACATGGCTCTTGCCAACTTGTAAATGTCTTATATTTCAAAAATGTGTTTGTAACTAAGTTACTTGTTTGGAACTTTGAATTCATTTCCCCATAAAAACAATACTCTGAAGTAGTAGGTTCCCAGGACAGTTCACAAAACCTATTGAAGAAAAACTGCAGTCTAACACAACTCTAATGGCATCATCCAAGGTTCAGAATAATGAATCTATGGGACAAATCATTTTTGGTTTCCATTTGAAGTGTCAGGAATACCTGTGTCTCTTCTATAGCCATATTAATAAGATTAGAGACCATAAATAACTTCCAATTTCCTCACTTTAGCAGATAGATGGTATAAGCAGTGATTTACCTAGCTCCATGTCATTTTTTGTGCCCCTCCACCCAAAAAATAAAACAGACTAGAGAAAATAGGGTTGTCACTCTTGACATCAGTTTTCCTTTCTGTATTTTCTGTTATTGAAGCTCTTTGTATTTTCTGTGCAGCATCTATGACCCTGTTGCTCTCCAAAGCCGCAATGATTTGCTTCCATCAGTCCTCTCCGGCTGTCAAGGCTCTGCTTACATGGAGTAGACTTTCTGTAGCCAGACCTAACCCTTCCCAGCTGCTCCTTCAGCCCTGACTAGTTTCATTCAGCACCTAGCCAGGCATGAACTCCCTGGACCATGGCAGCTTCTGCCACGAGCTGGTTGCTCATTTGCAAACTTAATTATATCCTTATATTTCCATGCTTGCTGGATTTTCAAATGAGACAGCTTGGAGACTTTAAAGAGATGTGGAATTTGCCTGTTAGATTGTTCTATTTCTGGCCAGACCAAGCGCACCTTCCACAGCTACCAAATGTCAACTAATTGTATAAATGAAAAGCAGGGAAGGTAGAATGTTATGCAAAATGTTCTCCATACTCAGCAAAGAATAGGCATGCAACACATAAAAGGAGCACAAAAGCAAGGTATAGAAGAGAGACTATGTAGAGGTTTGTTTTTTTTTTAATTTCTTAAAACTAAAGACAATTAATGTTTCTGTTATCTAAAGTGAGCAATAGAAATTCATAGACTTGTAACATTTCAGCATTGGAAGAGATTTCTGAGGCCATCTAAACAGGAATCCTCTCTACAACATGCTTGATAACCTGTCATAAAGCCCCTGCTTGAAAACCTCTAATGAAAGGGCACTCACTAATGCCAAAGATCACTCATTCTACTCTTATATAACACTATTTGCTGATTTTTTTTCCTTTAATGAAGTCTAAGTTTTTACTCTGCCAATACTATCATTTTCTTCTGTTTTTTTTTCCCTGTCTGGGACCAAGCTGAGTAAGTCTAATCCTTTTTTCCCATAACAGCCTTTCAAACACTTGAAACCAACTATTAGATTGCATATACTATAAAACTTAAATCCTTAACAAAGCTATACTCTTTTTTTTAAAGAGACATTTCACAGTTTGGGTAAAAGATTTCTTCACTGATATGTTCAGGGAGATATCAACAAGAGAAAATAATGAGCTGGTCTTTTTATAGCACTTTAAGGTTTACAAGTCACTTTTAAAAATATCTACTTTGAAAAAATCTACTTTTATCCTCACAGCAATTCTGAGTGAAAGGTGCTAGTGTTGTCCCTATTTTACAGATGTGGAAAAGGAGGCAGATAGGAGACAAGTATTTTGCCCAATTAGTGTATGAGGATGTATTTGAACTTAGGTCTTCCTGACTCCTGGTCCAGTACTCTATGCCACCTAGCTGCCTCTAAAACACAATGGGAAAAAAAGTGGGAAATAACTTGATTAAATGCACTGCATGTTTGCCTTAGACTTAATAAACATTTTCAATCTTTCTTTTTTGTCCTTTGAAAATTTCTCTAGAAAGCAGGCTATTCACAAATAGTCTTTTTGGATAAAGCGATCCTTGTTTAATATTTCTTCATTTCTTTCCCTGCTCTTCATCTTTCATAATTCTGTACTATCTATTGTGATAAATATTCTATACTCAGACATTCTTAAGTAGTTGATAATGAAAAGTGCATCATGTGTCTGACCCTTCCATTTCCCTTTATTTGTCTCATTTATTCTTTTTTTTAAAATTCTATTTTAAGGGGTTTTAAAGAGGCATAATGGACAGAGAGCTGGCCACCAAGTGAGGAAGCTACAGACCCAAATCCTGTCTCTGATGCATATTGGCGAATTGACCCTAGTCAATTCACTTAACAACTTACATTGTCAGGCAACTCTCTAATACTGGGCTTGTTTCTTAACCTTCTCTGTGTCATGGACTCTTAGCAGTCTGGTGAAGGCTATGGACTCCTCAGAATATGTAACGGTTTTAAATGTGGGAAAAATAAAATGGGTAGGATTGCAAGCAAAACCAGTAATATATTGAAATTGAGTTATCAAAATATAAAAAACAAAACAAATTCATATGCCCCAGATTAAGAATCCCTGATCATTGATATCAGTAGAAGTTCTTCCATGGTTCTTCCAAGTTCTACCTGTACCAATGCAGTCTCATTCACCCTTTTCTTTTAATGGCCAAATTTCTTTATCTCATAAATAACAAAGTAGATCTGTGATAGCAGCTTCTAACAACAAAGAGGAAAATATTCAATTAAGATAAGTTGTCTTCATTTTTAAGAGCATACATACATAAAGAATGTATGTCTATATAGATCTATATTTATATATTTATATATCTCATTCTCTCTCTCTGAAGGGAAAAAAAAAAGCATTTTTAAGGGCCTATGATATGCCAGTCACCATGCTAAGATCTTTACAAATATTATCTCATTTCATATGCATATATATATATATACATATAGGTGTGTATGTATGTATATAATATATATTTAAATATATATGATATATGAAATATATAATATATAAATGTATGTATACATATATACATACACTTTTCAGAATCTACAAATGTCATTGTTAAAGCGAAATACTACTTTATTTTTCAACACATTATTTTGGACCTCTTGGAAGATTAGACAAGAATGATATCAATATGAAGGATTCTGTATCAATTACAGGATTGGACAGTGGAGGAGTCCCTTAGGATGGTGACAGAGACTGAATTGATTATTTCAGTGGTATAGAAATACCTTAATCTGGTGTGCTTACTCTCAAGTCCGTGAATTTGTTTCTGTTTTTAAAAGTAATTTGAAACTATATTTCAAAGTAATTGGTTTCCTTGGAAATCTCATATGTTTTATTTTATGTCTTTAGGAATAAACATTTATAAAATGTAGCAGACATGATACTAAGGACTTTTTACATATATCATCTCATTTGACCCTTACAATAATTGTAGGTGCTATTATGATCCAAAATTTACAGCTGAGGAAACAAAGGCAAACAGAAATTGAATGGCTTTTGTCCAGGGTGAGTGAATCTGGATTTGAATTCAGGTCTCCCTTTCTTTAGGCCTAGCACTCTATTCACTGTTATCCTTAGGCATCACCAGACTGCCAAAGAGATTCATAACACAAAAAAAGAACCTCTGCATGGAACACTGAAAAAAATATTATAGGGTCAAAAAACCAAACCCTTCTCAAATGGGAAGCATAGAATCTCTAACACATAGGGACAACAGGGCAAAGGGAAAGAAAGCCAATTTTCTCGTAGTGTATTATGGCAAGATAAAGATTGTTTTCTATTATTTGGAATAGAGAAAGGAAGAGGAAGTCCTTAGGGCAAAAGGAAGGAGGAGAAACCTACATTTTTCCATTTTTTTTCCTTCCTCAAATGAGTTTGCCACAGTGGAAAGAAGCTGATTATTCTGTCTGGAACCAAGGATTGGAGCCAGGACATAGAAATTAGATCCAAGGTCTGTGTTTCTGCAATCCAAGCTTTGGGTGTCCTCCAGGCAATGCTGAAATGTCTCAGTGCTCTTTAATTGTGGTGTGGAACCCATTAAATTTTGACATGGTCATGAGATACTCCTGGAAGCTTGATGCCAATTCCATTAGTGAGAAGCAGCATTGTATGGTAGGAAGAGTGTTTGACTGATAATTGAGAGAACCGGTTTCAAGTCAACAAGCATTTAGTAAGAGCCTAGTATGTGCCAGGTGCTGTGCTAAGTGTGTGTGTGTGTGTGTGTGCATACACACACATATGTGCACATAAACATGTATATGTATATATGTGCATGCATGTATATATACACACATGCTTATTTATATAGACATGCATATGTATAGGGCCACAAACACACACATATATATGCATACATATGTTTATGTGCATATATATGGATATACACATGCATGTATATGCATGTATGCATTAGGCAGGAGCAGTTGCTGCTCTTAAGAACACAGTCTAATGGGGAAGACAACATGCAAAAATCATTGTACAAACAAAATACATACAAGATAAGTTGGAGGTAATCTCTAGGTTCTGTTATTAAAGGGGATCAGGAAAGGATTCTTTTAGTAGATGGAATTTTAAAATGAAGATAATATCAGTTCTTCCTGCTCCCTGGATGGTCCAGAAGATCAAAGGAAGCAATAAATTCAAATGTCTTTGGAATTAGGCATGATGCAAATGTTTTTTGTTCCTAGCAGTAGCACTGGCTGGTGGTATGACCAGGACTTACTTAGCATCTCAGAATTTGGATCCACTCCAGTTTTTGAGATAGTTTTAGAGATTTGAATTTGGGCTGAGACAAGTTTATGGGACATGCATGGGGTAGTGGGCAGAATGATTTACTTGGAGTCAGCAATACCTGAGATTGAATTATTCCTCACCATCTTTATAGTTGTGTGACCTCAGACAAGTCCCTTAGCCTCTCTGGGCCTTTTTTATCTGTAAAAAGAGTGTTGGATTCAATGACTTTCAAGGCCATTCCAACTCTAAACCATTGCTTCTGAGTCTGGTTATCTAGATCACATTCTTAAACCAGGTAAAACAATAGATGAGTTCTAGAGTTTCTTTCAGGAGGTGAAAGCTTCTTTGGAAATACTTATTTATAAAATTGAAGGAGACTTGAAAATAATTTTCTTCCATGGAAGTTCTTTACCAGATTTATACAACTAGTTACACCTAAAGCAAACTTTTTTTTTTTAATTTGCTACTCAAGTTTGACTCTTTGTGATATGATTTGGGGTTCTCTTGTCAAAGAAACTGAAGTTATTTGCCATTTCCTTCTCCGGCTCAATTTACAAAAGAGTAAACAAAGGAAAACAGAGTTAAGTGACTTTCCCAGGGTCACACAGCTAGGAAGTATCTGAGGATAGATTTGAACTCAGATTGTCCTGACACCAGGGCCGCCATTCTATTCACTGCACCACCTAGCTGTCCCTGAAGGAAACATTAAAGGTACCTAAATCTTCAAAATGATTCAGGGGTTGGTAGCATCTAGTAGCTTGCCCCAATTGGCCTTATAAAGTCCCTCCAGCCCTCTAACCCTGCTCTGTGATGAGAAGTCAATGGCCAATATACTTCTGTGCATATGCAACCTTACCTATGTCATAACTTTCTTTGGTAATAGATTTAGTCACAACCATCACATTTCCTCTTATTTTGTACTATTTTTGACTATGGCTGACATAAACCTTTCTTAGGATCGTCTATCCAATAGATTTGTGATGTGTGTGTAACACACACACATAGATACATATGTGTATGAATGCATATGCATATTTGTGCATATATATATGTGCGTGTGTGTATATATATATGTATATATGTATATATATATATATATATATATATATATATGTATAGATACAGACTGGAGAAGGAAATGGCAAACCACATGAGTACATTTGCCAAGAAAACCCCATGGACATCATGGTCCACATGTCACAAATTGTCTTACATGACTGAATAACACGTTACGTATATGCACACACAAATGGTCATATGTATATATGTATGCATATACACATGCATATTTATACTCAGATATATACACATGTATGTTGTCATTGTCTCTGCCTATATGAGGTGTGATGGACTTGTGGCCTTGAGACCTTATGTGGCCCTCTAGGTCCTCAAGTGTAGCCGTTTGACAGAATACAAACTTCATAGAACAAATCCCCTTAATAAAAGGATTTATTGTATAAAACTTAGACTTAGTCAAAAGGCCGCACCCAAGGCTCTGGAAGGACACAGGCAGCCTTGAGGCCACAGGTTCCCCAACCCCGGCCTATACATTTCTCTGATATCCTTTTTGCCTCCTTTATTGGTAATATGCTGCAGCCTACCATGAGCCCCTCTATTGTCCTTTGAGTGAACTCCTTCTTTAATTCTTTGGAGACAAAAGTCTTCTATGACTGTAGCCACACAACATCTCTAATACTGTATATTTAAGTCAATATGCCAGATGGTTTGGAGCATGGGTCAATAACTTCACAGAGTCGATTGGTCAAGTGTTCATATATTCACTCCCTGCAGAATTGCGGTCTGGAGAGAGAGAGATAAGGAGAAGGGGGTAGGGGAACAGATGGTATATTTTCTTTGCTAGTAGGGAAAGGAAAAATGAGAGAATGATGGGTAGCAGTTGCCTGGAAGTTACCTAGCAGTTTCCATAAACTTTTAAAATGTTTGAGTCTACAGGCAGAGATAATTTGCAAGGTACCCTAGTTTTAATCAGTGAATCAATGAAAAGACATTGCAACAGAGAATCTGGGTACAAAATCCAGAATCAGATACATACTACCTGTCTGACCCTGGGCAAGACATCTGGGACTAAACTTCCTTCTCCATAAAATGAGGGACTTCTTATGATAAACTCTAAGATTCCTTTTCAGCTCTAAATCTTGTAATATTTTTGTGTGTGACCATATATTATTTTTTGGAGGGGAGAAGGCAAGGCAATTGGGGTTAAGTGACTTGCCCAAGGTCACACAGCTAATAAGCATGTTAAGTGTCTGAGGCCGGATTTGAACTCAGGTTCTCCTGACTCTGGAGCCGATGCTCTACTCACTGCACCACCTAGCTTCCCCATGCCCATAGATTATTTAATGATATTTTAAAACCTATGGTTATAAGCAGGGAAAGCAGCAGAATTTTTTAAAAAATCTTTCTGTACAAAATATTAGCTGTGTATGTCATTTGATTTCTCTGGCCTCAGTTTCCTCATCTGAAAAAAATACGAGGTTAGATTAAACAAAGATTAGATTAAACAATCTCTATATTTGCTTGGTGTAAACCCCTTTTATTCAAGGCTTTTTTTAAATGACAAGCTGAGCATATAGAGAATCATCCTGTTAGATTTTTAAATTTTAAAATGCATGTCAAATTCTATCAAGATAGAAATTCTATCAAGATAGAAGGGAGATCACAGAGAACAATTATGAAGATTTTAAATTTCTCTATAAACTTGCATAGGAGAATTTGAGAAGTTTCCCTTGAATTCACCATTTTCATTCAGAATTCTATACTAATAGCCCTAAAGCGGCAAGACTCTGCAGCCATATGGCGACTGAATAGTTACTAAAGAATGTTATGACAGTCACAGTTCGTGAAGGAAATTTTGCAAATCCTTCAAAACGTACAGTTCATTTAAATTATCAATTTCTTATTCACAGTCATCGAGTATACCTTTAAATCTGGTGTTGTTAACTTTTTTGTGTTTTTCATGGAGTCCTTTGGCAGTATGGTGAAACCCTCCTTATTGTTTTTAAATGTATAAAGTAAATAGGATTACAATGGAAAATCATTATATTGAGATATAATTATAGCTATGTAGAAAGAGATCTATCTCTATCAATCATCTATCTGTATGGCAGTCTATCCACTTAACCCCAATTGCCTTGCCTTTCCCCCTCAGAAAAAGGAAAAGAAGGGAAAAAAGGTAGTCTATCTATCTTTTACATATCTAAATTCATGGGCCCCAGGTTAAGATGCTTGCTTTAAAGTAATATATTTAAGTTTATTGTTTCTCCATAGTTTCATAGCTACTTTACCTACTGTAACAGTTGTTTCTTTTTGTCATTGAAAATATGTGGGACCAAGCGTGGTGGTCCCCTGCTACTGGGGAGGATGAGGCGACAAATCTCTGAAGGATGGGGGTTTTAAGCTACAGGAGGGCTAAGCTGATCAGGTTTCTACACTAAGCCCAGAACCAATATGATGAGTGCCCAGGAGGAGTGAGGGCCATCTGGCTGCCTGAGGAGGGCTGAACCAGACCAAGTCTCAAAGAGTGCAGGCCAATGCTTTCATGTCTTTCATCAGTGGGGTTTGCCTCAAACAGAGCTCTACACCTACAGCCTGGCAGGACAAGAAATTTATTTATATCTGTTTCTAAATAATAAATGAAACTGGATGAGCGAGAATGGTTATTATGTATTGAAGAAAGAATAATACTACTCAGATGTCCCATATGCAACTCTATGCTATATGTTTGAAAGAATAGAGGACAGATCTGGATTTCAGTCCTGCCTTTGACACTTAATAGTGATGTGACCCTAGGCCAGTCATGTAAGTTCTGAGTTTCAGTTCACTGATGTGTAAAAAATGGATAATAACACCTTATGATGCTTTTAAAGCATCTAATGATATGCATGTCACAGCCTTTTCAAGCCATGAAGTGCAATGCAGTTCTCCAAAAGTCTTAGTGTCAAGTCAGTAAGTATCTATTAAGTGTTGATTATGTACCAGGAATTGTAGTAAGGGTTGGAAATACAAATATAATCACAAGAAAGTTAATTAAGATTTTCCATTCTGGTAAGGGAAGACAACACATAAAAGGAAGCTGGAAAAGGAGGTAAGATGAAGGTACATGGTGTAGGAGCTTTGTAGGAAAAGTCACAGAAGAGAAGAGTACAGTATGGATATGTAGAAAGTGATCTATCTCTATCACCATCTATCTATCTTTATCTGTATGGCAGTCTATCTATCTTTTACCTATCTAAATGAAGAAATGACTGGTCAAGGCCTCATCCTTAAGATGGAAGTAATAGGAGAAATCAGTCAATCAGAGGGAAGGCCATCAAGATAGAGGGTATTTCCAGTATGTTAAGTCCAGGGTGGAGTGAGCTTCCAGGATGAAGAGGTTTCTAGGACATTGTAGAAAAAGGATGGAGAAAATCAGGTGCTCAGCCTGGAGAGGAATATAGACATGGCTGACCTGGCCCTCCTCCTTAAAATGGACAGTAAAACTGCATGAGGGCTTTTGGTATATCCTCTATACATGTCTTTTTGTTATCATGATGATTTTTATTTGCCAGTAAAATCCACTTCAAAAATACAGTCAATAACTATGAAAATATGACATTTACAAATTAAAATCTACTTCATCTAGTTTAAATTTCTGAAACACTGTTAAAACCATTTGTCTTTTATTTGCATTATAGCTACTTGCTGATTTCTGATCTCAATCAATGAAGGTAAATGCTGAGATGTCTTGTTACAGGTCAGGTTTAAGTGGTCCATAAGTTTTCGTCAATTAATTTAATACCATGTTTAAAGCACATTACTCAATCCGATTGAATGGTTAATATTTTATTTTTCTGGACTAGATATTTCACTGATGTAGGGATCTCCAACAAAAAAGGAAACTTCCTTTACTGATGCAGATAAGTACCTTCTTTGCAACTTTTAATTAACCTTTGAGAGTTCCCCTTGGCACTGAAATGTTAAGTGACTTGCCCAGGGTCACACAGCCAGAGTTGGCAATTGAATACGGCCTTCTTCACTTAAAGTTTGGTTGTGTGTTCACTATATCCCACTCATATTTTAAAATTAATGTAAATTTAAAAAAAATACCACTTCATACCTCCATTAAAGTTCTACTCTGATGTCTTATCCGAGAATACATGCTTCTCTGTATTTTTGAAAGTTATGACAGTGGAACACTGTTTTGGACAGGCTCTTCCAAACTGGAAAAGCTTTAGTGATGAAGTTGGAAATAATATGTCTGCCCTACAAGGATCAGCTAAGCTAAAGGCAGAAACCATAGCTGATCTAGGCTATGGATCTGTTGGCTATGGCAAACAGAATCCCGAAATCTCAGATTTAGAAGGGACTGCAGAGATCATCTACTTCAACCTTTACATGACTCTTCTACAACCTCACCAAAAAAAATGCTTCACTTGCTGTATCCTAGAACAAGGGGTGGAGTGTGTTGTTAAGCAAAATTGTCTCATTAGCATGGCTTTTGTTTCTTTTGAGTGGAAGTATTTTCAGCTGTTAAGTGCTAAGCCCCAGGCCCAGGGCCCTGTCAGGTGTGAAACCTGTGTGGGTGTGGATTGGTGACTTAGGAGGGGCCAGCTCGGGAACCAATGGTCTCTGGTCATTGAGGTGGGGCTTGAGAACGCTGGAAGCTCGGCTGTGAGGAGGGTGAGCTGGGAGACAACTTAAGTGGAGGCGGAAGCTGCAGAAGCAGGAAGCTGCGGAAGCAGGGCTTACCCGAGTGCGAGCAGGAACGTGAGGCCAGTGAAAATGATTTGGCTAATTACTATCTTGTTTTTCTGTGGCCTCCTGGTTGCTCTTGTGAGATGGGCTTTCTGGGCCTGGAGTCTTTTTGTCAAGATGTTGGAATGGGGAGGCTGGTTCAAGGTTCTGCTGCGGTGGGGCCTAAATAAATTTCTTGTTGTTTTCTCCTTAGAGAATCTCTCATACCTTGCTATTTCGGACTATTCAAACATATACATGATTATATTTGAGATCATAAATTTGGCCTTCCTACTACACTT